>CM072523.1:59192631-59412631 GCA_036898135.1 Oncomelania hupensis | reverse complement strand
CGAAAGAGTGGTTGGATTTTTCTTTCGATACCATGTGTGGAACGACCAGGTGGAGAAATGGCAATACTCTTGGGATAGTGCCCGAGACGCCTACACTTGGGTTGCTCAGAATGGTGCCCGAGAAGTCTCCATCGCTATCACCTCCGCCACATTTTACCATAAGGTGGGATCTTTGTCCTTTTTCTTCTACCCGTCCATACCCATCGCATTGGGTAGGGCCGCATTTTATAGGGCACAGGTCCGAATTTGCGGTCAGTTTCTTTGTTTAGCTTGAAATTGCAGACGACTGTTATTCTATTTTTATACCACCCACGAGACTGATATTTCTGCATCTTATTAACAGCCGTTCAGCTCTTCAGCTCTCTGGGCAATTACAACTTCCATTGTCAACCATTTTTTTCCATTTTCGTTTGAGCTTGTCACTGCCCCCCCACCCCTCCTCCCTTCCCTCCATCCCCTGCAATAGCATCAGCCATTGTTAACCATGTGTTAAAAGACACTATCGCTGCTCCAACTCCACACCAATTGATACAACGTCACCATGTTATTCCTTGCAGCCCATATCCGCCTTGGCTTCTTTTAGCTCCGGAGATAATTTTGGATTATGGAGATCTTTCGAAAAAAGAAAATCCTTTATTATTGGCAACAATTGCACAAGAATATATTCATTTGTATTCTCAAAATTCGTTGCACATATATACTGATGAATCAGTTTTAGCAAATGGAAATATTGGAGCAGCATTTTATATTCCCGATTTTAAAATATCCCGACAATATTTTTTTTTACAAAAAGGCAGTGCGATTTTATCAGCTGAACTCATTGCAATATTAATGAGTCTATCTTTCATAACTGATTTTACTAGTATTCCTTTAAAAATAAAAATCTTTTCTTATTCAAAATCAGTATTATTGGCTTTGTCATCTTGAGTTAGTGAAGAGAGACAGAAACTGCTAACAGAAATAAAGATGTTATGTCCTCAAATCATTACCAGAAGATCTGATATTCATAAATTTGGATACCTATTCATTTACATATATAAGGAAATAAAATTGTTGACCACATAGCAAAGAGTGCTGCATCTTCAGATGAATCCATTAAATGATATTTCAACTTGACAACAAATGAAATGAACAATCAAATAAAACGATGTTCTTGGAATCAGTGGAATGAGAAATACAAGCAAGAGGTCATTGAAAAACATTACCTGGATAATTCACCAGTATAAAAAAATGTTACGTTTATTTCAAAATCTTTTCACATTAACAGTTTATTTCACAGAATAAGGCTAAATGCTTGGCGTGCTCGTTTAATAAATCCTCCAGTACTTTGTAATTGTGGTAGCATTTTGAATGTAAATCACTTAATATTTGAATGTCAACAAAATTACAACCATTTTCAGCCTTTACTCATTAGATTAAATAAATTAAAGCTACCTATGTCAATCTCAAGTATTGTGTATCCAGAAGAACATTCTGATTGGTCATTGAGCTTAATGCTCATAGATTTAATTAGAAGTCATGAATTATTCAATTTCTTCTCATTTTTTTGTTTGTTTGGTGTTTTAACTTCTAACAATTAGTCTAAGAATTTTCTTTAATTCTTTGTACCTAATTTATTTCATTAAGCATTATTGGTTTCAATAAATATTTCCTAATTATTTATTTTGGGATGGAAGGGGAGGAGACGGGGGGAATTATTTATTAATTTGTTTTAATTTTTTTTTCTTTTACTTTTTTTAATGGGGTGTGGAGAAGTGTGGAGGGGGTAGGGGCCTGGGGCCCAACTTCAACTTTCTGTAAGACGCACAATGACATTTATAAGTACTTCGTTCTTCACAGGTGAAGTTAAAAGGTTACTTTTTTGTTTTGTTTGTTTCTTGTCGTGAACTAATTGTTATAAGGGAATGTATGTTATTAAACGTGTATGTATATGTGAGTAGTATAATAATTTGTATGGTTTGATTAATTAATTAATTAATTTGGAAAATATCTATGATGCGCGCATGGTAAATTTCGTAAATTGTTTATGTTACATCAGTACAACTTATGTTATTCTAATGAATAAAAACTGATACAACAACAACAAAAGCTTTAACGATCTTGGGCCTTGGGGAACATAGGCCTGAGGAACAAATACCTGGGAACAAAACCTGGGGAATATAGGCCAGAAATAACTTAGACTTAAGGAACATAGACCATGGAACACGTAAGCCTGGGGAAAGGTGGTCATTATGGAACATAAATCTGGGACAACATAGACAGGGGAGACCATAGACATCAAACCTCATAACACATAAATGGCACCACCCTTGTTTTCTCCCCTTACTATATATGAGGTCGTAGCAGCTCTTAGTTCAGGTTGTCCCCTATACGCACTGTGTCCGGGGACGTTAATCTAAATAATGCGAAAATGAATGCTTAATTCAGGATCCTTTCCTGGAAGAATCAACATGCTAACCACCACCGTGAGAACACGGCCCAACCCGAGCAGTTCTTTTTAAGGCTAGTCTAATCAACAAATGGAAGGTAGACAACCTCTCTCCCAAGCTTGAACCCGTCGCATCCCAGTCCGCCACACACACACACACACACACACACACACACACACACACACACACACACACACACACACACACACACACACACACACACACATATATATATATGTTTTGCGCTGTTTTGGAATCTGGGCAATTCTAGAGTTGGCCTGCGCAATTTCTAGAATTGGCCTGCCCATTTTTGGAATTCCAACATTGGTTAGGGTTCGGGTTAGGGTTAGGGTTACGGAAAGGTTTAGGGTTAGGTCCTAACCCTAACCCTAACCCTAGCGGGCCAAAGTTGGAATTCAAAAAATGGCCAGCCCCTTCTATAATACTACTAATTCCAAAAAAAGCGCAGATTCCCAAAAAGGCCAGAACATAATTATATTCCCTGGATTTGATGCCTAGCACAGAACGTATCAAGATGACTCTGCCTAATATGGGATGGGTAGGCCTATATATACAGTAGTGGTCTGCTGTAATTTCGTGAGAAAAAACCACTGTGGATCTCCTTTTTCATGCGCAAAATTAAAATGACTATTCCTAAACAAAGGAAGGTGTTTGTCCCTTTGTCTCCAGTTGTACAACTACCTCTATTTAGTTTTGGGATCTATCTGAAAGACCTGAATTACTGACTTTAATACTTTTAATATAGCATATAATTGTGCACTTTTTTTCTTTATATTATATTTCTGTTTTCCCTTGATTAAATTGTGCTCTTTCTTAATTACATTACATGATTATTGCTTTAGGTCCAGCGGACTCTTCCGAGCCAAATCAGGACCGGTCTTTCGTAATTTCTTATTGTTATAATTAATTAGATTTGATAAATACCTGTATTTGTATGAACCAAAGCGTGTACTATGCATATTTTTCGTTATTATTTTTATTTGTTTTTAATTTATGGTTTGTGGATCTCCTTTTTCGTGCGCAAAATTGAAGTGACTATTCCTAAAAAAAAAAAAAATTATAAAAAATAAAAATTAATGTGTTTGTCCGTTTGTCTCAGTATTACAACTACCTCTACAGCCAAGTGATGCCACAAGCTGTGCGTGATCACGTCACCAAGAGAATGAACTGCGAGGATATCGCCATGAACTTCCTTTTCGCTCACGTGACGAGAAAGCCACCAATCAGAGTAGGCGATTAATCCATGTTGTCTTTTGCACACACAGAGAATGACGTCATTCTTATTTGTACACTTCTGAGATTACCTTGATTTTATTGTACTTGACCTTGACATGTTTAAACTGACTTTACGTAATTTGATGCGACTTTAAAATTTTACCTTGACTGATACATGTACTGACTTTGTGTAACTCTGTTTTAAAATTGACCTTGACGTATTTTAGATGTTAACCTTTGACCTTGACCTATTTATTCTTACCTTGCCTACCTCGAACGTGTTTAAAACTGTGACCTTGACCTGTTTGTGCTGTCATTATGTTTCTACTAACTAGATTCTAAACCGTGAGCTTGACCTAGATATCCTGACCTTGTGTGCAGATGAAATGGTATTGGAAAGGCAGCGTGTGTGATGGGAATTGTCCCAAACTGTCGTCCAATTCCGATCACTTGGAAGAGCGGCACGAATGTATGACCTTGTTTACCAGAGTGTTCGGCTACAACCCCCTGCTGTGGACGTCGTACGGCGCTGACTTTCCACCTAACAAACTGTAACAGTCCCTTTCCCCTGCGCGGAGTCCATGGATCTGGTTATTTGTACATCGTTACCTAACAGAGCAACAGGAACAACAGATGGATGAATTGGCACGGGCAAGTGGTGACTAATAGATGAAGGCTGGTGCATGTCCGTACGTGGATGTCCAGCAAACGCTGCCACAAAACACGTTTTACCCGATTTCTCTCAACGGACGAGACCGTGTCTACTTTAGGGCGCAGGTCTGCAGTGACGTACACGAATTCCTGGGTCCAGTAATCTCATTAAAACCCGTGGATGCCATCTTTGAACTACCTAGGTCTACTACATGTGCACGTGTGTTCAAAGATATATTTGTTATTGTATATATTATGTAGTGGACGCTGTGCGAATGTTATGTTGCATGTGTGCGTGTGTAATAAGGCAGGGAAGGAGTGTACAGAAGTAGACTTGTGTGTCTAGTGCTACAGGGTCATTATTTTATGCCGTGCATTTTGATTGGCTGACGCACACATCGTAGTTAAGATTGACCGACGTTGACATCTGGCAAGTCCCCCTCAGCCGACGTTTACATCTGGCAAGTCCCCCTCCGCCGACGTTTACATCTGGCAAGTCCCCCTCAGCCGACGTTTACATCTGGCAAGTCTCCCTAAGCCGACGTTTGCATCTGGCAAGTCCCTCTCAACCGACGTTTGCATCTGGCAAGTCCCCCTCAGCCGACGTTTACCTCTGGCAAGTCCGCTCGACGTGTCTCAGCTATTAGTTATGTGACTAACGTTATCTAATAATTGACCTTTGTTTTGTGTGTTTGTCCTACGCCCCCCGCATCCTGCGTAGCGCCCAATCTAAACGGCAGCTTCGTTCTGCTTGAAGGAAGGTGTAGGCCTTTGCTAACTTGACTGCAGCATGAACTGTACACAGTACATAGGACATAAGACTATGTATTGACCAAGTAAAGTATTGACTGCAGCATGAACTGTACACAGTACATAGGACATAAGACTATGTATTGACCAAGTAAAGTATTGACAGGATGTTGATGGGGTGTGGGGGACAATAGCGCAACGATTAATTCATTTTCCACTTTTTTCTCTGGAACTACCATTATGCATACAGTCCACAAAGGAACAAAATAATAACCTTGTTCTCATCAACTGGTTAGGAAGAAACTCACGTTTAGCACAAGATAAGGTCAAATAAAACCAAATCCGTCGTGTACAATGTTTTAATAATAATAATAATAATAATAATAATAATAATAATAATAATAATAATAACGTTTATTCATAAAGCGCATTACCAAACAACAGTCTGACCAAGGCGCATGGAACACAAGCATACACATAGTATAATAACGTACAATCAATAAACACACAAGCATTTGCATTCAAAATTTATACTTCAGAAGGAAACGCTTTAGAACGCGACATTCATCGGGCATGTCCATGACCTTATTTCCTAAACTCGTACACTACTCAAGGTAAGGTGATCTTAAAAGAATAATGTAATTATGTATGCATCGCTAATCACAATCTATGAGTTCTAAAACTAGATTCAAATTTCAAGATATATTTATTACCCACATACATTTCAACGACATTGGATTGTTCATGAATTTTATTTAACACTCCTCCCTCCCCCTCTCCATCACCTCCATCCCTACCCACCCACTCTCATACATCCACCCACTCTCACTCTCATACATCCACCTACTCTCCTACATCCACCCACTCTCCTACATCCACCCACTCTCCTACATCCACCCACTCTCTTACATCCACCCACTCTCATACATCCGCCCTCCAGACAAAGTTTACAGTGAGAACTTAATGTGTTCACAAGCCAAAGGAATGCCAGTTTCCACTTAGCACAACACAAAACGTGGCCTTAGTACAAGAAAAGACGTGGCCTTAGCACAGGACAAGACGTGGCCTTAGCACAAGACAAGACGTGGCCTTTTGCACAAGACAAGACGTGGCTTTAGCACAAGACAAAACGTGGCCTTAGTACAAGACAAGACGTGGCCTTAGCACAAGACAAAACGTGGCCTTAGCACAAGACAGAGCATGGTGTCTTGTTTGTTGTCCAAATTAGCATTCCTTGGGCCTATGAACACATTAATTTGTTTCTCGTCATCATTGGGCCTATGAACACATTAATTTGTTTCTCGTCATCCTTGGGCCTATGAACACATTAATTTCTTTCTCGTTATCCATGGGCCTATGAACACATTAATTTGTTTCTCGATATCCTTGAGCCTATGAACACATTAATTTGTTTCTCATCATCCTTGGGCCTATGAATACATTAATATTGTTTCTCATCATCCTTGGTCCTATGAACACATTAATTTGTTTCTCATCATCCTCGGGGCTAGGAACACATTAATTTGTTTCTCATCATCCTCGGGGCTAGGAACACATTAATTTGTTTCTCATCATCCTCGGGGCTAGGAACACATTAATTTGTTTCTCATCATCCTCGGGGCTAGGAACACATTAAATTGTTTCTCATCATCCTCGGGCCTAGGAACACATTAATTTGTTTCTCATCATCCTCGGGGCTAGGAACACATTAAATTGTTTCACATCATCCTCGGGCCTATGAACACATTAATTTGTTTCTCATCATCCTCGGGCCTATGAACACATTAAATTGTTTCTCATCATCCTCGGGCCTATAATGAACACATTAAATTGTTTCTCATCATCCTCGGGCCTATGAACACATTAATTTGTTTCTCATCATCCTCGGGGCTATGAACACATTAATTTGTTTCTCATCATCCTTGTGCCTAGGAACACATTAGTTTGTTTCTCATCATCCTCGGGCCTAGGAACACATTAATTTGTTTCTCATCATCCTCGGGCCTAGGAACACATTAATTTGTTTCTCATCATCCTCGGGCCTAGGAACACATTAATTTGTTTCTCATCATTGTAAAATTTGAATGCTAGCGGTCCTCTGTTGTATTTTATTTTATTACTTTGTTTTTTGTTTTGTTTTGCTGCTTTAAAGAATTAAAATTAGAAATAAAGTTTGGTAACATTTTAATGATTTTTTTTTTCGGCCTGGTGATCTTTGGCCGCTGTGCTGCGCTATATTACACGGTAGTAAGAGACAGGTAGGCCTACTGTTTATTATTATTATGGCATTACGTTGTTGAAATGTGGTGTGCTGCACTATATTACATGGTAGTAAGAGACAGGTACTGTTTATTATTATTATGGCATTACGTTGTTGAATGGTGGTGTACTGCACTATATTACATGGTAGTAAGAGACAGGTACTGTTTATTATTATTATGGCATTACGTTGTTGAATGGTGGTGTGCTGCACTATATTACATGGTAATAAGAGACAGGTACTGTTTATTATTATTATGGCATTACGTTGTTGAATGGTGCTGTGCTGTTGCAGACAATCTTCAACTTTACACTACAGTGCCTGCGCTCCAAACTTTATTATAGGGTGGGAACTGCCAGGTGATATTTCCACATCAGTGGCTCTTCTTTCACACTGGTTTGTAAAATAAATATGTGATCTTAAATAATTATATTGTGTACTTCAAATTTGGTGTTCAAATGTTAGCAGTATAACCTAACGTATCCTGGCAGTGGAGTCGCCTTTCACTACCTATATTACCTGGCAGGGCGAAAGGTTAAGAACATGAAGTGTTGAGAATGAGCACATAGACTTTTCAAATAAGGTGTTTGCCGACGAATTTTATGTTGTTTTTTTAAAACTGGGCCTTAGCACAAATGAATGTCCACCCCCCTCCCCACATACTCCCTCCCCACACACTCCCTCCCCACACACCCCTCTTCCCAATCAATCCCCACTTTCGTTGGGGTGCCGAGGCTTTCAGTATAAACAGTATCCTCACTTTCTGGAAATTTAGTGCTTTAAATTCCCACTGTCGCTGTCTTTCTCCTTTGTTCTTTCTCATTCTTACTCTGTTCTATCAATCTACTATACCATCTTCTTCTTCGCTAGACCAGCCACCTACCTTTTTTCTTGAAAATTCTTCCAAACCTCCTCATTTGTGTATGAGGTCTGTTGGGTCAGCCTGGGAATATTGGACGCTTTCTGCCAAATGGTCACTAGGGATCTCTATGATATTAATATTTAGTAATGTAGGCATTTTATATGTATGTGTTTTGTTGATATTTTATAATGATGTTTATTTTCTATTTTGTTTTTGTAAATGGGGGTTCCATAAATTAGAGTATAGCCTTAGCGTTCGCTGCGTGAGATGCCTTTATTGTAAAGTGACCGGCTGGTGGAGTGCCTTCAGTGTTACCACTAGGGTTGTTTCAGCAGATCTTTTATATGGATCAGGGTTGAGTCATCTTTCAACCACGTTGTGGTCCTGATTTTATGGTCCTGATTCAGCTCTTTGCAGTCCACTGGACCCTGTAAACAAAGGAACTAACTAACGAACTAATTGACGTAAATGGATGATCGTGGGAAGCATGAATTGTTCAATGAGAATAGCAATAAGGGTCACGCACTCATTTGTAATATGCTAGATAAATTGGCATAGTTTTGACAATCCTTTCTGCTTACGCTTGCCATCATTTTGGGGAATTTGTTTTAAAACCTTTCTCTCATTATATTTTGAAATCGCCTATATTTGTTTGCTTTGGTTTGGTTTGATTTTGTAAATGGGTTTGAACTGAATATTGTCATCAGTGATGGCGTGTCAATGAACATATAATGTACTAGGCAGATTTCCTAACGCTAATGCTACATCTATGAAGTGTTGTTTGTCCCACTTGGCTGAAAGGCCCCGCAGAGGCTAGAGCAGTAAACAAACTTGATCTTGATACTTCCACAATAAACTAAAAACAGCAGCTGAAGTTCATATTAAAGAAAATTGTATATACTTAGATTTTGTTAATGCATTTTGTTGTTTGCTGGTGATTTGGTAACAAATGTGTGATATGGTTGTACATTGGTGATGATGTTGTACATTGGTGATGACGTTTTACATTGGTGATGATGTTATACATTGGTGATGTGCAATTTAATGCTTGTTACTTGTAAACATCAGGCTTTTTATAGCATCCTTTAGGTTTTATTACATAGTATTAACAGCAGCAGCAGCAGCATCATCATCAGCAGCAGCAGCAGCCTTTTTATTGTTGTTGTTATTGTTGTTTGTTATTATTATTATTATTATTATTATTATTATTATTATTATTATTATTATTTCTAGTAGTAGTAGTAGTAGTATTGTTGTTATTATTAGTATTATTATTGTTATTGGTATTGTTATTATTATTATTATTATTATTATTATTATTATTTTTAAATTAGTTTTTTTTAAATTCTTTTCATTAGCAACAGAAGCAGCAGCAGCCTTATTATTATTGTCGTTGATTATTATTATTATTATTATTATTATTATTATTATTATTATTATTATTATTATTATTATTGTGATCACCATCATCATCATCATCATCATCATCATCATCATCGTCATCATCATCATCATCATCATCATCATTATTATCATTATTATAATTGTGTGGATGTGACTGTTGTTTCAATATTTTAGATATCATAGTTAACATATCAACTCTTTGTTACTGTTACAAAATTATTAAAAGTGATGATAACATTTAAAATCGTTATAACAACCTTTTAAATCTTCCTTGTAAAATATTTGTAATAATATACATTGCGTTTTTTCCAAAGTATATTTAATACAACGAAATTGTATACACTCCGGCGAGAATTGATTTGTTTACTACAAACATGACTAAACTGATATAATCATATCAAAATGAGATGAAGAAAACGAACATGAAATCCAGCAAGGCGCATCAAATGTTCCAAATCACAAGTATATCAACTAACAAGTTAGTATCTCTCTTCTATGTCTCTATCGACGTGCACGTACAACCGGTTGCTTCCCTTTACATGCTTTGCGCTCCATAAAGCGTCGTCGGCCTGAAATAACTTTTTAGAAACTTCAAAACCCAGGGGAATTATGGGTAGAGAAATCCTTTTTTGAAATGACGTCGGCCAAATCCTTCTTTAGTTTCTTTGCTCGATGTTACACTCAGTTCGATGTTGGTGTTTCCTATCAGTATCTGATTCAGCCCCGATGCTTGAATTCCTGATAGTTGTGTAACTCAGATTCGTTTATTCACGCAACCCGCTCAAATCTGCATACAAGTCACAAAGTCGACGTATGAAGTTTTCCACTTTTATTCAGCACACATCAACAACTGCATACAATTCTCAATTCAACTCAACAACTTTCACAGCAACTTTCCAAATCACTATCAACAACTTTACTGTCTCTCAACAGCAACTCGGCACACGATTAAATAACCTCTCTCTTTTCCGGAAAGATTTCGAATACCGTAGAAATGACGCACTGCCACCAATCGAATAAAAGATCGTCATCACTGACTTACGTCATTCATCTCTCTTCCTGCCAAAAGAATGTTCTCCATTATCTACGACCATCAAGAAACTTCGATCGATAGTAAACAAACATATCCAGAAAATTCTACAACGATATCGACTAACGAAAATTATCAACGTTATACAAAGCCTCTCCTAACAACAATGCAAACTCAAATCAAAGGTAAATAAACTCCATTATTGAATACTTTGCAAATCGAAACGATTAGATCTATCGTACACGCTTCCGACATACTTTCGTTCGCGTTTCAACGTAACATAACCCCCCACTCAAGAAGAAATTTACCCAATTTCTTTCAACAACGTTGAAACGTAATGCACAAACAAAGTTCAGAATTAAAACTTATTTCAGACTGTCTGAACACTGTCAATGTTCTCAGCTCATTCACACAGAGTCAATGGTTTTCATCTTCAAATCTGTCTGGATATTGTCAATGTTCACAGTTTATCTACACGGTCAATGTTTTTTTACTCACACACTCTGCTGAGGAAGTCCGCACCAACATTGTCTGATCCTTTGATAGATTCTACTCGCATGTTAAAGTTCTGCAAGTACATAGCCCATCTCATGATGCGACTGTTCACAAACTTGGCAGAGTTCAAGTAAGTTAGCGGCTTGTGATCAGTCTGTAGCACGAACTTCACTCCTTGAAGGTACAGTTCGAACTTCCGGATTCCCCATATGATGGCAAGGCACTCTTTCTCCATGGTCGAGTAATTTTTCTCAGCCCTGGACAGCTTCTTGCTGGCGTAACTGACCGGAAATAGTTTCCCTTCGTGCTCTTGCATCAGTATGGCGCCGATGCCTTCGTCCGCTGCATCTGTCCTTAAGACGAATTCCTTGGAAGTATCGGGCAGTCGTAGCACCGGATCCTTCGAAAGGAGGTCGCGCACAGTCTGGTATGCCCTCTCCTGAGACGGTCCCCACTGCACTTGGTTTGGACAGCCTTTCCGCACCAGGTCCGACAAAGGTGCTGTGATGGCTGAGTAGTTCGGTACGAACTCCCTATAATACCCAGCCAATCCCAGGAAAGATCGTACTTGCTTCTTTGTTTGGGGACGTGGAGCGTTCAGAATTTTGGTGACGTTTTCTAGCAGAAGCCCCTTTTGTCCTTCTTTCAGCGAATGGCCGATAAAGTCGACGTTGTCAGTCCCCAGAATGCACTTACTGGGTCTCACGGTCAGGTTAGCTTCTGTTAGACGGTGAAACAGCTCCCTCAAGGTCTGCAGATGCTCTTCCCAGGTGCGGGTGTGGACTAGCAGGTCGTCCCAGTAACACACGACGTTGTCCATCCCTTTGAGCATCTTCCTCATTCCTCTCTTCAGGGTAGCTCCGCTGTTGACCATGCCAAAGGGCATCCTTAGGCACTCGTACGTCCCATCAGGAGTTATGAAAGCAGTCTTTGGTATGTCCTGTTGACGCACGGGGACTTGCCAATAACCCTTGCTGAGGTCAATCTTTGAGAAGATTCTACTCCCCGATAGTTGGCGGAAGAGGTCTGCTGCGGTAGGCATCGGCTCAGGGTCGAAGACGGTGATCTTATTAACCTTCCTGTAGTCGATGCATACTCTGTTGCTGCCGTCCTTCTTCTTCACGACCACGACAGGGGACGCGTAGGGGGAACTGGACTCCCTGATGATGCCC
The DNA here is from genome assembly GCA_036898135.1 of Oncomelania hupensis. Taxonomy (NCBI): domain Eukaryota; kingdom Metazoa; phylum Mollusca; class Gastropoda; order Littorinimorpha; family Pomatiopsidae; genus Oncomelania; species Oncomelania hupensis. The sequence continues at coordinate 59,400,342 of CM072523.1, read as the reverse complement.
ATCTTCAGCATCTCATCGATGTCTTTCTTCAAGGATTCACGGGCCTTGAAGGGGATCGGGAAGGGCTTGGATCGAACAGGGATATTCGAAGTGAGGTGGACTTCGTGTTCGACCAAAGTTGTAGAGCCAGGGACATCGCTGAAGTTGTGGGGAAACTCGCCCATAAGATCCTTGAGCTCCATCTTTTGACCTTCCGTCAAGCTTGGTCCTAGCTTAACATCATCGATGCCTTCTTTGCTGTGGAAGTCTCCAAGTTCCAACAGTTCCTCGCTATCAAAGCTGTTGTCGATCTCAGCTGCTGTTGCCACATGCACAGTCTCTGATGGCCTTTCCACGTACAGTTTGAGGAGGTTGGCGTGGTATATCTTGGAATGCTGGCCGACCTTCACCTTGTAGTCGTTGATCCCCACCACGGTCTCCACTTCGTACGGGCCTTTCCACTGCATCAGCAACTTATTGTGATCAGTAGGTAGCAGCACCAGAACTTTGTTGCCAGGTTTAAACTTCCTGTTCACAGCCCTACGATCATAATAGTGCTTTCCACAGTCCTGGGACTTCTTCAGGTTTTCTCTGGCTATCTCGAGAGTCTGCTCCAGCTTCTCCCGTAGCTCAAACACGTACTGGTAGCTGTTCTTCACCTCTGGGGTGTCTACTTCTTTCGTCCACAGTTCTTTTAGGATGTGCATCGGCCCTCGGATGGTTCTTCCGTACAGCAGCTCGAACGGAGAGAAGCCGGTGGACTCCTGCGGTACTTCTCTGTAGGCGAAAAGTAAGGCGTTGATATAGCGATGCCATTGTCTGGGCTGCTCGCTGCACAGTTTCTTCAGGGTGGACTTCAGCGTAGCATTGAACTTCTCGACAAGCCCGTTGCACATCGGATGGTAGGGTGTCGTAGTCAAATGCCGGATGCTCAGCAGTCTGTTCACCTCCTTCATGCAGTCAGAGACGAACTGCGTCCCGAGGTCTGTCAGGATCTCTTCAGGCACTCCGAGTCTGCTGAACATGTCCACCAGCGCCTCTGCAACAGTCTCAGTGTCAATCTTCTTCAGAGGCACTGCTTCTGGGTACCGAGTCGCATAGTCCACTAAAGTCAGTACCCACCGATGACCTTCTTCACTCGGAGGTCTTATTTCGCCGATTAAGTCTAAGGCCACCCTCTTGAAAGGTCGGTCGATCAGAGGCATCCTCTGCATAGGCACTTTCGGGACCCTTCCTCGAGGTATGGTCTTCTGGCAAATGTCACATGATCGGCAGAAACGGCTGACGTCCGCATGAAGTCCTGGCCAGTAGAACACCGCCTGGATTCTGTCTGACGTCTTCTTGATACCCAGGTGACCTCCCATGATTGAGTCATGCGCTACTTCCATCACTTGGCGCCTTAGGGGTAACGGTACCAAGACTTGACGTAGTGGTTTACCTCCGTTGACCCTCGGGTGCTGGAAGATTCGGTACAGGATCTTGGCCTTCACCTCAAAATAGACCGTACCACTGCCTTTGGTCACGTGGTCTTGGCGGTTCCTGTACTTGTTTAAAGTGCGATCAGCTTCCTGGAGCTGGATCAGCTTATCTCTGTCCACGATGGCAGCTTTAGAGTTGTCGGCGACCTTCAGTGGCATAGACGTCTTGTCTCTCTTGGCCTGGGCCCTGGTAGTAACAGCACCGACGATCTCTGGTCGGCAGGGCTGAGCCGGAGTAGCCACATTATGCCATAGCAGCTCTGTAAGGTCTCCATCGGGAAACGGCAATGGATCCTCCTCTACAACTTCGACACGTTGGGTTGAGGCAGGACTCCACTCTGGATCGGGATCGTCGGGTCGTCTCGCGCCGTCGATGTTCCCGATCATCAAATCGTATAGCGGCTTCTTCAGGCAAACCGCTTCTACTTCGCCTATGTAGAAAGGGGTGTTGACATGAATTTTCGCAACTGGCGCTTTCACACACTTGCTGTCGGCCATGAGTGTCCATTTTGAATCGCCAGTGAACTGTTCTTTAGCGATTAAATCTTCTCTGACGATGACCCCACTACAGCCAGAGTCTCTTAGAACAGTCACTTCATGATTTCCAACGCGTCCCTTGGAAACAGGCATGTTCTGGACGGTCACAGCTGCGCTGGCGACGACGGGGATGGATTTCCCGTTGGCAAGAAGAAGTTGGCCATCGGTCATGCACTCTTGCACGTCCGCAGGAGTAGCTGTGCGCTTGGTCTCACTCGGAAGAATGACGCTCCCGCCGCACACTTGATGGTCAGATCTACTGTTTTGCCGTTGATTGGAGAATCGCCTCTGCCGGTTGCCCGCCGCTGCATTGTCCGTACTGCCCCGCTGTCCGCTACTTTTGTTTTGAGGACAATTAGCCGCCCTGTGGTCTGTAGCGTTGCAGGTGAAACAGCCTCTTGAATGCCCTTCCCTGGGAGGAGGCGTGGAGTCCGTCTGTCTCTGGCTCGTCTGACTTCCCTGGATCTGGTTCCCATGGTTTCCAGTCTTCTGAAAATGTTTCGTTGCGCTGGGTGGCCCCAGGGTCTTCCCATGAGCGATGAGATATCTTTCAGCAGCCTCAGTCACATCTTTAAGCGTCTGCAGCTTTTGTTCTTCTAAGTGGGTCGCTAGGTCCTTGTGACAGGCATTGAGAAATTGTTCCTTCACGATCAGGTCATGGAGACTGTCGTAAGACTTGCTTTCGCCTGATAACTCCACCCACTTGTGTAGATATGACGACAGGCGCTCCACAAACTGCTTTGGCGTCTCGTCTGACTTAGGCCGGCATTCACGGAAGCGTTTACGGTAGCCCTTCTCTGTAAAGTTGTAGCACTGCAGTAGGGCCTCTTTCAAGACGTCATAGTTTTTGGCGTCATCGTTCGACAGTCTGGTGTAAACTTCGAGCGCTTGCCCTGTCAGAAGTGCACTTAGTCGAATCGCCCAGTCTCGAGGTTGCCAATTGGAGCTTTCGGCGAACCTTTCGAATCTCGCCAGATAGGTGTCGATCTGGTCCTTCCCGTCGACGAAAGCTGGCAATTTTGGAGCCGTATGGTCGTTGGTGGCTTGTGGCGCATGCTGATTGTTCTGGATACGCGCCAACTCTAGCTGGTATTGACGCTCAGCTTCTAATCGTCTCTCTTCCATCTCTCTTTCTTGACGCCGCTCTTCTCTTTCTTCTCGGCGACGCTGCTCTTCTATTTCTCTGTCTTCACGCCGTCGCTCATCTTCTCTTTCTTCACGCTGACGTTGTTCTTCTCTTTCTTGTATTCTCTCCTGAGACTTGACGTACTCCGTCAGCTGTTTGCCTTTTAGATTCAGTTGCATCCCTTTCTGCCAGAAGTCAGCCATCTTGATGCTTCTGGAAAGTTCTTTTCTGGAAAGTTCTTTTTCTAGAAAGTTCTTGACTGTAGAGTTCTTTTTTTTCTGGAAAGTTCTTGACTGTGCTGTACCTTTCTAGACTGTTCTAGAACAGCACGCTTTCTGCAGTAGCGCTGATGCTTGTCACTGGTCGCCTTCGTTGACGCAGGCCCCGCTGTCCTCGTCGTATGCGACGCTGCACCACGCTGGTGTTGATGTATACGCTCCTGTGCTGAAGTAGACTCGACGTCCGTACGTCGCTCTCTCTAATACTGGCGATGTAGCTCCGAGACTGTCCCTCGACGTAGTCCTGCGGCAGCCACGTAGTCCCGACTGGTTGTTCGCTCACGAAGCAACTCTTCAGTGACTACACGCCCTTGCAGTCAACCCGAACCTATCGGTGATGTAGTCCCAGTATGTTGGCCCCTCTCGACGCAACTCGTTGGCGGCTACCCTCGATGACTGCCTCTCGTAACGTTGACTCGCTTGTTGTAGCAGTTGAACCCTTGGCTATGGCGTGAATCGCGGCTTGACCCCCAAAATGTTACACTCAGTTCGATGTTGGTGTTTCCTATCAGTATCTGATTCAGCCCCGATGCTTGAATTCCTGATAGTTGTGTAACTCAGATTCGTTTATTCACGCAACCCGCTCAAATCTGCATACAAGTCACAAAGTCGACGTATGAAGTTTTCCACTTTTATTCAGCACACATCAACAACTGCATACAATTCTCAATTCAACTCAACAACTTTCACAGCAACTTTCCAAATCACTATCAACAACTTTACTGTCTCTCAACAGCAACTCGGCACACGATTAAATAACCTCTCTCTTTTCCGGAAAGATTTCGAATACCGTAGAAATGACGCACTGCCACCAATCGAATAAAAGATCGTCATCACTGACTTACGTCATTCATCTCTCTTCCTGCCAAAAGAATGTTCTCCATTATCTACGACCATCAAGAAACTTCGATCGATAGTAAACAAACATATCCAGAAAATTCTACAACGATATCGACTAACGAAAATTATCAACGTTATACAAAGCCTCTCCTAACAACAATGCAAACTCAAATCAAAGGTAAATAAACTCCATTATTAAATACTTTGCAAATCGAAACGATTAGATCTATCGTACACGCTTCCGACATACTTTCGTTCGCGTTTCAACGTAACACTCGAGCAAAGGCAACCTCATAGGTATGGAGCACTTCGTCCATTATAACTCCATCGCTGATATAATACTGCTGACAAGTTTCTGCCTTTGTTCACTACCAGAAATATGCAGTTCCTCTCCCAACTTTCGTTTCATTTCAGCGAGCACATCTTCGCGAGAACAGATTTCCCAGAATTCTCTATTCTATTTTTAGGTTTCGGATATCCCCGTCTCAGCTTGTGGCTAAACGGGACCACCGCACGTCGACTGGGGGCAATACGAGATACTAACTTGTTAGTTGATATACTTGTGTCCAAATATATTGGTCTTTATTTCCAACTCTTGTTACGTTTGAGAAGCGCACGATAAATCCGATCGTTTTGTTTTGCAAAGCATGCAATAACAGAGTGTATTTACCTTTGATTTGATTTTGAGTTGTTGTTAGAAGAAGCTTTGTATAATGTTGATAATTTTTGTTGGTCGATATTATTGGAGAATTTTTTTAGAATTATTTGTTTACTATCGATCGAAGCATCTAGAAAAATCTACTAATAGATAAGAGATTCTTCTAACCTACATATGGTTATATGACGTAGTGACAGTGCATACTTCTGGTGGCGAGTGCATACATGCTGGAATGTTTGGACTTTCTCTCGATCATAGAGAGACTATGTAAGTGGTGCACTGTGTCTGAGTGAAAAAGTGATTGATTTATGGAGATTTTTGATCTTTGAAGTTATTTTCGGAAAGCGATCTTGTATGTTTGGTCCCACCGCCATAGCTCAAGTGGTAGAGCGTTCGCCTGGCACACCGATGACCCAGGTTCGAATCCCGTGGTGGGCGATATAAAATGTGGCTATTTTCACTGTCCATTTTAGCAGTATGATTGCTCTGATGGTTCAGTGTTGTTTCAAGTCCCTACCCCTCTTTCCCTGGGATAGTTATCCCCGTCTGCCATATCGCCAATGGTGGGTGTAGACGTTAAACCTCAATGTTCTTTTGTCTTGTATGCAGTTGTTGATGTATGCTGAATAAAGTTGGAAAACTTCATACGACGACTCCTGCCTTGTTGCTGAGTGAAGAGGTTGCGTGGATAAACAAATCTGAGTTACACTTATCAACATTCAAGCATCGGGGCTGAATCAACTACTGATAAAAATAACAACCGTGAAACAGCCCTTCAAGACAAACAAAAAACAAAACTCTAGCAAAACTCTTGCAGTTTTGTTAAATGCCAAAATTGTTAAAGGGAGACCACTTTGATCACGCGCGCTGCCCCTCCCTTCCCCCTCCATCCCCTCCCCCGCCTCGACAGATCCGTTTAACATTCACAGTGAGTGTAGCCCCACCGAAAAAAATACTAGCTTGCAACAAACAAAAAACAACTGTTTGGAAAGTATAGTTTGTTTGTTTTTTTAAATCAATAAATTCCGTAGTCCTTGTGCGTGATAACAACCGCTACTTACCTTTCTAGCGCTAAAACTATGATTCTAGTACATCGTTGAGCGTATAGGTGTACCGTTAAACGGGGGGATATCACTCCCTGTTAGGGCAGAAATGGGACATTAAAAGTGTAGCGCTTGGCAACGACAGTCCACTTTTATCATGGTTTGATGTCATAGTGATGCCAATTACATACCTGTCAAGGGGTTTTCGGGTTGTGGTGTAGCAATTTAACAGAAAAACCATAGCAAATGGAGGTTTGGTATAGCACTAATGTGAATCACGCGATTCGCAACAAAACTGGAAACTTCTGCATCCAATATAAACACACACATCCAATGTGTTTACAAATTTATTGTAAAATCTTGTTAATGCAAACACTTTAGCTATTACCATTATCATTATCATTATAAACATTTTCATGTACGTTTTTCAAAATAAAAGTGAAAATGCCAAAAAAAAAATTAAATAAAAATAAAACATAACGACAAAAAATAAGTTAGGCAATCGTACAAAAAAAAAAAAGAAAAAAAAAGGGAGACAATCACTGACACAGAAAAAGCAGATGAACTTTTTTCCCCCAAAACAAATTTGCTTATTCACAAAACATGGTGCCTTCGTGGTCGTTTGAGTTTTTTAGGTGGAGGCTTTGCCATTTTCTTTGTTCTACTCCGTCTGTCTCTCCCTCACAAAGACTGATTGTAGACTGAAGTTCTGAACGAACACGTGTTGCGGAAGTGCGGTGCTTTTACTAAGTGTCTTTAAACCGGACTCGACCGGAACAGACTACTTTCGCGCGAAAACCCCCTAGGTTAAAAAAATATTATCGTCACTTTTGAAAAATTGCGTAGCAGCTTTGTAATACGCCGTAGCAATGGGAAAATGTTTAAAATGCGTAGCGCTACGCAAAAATCCGTAGCACTTGACAGGTATGCAATTATAGGCTACACTCGTTTTCCTCAAACGTAAAGGAATCCTTCGAATTGCGTCCCTTTAAAGTAAAGTTGTGTGTGAATGTTGGCGCGCGCGCGGGTTTGTGTGTATGTTGCCATTGTATGTTGCCATTCAATATTATATTTAATGTTTTGTTCGTTTGTAATCAAGCGACGCGACAGAAGAAAGAACTGTTGTTATAGCGAAATAACTGCATGCAACAGTTGACGATCTTTCTTTTTATTTTAAAGGTAGTGGAGTGTTGGTGTAATCGTAACAGTGTTTAACACAGTGTATTTCAAAACAAGTCGTAAGAGTCTTCATTTCAATTTGAAATATCAACGGGAAAGAGGAAAGAAACAAGAAGAAGAAGAAGAAGAAGAAGAAGAAGAAGAAGAAGAAGAAGAAGAAGAAGAAGAAGAAGAAGAAGAAGAAGAAAAGGAACAACAACAACAACAACAACAACAACAACAACAACAACAACAGCAGCAACAACAACAACAACAACACAAGACAGATAGTCTGGAATGCATTTGAAATGTAGCCTGTATGAATGTGAGTGAACCGATGAAGCCACTTCAAACAATAATCAAATTCATTTTGATCAACGTGAACCTGGAGTAAATTCGTTAATTTTATAAAATCTCTGTCAAAGACATTTATCGGTTTGGTGGATTTTAACCATTATTACGCGCGTAAGCTTAAATACACAAACACAAATGCATCATTCAATAAAAGTGTTGCTTATCAACGCGACATACAATTTTTGCTGATGTTGATAGTGAGGTTGTTGTTGTTTTTGTTGTTATTGTTGTTGTTGTGAATAATGATGGTGGTGATAATGATGATGCTGACGACGACGATTACGATAACGTCGACTATGACAATGCTGCTGATGATGATAATTATGGTGGTAATGATGATGACGACGATTTTCTTCTTAAAAGCATTATTCACTCAGAAGACGCATATTATTACGTCTCGGTATGAAATATATCTCATTAATCAGTCAGGTCACTCAGTCATTCAGTCAAATTATTTCTTCTTTTATTCGCATGCTTCTCCTTAGGTGGATTTATGTCCCCGGACACAAGAGCATATAGGGGAAGTAATGCATGTGAATGAAGATTGCATTTACGTCTACAATAACACGAACAAATATTACCCTAAAATAACGCTGATCTGTGATGTAAAACAACAAGTGCAAACAGTCTTGTTTGGAAAGTGACTGCGGGAGAGTTGAGCAAGTGAGGAGAACATCTAATACATGTACATGTAAAAACTGTATCCACGATGCTATCAATAGTGTCAGTCCCTGTTTCTTTAGGCGAGACTGCTAATAGTAAAACTTGTGTTTCACACAAACGTTTCGCCTCCAAGATGTAAATAGTTCTTAGATTCATTTGTTGTTGAATATGCCATGAGAACGTATTACAATTACTAAATAATAAGATTTTTAAAATAATGAAAATGTCACTATTTACAATGCAAATTATATAGGCCAATACATCAGACAAATAAATTAATAAATAACTTAATTAATAAATAAAAACACCATCAAATTAAGTTTGTGGTTTAAAATAATGCAGCCGGCTACACAAAAAGTCACATCCATGCAAACATTCAATTTCAATATTTTATTTTATTTGTCGGTTCAAATACATTTTTTTTACATTTAGATCCCTTTGTGCTCACACAAACAAACATTACAAATATGTAGTCAAAATCTAACAATTTAAAGTTGAACTGTAACCACAAAAGTACCAATAAAAGATTACTAACTGCAGACATGTATATTTCACGAGCTATAAATACGAGGCCTACTCAGTATTCATAAAAATATATTTATGTTTATTACTAGAACATGTTGTTTGCTGTTTGCCATACGAACTCATAATATTTCATTTCATTATTATTGCTTTAGGTCCAGCAGACTCTTCCGAGCCAAATCAGGACCGGACAACCCCCGATCCGCATAAAAGATCTGCTGAAACAACCCTAGTGGTAAAACCGAAAGCTCTCCACCAGCCAGTCACTTTACAATAAAGACATCCCATGCAGGGGACGGCTGAGGCTTCACCCCAACTTATCGAACCCCCGTTTACAAAAACAAAATAGAATACAAACATCATTATAAATTATAAACAAAACACATACATATAAAATACCTACATTGCTAAATAATAACATCATAGGAAGCCCTAGTGACCACCTGGCAGAAAGCGTCCAATATTCCCAAGCTGATCCAACAGACCTCATACACAAATAAGGAGTCTTATCCCGGAAGAGTTTTCAAGAAAAAAGATAGGAGACTGGGCTAGCGAAGAAGACGATAGTATCGCAGATTGATAGAACAGAGCAGGAATGAGAAAGAGCAAATGAGAAAGACAGCGACAGTGGGAATTTAAAGCACTAAATTTCCAGAAAGTGGGGATACTATTTATACTGAAACCCCCGGTACCCCAACGGGGGTAAAAACTCATAATAAAAATGATAATGTTTAAATGTACATCATTTAGACATAGTGGCATCCGTACCACATAAGCTTACACTACTGACATAACGGTGTAATTTATACTATTGCTAATATTTCTTAAGGCATCTACAAAGGCATGATATGTGGTTATTACTATATAAAGTTATGTACAGTTATTGCTTTACATTACATTACATGATTATTGCTTTAGGTCCAGCAGACTCTTCCGAGCCAAATCAGGACCGGACAACCCCTGATCCGCATAAAAGATCTGCTGAAACAACACCCTAGTAGTAAAACTGAAAGCTCTCCACCAGCCAGTCACTTTACAATAAAGACATCCCACGCAGGGGTTGCTGAGGCTGTACTCTAATTTATCGAACCCCCGTTTACAAAAACAAAATAGAATACAAACATCATTATAAATTATCAACAAAACACATACATATAAAATGCCTACATTGCTAAATAATAACATCATGAGAAGCCCTAATGACCACCTGGCAGAAAGCGTCCAATATCCCCAAGCTGATCCAACAGACCTCACACACAAATAAGGAGTTTTGTCCCGGAAGAGTTCACGAAAAGAAAAAAAGGTAGGTGGCTGGTCTAGCGAAGAAGAAGATAGTATAGCAGATTGATAGAACCGAGCAGGAATGAGAAAGACAGCGACAGTGGGAATTTAAAGCACTAAGTTTCCAGAAAGTGGGGATACTATTTATACTGAAACCCCCGGCACCCCAACGAGGGGAGCAAAACTTAGATCCCAAGTAGGGGATCTTCATCACAGCATTCGTCTTAAAGTTTATCAAGTTAAAATTGACAATGAGGCACTCAAGAGAACATTGGTGTATTTGTGGCATTATCTGATGTACATCAACACTTAAAATGGATAAGGAATGCAACATTTTAGGAGTACAAATTTAAATGTAAAACATTCAATCCTAATCTCAAACATTCATCTTAAAGTATTCATTATTTGTGTTCAAAATATTCATAATTATGGCAATCTTTTGGAGATCAAAAGTGGATAGAGCCGCTTCCACAATAAGCCAAAGGTACGTGAAATGACGTACATTGTCGCGCAGTAAACATTAACATTTACTTGGATTAAAAAAGAGAAGGTGATTGTGGGTAAGAGATTATAGGTCTGATGCATGGACATGACTTCATTGTCGTAGACAATACCGGTTGTTACAGCTCACAACGCGTTTCCGATTAATCTTGAACTTTGGCAAAATCGTTGTTGAAGATAACAGGGCGATGGAACAATCCGACAAACCAAAAATAATAAAAGTAAAAACTTTTATTACAAAAAATAATCTGTTTCATGAAGAGAAATGGCACAAAGTCACAAGCATCACGAGTCTCACAACATTGCCACGTGCCATGACGTAAGCGTCAAGAGTTATGACGCCAAAAGCCTACGTAAACACCACACGAGCTCAGAAATATACACGAGCCCATGTCAAAATAACGTAAGTAATTGATCAAGAGTTGTAGGCATGTAGATTTACGTCCCCGGACACACTTGGCATATAGGGGATGATCAATAGTTGCTGGTGTCACAAGCTTTTATATAGGCAAAGTACGAGCACAAAGATATGACGCAACGTATTAACAACTGCTGACTGGGCTGTCCTACCAGACAAACGCACCAGCACTAAAGATATGACAATAAAGTTGTCATAGTGGCAACTTACGTCGACAAAAACGGTAGCACGGTATGACGTAACCATAAAGAATTGCTAGTGTCAAAACTTGCATAGTATTTCAAGTCACTGCGTCATACCAGCTCCATCAAACCTCAGAAAGATTCTCTTCTTTGAATGGTTTCAGGAATGAAAGACATTTCTCGTATGGGGAGAAAATGTTGCCAAAAATGTAGTGAATGCTTCTATATTGCATAAATGACAACAGGATAAATGTCAAAATCAAATCAAAATGGCAACAAATTGTAGTGCATTAGCTCTCTTTATATTGCATAAATGATACACATTTTACGATACTGTTCAGACCATTCCGCGACAACTCTCAGCTTCGACAATTATACGCTAAGCACATCAAATCGGAGAATGAACGTCATCATCCCACCAGTGCCAGGGTTCTAGGTAAAATCTTACTATGATGCTGTTCAAAACGTCCTCTAACTCTTAAAAAAAAAAAGGTTAGTGTTCTGCGTCATTTCTATCGAGCTGTCGTTGAGTCACTGCTATCTCAATGGCGTCATGCGATTGTTCACAATTACAGTTTTGATCCCAAGAAGGCTGCATTTCAAAGATGCCGATACTCTATAGTAAAGAGGCATTTTGCATTTTGTTTTACATTATATAATAACGTCATGCGTTATATCTTAGCTGTGTAGGACGTGATTTCAATTATGCTTTTACGTCATATCAAAAACTGATGTAAAATTCCGTCTTTGGTGTGGACTTTGGTCCCATGTACGCTTTGACATCATACCACAGACTATACCGGAATATGTCTGTGATCATACATAATGACGTCATGCTCTATGTCTTGGCCGCTGGGGAACTTTTGTTCCTTGTGTTTATACGTTATACAAATGACATCATGTTCAACACCTTCGCTGCAGTGAATTTGTGATGCTCTTAGGTCATATAAATAAGGTCACGCCCTACGTCTTGGTCTTGGCTGTGGTTGCAGTGGCCTTGGGTCCAGTGATGCTGTTGATGATGGTATCAACGTCAAACATTTCGTCATCATCTTGTTCACTGGCCAGATACAGCTGTCGCATGGACTGGTTTGTCACCTCATCTTCAAACACAGACTTCCCGAAAACCTGCAAGCAGAGACGACGCGAATGCAATGAGTAGTCTACCAGTATGAAGTAGAAGTAAAAGCGCCAACTTGAAATGAATGGGATTGAACGGAATGTAACGAAATAAATGGAATTTAATACGTTTTTATATAGCGCTTTTCCAGTTCCAATAGCTACTTAAGGCTCCGGTCATTTTTATCTAGGGTCTAGACTCGGTGTAAGAAGGATCTAGCAACAACTACTGTCAGGTATAGGGTAGACTACTGACCTCATCATAAAAGTACTCATCGTTGGTTCCTCGGGATTGGCTATCCAGGTCCACATGCTCAGTGTCAGCGTCGTCGATGGTGAACATGCTTCCCTCCCTTGGCGTGGGCATGTCGTCCATGTGAGTATGATCCCCGTCACCCTGCTCCCGACCGTCAGGCTCCATGTCCAGCGGACGACGGCTGCTAGACGTGGACGACCTCCTCTCTCTCGTCAGGCGCTTGAAGGGTATCATGCTGTACAGTTTCCTGTGAAAGCAGGCATTGAACACATAGTAGAACAAGATGGTCAACCATTGACATGTATTATCACACACTCGCTCACACACATGTTTTTGTACAAGTATCTTTATAATCAAACTAGGTTTGTTCACACTATGACAGGTCACTCTTCTTATTATCTGCAAGCACAGAATCAAAATTAACCAATCGCCACAGCTAATGTTCAGGAGCAGACCACAGCTAATTTTGATAAATAAACCACAGCTAACGCTGGGAAATAGACCAAAACATGTTTCCCAAAAGAACTGACCCCAGCGACCTTGACCTTTGAGACTGAGCTAATGCAGTGGCACAGGAGACTGGTCAACAACCCTGGTAATGGTTTTATGCATGAAGTTGGAACCAAAGCTGTTCCGAGGTGGTGGAGATATGACTTGCGAGTGATCGACAGGTAAGGGCAATGATAAACTAAACTTACCCAGTTTTCCTGAGATAGAGAATCACAATGAAGACGGCGACACCGAGAACAAGGAGACCCACAAACAGAGCGATGACACCGCTTGGTACCTCTGTGATAAAGAAAATGACATCACCCCCACCACCATCATCATCATCATCATCATCATCATCATCATCATCATCATCATGTTCGTCGTAATCGTTATCATATCATCCCCCCCCACCCCCCCTAAAAAAAAAGGCGAACGTTGTGGCCAAGTGGGCTAAGGCGGGATTAACTTGCCTTGTCCACAAGCCAGAAACCAATGGCGCCTGACAGATGTGGGTTCGATCCTGCATCGGGGCGTTATGTTTCTCCGAATATTATTTACTTTCGACTCGGGGGTTTTCTCCGGGTACTCCGGTTTGCTCCCCCAGCAAAATTTCAACAAAAAAAAATCACAAATAATGTTAGGTAGGTAGGGTTTGGGCGCGCCACAGGCTGCGACTGCGCCTTCCCCATGGGAGGCGGCCCAGAGTTTCCCGATAGAAAGAGATAATAAACTGCAAAAAAAAAAATCATCATCATCATCATCTGGTTCATCGTCATCATCACCATCATCGTCATCATCATCCTCGTCATCATCATCACAATCAAGTTCATCGTCATCATCATCATCATCGTCATCATCATCGTCAATACCTGGACCACCGGTAGGATCGACAGACGGCAGTGCAGTGCCGTTGGTGCTGTTAGTGGGGCCGTTTATGGTGAAGAGACTGGTAGAGTCACTTCTGGTCGATGATGTCAAGGAACCGGAAGTTGAAATGGGCTGAGGTTGATTGGAGGATAAGAAGCTCAGTGTTCCATTGCTAGCAGTGGTGTGGGTGTTGTTTCCAGACGCCATTGTGAATGATGTATTATGGGAAATGTATACTTCCTGGTATATTCCTTGGAAGTAATTCTAAGGTTTGGTCTCTGGATGTAGTTTGGTAGACTGATCCTTTAAAAAATAGTTGTAGGAAAATGTCGTCAGTGTAGGCAGGTTTCTGCCTTAGCGGATTTCTAGGTGGATTCCTTCCATGTTATGAAGAGAGGCAATGACGTCGATCGGTTTCTGTGACAGAAAAAACAAGTTCTTGTATAGCGCGGTTTACAGAATACAGAATACAGAATACAGACTCTTTATTGTCCCCACAAATACATGTACCTGCAAGGAAATTCTTATTGCAGTGTCCATCTGCATATAAAATCTCAAACAATAAAAACCACACTAAACTGAAAATAAATAATTATGATGATGATGATATCTACAGTGATTAAGATCATAACGTTATCACACACCAACACACAAGCACACGCGCACTATCACACACACACACACTTTCACATATTTATAGATATCTATACATACATATACACATATATACATACATATACATACACATATACACCCATACACTTATATATACATACACACACACATATGCATTACATGTCACTCAAACTAACAATAATTATAAAATATAATATAATAATGCATGCCTTAGACTACATTATAAAATAAGATATTATTTCACACACACACACACACACACACACACACACACCTACACACCCACACACACACACACCCCCCCACATGTACATAGCCTGATTTCTTGCCCACTGTCTTTGTTGATGAAAGACTTGGTTTAGAAGAACAGTCTGCTGACCTACTGAGCAAGTCACAGCCTATGAGCCAATCCCCAGCCTCCTTGTCGTGGGGCACTGTTGGCCAGGCGGATAGCCATGGGGAGGAAGGAGTCACTGAATCGAGAGGTTCGGGCCCACAGGGAGATTAAGCGCCCTGTGTTGCGCCTCGACACACACCCAGCAACAGTTTCATGCAGCGGGTGAGACACATCTGCTTGAATCTTGCTGATCTTCCTCAGCGCCACCCTGCTGTAGGTCTCCGCCAGGGGTCTAACCTCCTTCCCTATCACTTTAGCTGCTGCTGAAGTGACTCTGTCCATCCTCTCTCTATCTGCCAGCTTGGTGGAGTTGTAGTAGCATAGTTGATTGAACAACAGTATGCTCTCCACCACTGACTGATAGAATAGTTGCAGGATTGTGCTATTGACCCTGAACTGTCTGAGCTTGCGGAGGAAAAAGAGTCTTTGGTTTGCCTTCTTGCAGCAGGCGTCCACGTTTGCAGACCAGTTTAGCTTGTTGTCAATCACCGTGCCAAGGTACTTGTATCTGTCAACTATCCGGACTGCTTCGCCCTTGATGGTGAGTGGCTTGATGGTACTGGACTTGAGGCGGAAATCAATCACCATCTCCTCCGTCTTGGCAACGTTGAGCTCCAGGTAGTTCCTGTCGCACCACTCCACCAACCCGTCCACGCCCAACCTGTATGCCGTCTCGTCGGTGTTCACCAATCCTGAAAGGGATGTGTCGTCGGCAAACTTGACCTGGATGTTGCTGGGGTCTGTTGAGCGACAGTCGGCAGTGTAGGTGGTGAACAGGACTGGGGATAGCACGCATCCCTGAGGAGCCCCAGTGTTAGTCATCAGTATGGAGGACATGGTAGTGCCAATCCTGACCCTCTGTGGACGTACTGTCATAAAACTGTGGATCCACCTTATCAAGGTCGGGCTGACATCCATGGCCAGGAGCTTCTGCGTGAGGAGATGTGGCTGCAGAGTGTTAAACGCGCTGGAAAAATCCAAGAAAAGGATGCGCGCATAAGTTCCCCGTCTATCGAGGTGTTGGTACAAATGGTGCAGCATTGTCAGGATGGCATCCTCTGTGCCACGACCCTCAGAGTAGGCAAACTGCATTGGATCCTGGTGCCTCACTGTTTCTTCTCTGAGATGTCTCAGTGCAATCTTCGGTTTACCAGCTCCAGGGCTGCTCAGGTCGCTGGCCTATACAGGATCTAACTCAGGTCGCTGGCCTATACAGGATCTAACTCAGGTCGCTGGCCTACACAGGATCTAACTCAGGTCGCTGGCCTATACAGGATCTAACTCAGGTCGCTGGCCTATACAGGATCTAACTCCAGTCGCTGGAGTTAGGTCGCTGGCCTATACAGGATCTAACTAAAGTCGCTGGCCTATACAGGATCTAACTAAAGTCGCTGGCCTATACAGGATCTAACTCCAGCCATTCCATGCTACCACGTGCTGCCTCTGGCACATCGTCCTTCTCCACATACCACTGAGCACAGTCCTGGGACATGTCTGTCAATAGTAGACAATTCAGCATAGGTTGCACAATCCAAAAATAGACCGGAGCAGAATGAGATTTTATAAAAAGAAGTTTTCTGGGTTAAAAAATACCCACAACAACACCACATTAACGATACACAGAATACACTGAATCTGTTCAGTGGTTCTTGACATATAGCCGGCCAATCATTTTTCCTCGTAAACAACTCCACCAGGATATACAAAGGCCTATAATTATATAGTTTATCTTTCTTCATTTCTTCACGCTACATGCAACCGCCGATCTCGAGAAATAAAACATAATGCGTCTTGCCCCGGATTTCTTTAAAATATTTATTTGTATTTTTTAAAACTTTATTGTCCCTTTATTCAATGGCAAATGGAGAGAGCGGGAGAGGAAGGGAGTGGGGAGAGAGAGAGGGACGGAAGGGGAAGGGAGAGAGATCCTAAAGATTAGGCAGGACACAGACGTAGTGTATTCACTTGTTCTAAGACCAATACCAAAGGTCACGCCTGACGACATTCAGGATGCTTGAAAAGTAATTCCTATCGAACATTGCTTATAGCCTTTTTAAATAAGGCTGCATTTGCCTAAAAAACAAACTTGCAACATGATCTTTACAGTGGCAGAGTGTAACTGCTTTATCTCTATTTTCATCTCATCATGGCGTAAGCACAATTGGTATAATGTCTTCGTTTTTTTGTGCTTGAGCTGATATCGCACACGTAATGTCAGGCAACGGGCCATTACGGGTCGTCCATATTACTGTGAGATGTACAATTCACTTCTGTGAGGATCACAATACTTTGTGTGGCATGCTCGTGCAGTACATGTATTTACAACAATTATCAGACATTTTCAACAGGGTGTTAATTTTCAACCAGCCTGAAGTCCACACACGGCGGACCTAAGAAGGAAAAGCCGTTTCAACTTACCTACGTGTATGTTGTTTTAACTCATAGTCGCCTAAGCGTCTGAACTTTTCACCGTACAACTACAGGCTCACTCGTGATTGAATGTTAATGAAACACGTAAAAGTAGTTCATTGACTGACAAAGTCCCGATTGTTCTCTCTGTATTTATGTTAGTGTACATGCCACTACAGGCACCATTGTTTGCAACGTCCCACCTTCACAGTTCAATCCTGATTGTATGTAAATTAAATGATTTTGCAAGG
This sequence comes from Oncomelania hupensis, assembly GCA_036898135.1. Lineage (NCBI taxonomy): Eukaryota > Metazoa > Mollusca > Gastropoda > Littorinimorpha > Pomatiopsidae > Oncomelania > Oncomelania hupensis. The sequence continues at coordinate 59,382,897 of CM072523.1, read as the reverse complement.
TGCAAGGTAATCAATCTTTTGACCGCAGCAGTTGTTTGCGGCGTCAGACGTGACGCCTAAGGCAGCCAGTGAGCGCCTCTTGCGGCCAGAGTTACTGATCCTGTGTTGGCCAGAGTTACTGATCCTGTGTTGGCCAGTTACTGATCCTGTGTTGGCCAGTTACTGATCCTGTGTTGGCCAGAGTTACTGATCCTGTGTTGGCCAGAGTTACTGATCCTGTGTTGGCCAGTTACTGATCCTGTGTTGGCCAGTTACTGATCCTGTGTTGGCCAGAGTTACTGATCCTGTGTTGGCCAGTTACTGATCCTGTGTTGGCCAGAGTTACTGATCCTGTGTTGGCCAGAGTTACTGATCCCGTGTTGGCCAGAGTTACTGATCCTGTGTTGGCCAGTTACTGATCCTGTGTTGGCCAGAGTTACTGATCCTGTGTTGGCCAGAGTTACTGATCCTGTGTTGGCCAGAGTTACTGATCCTGTGTTGGCCAGTTACTGATCCTGTGTTGGCCAGTTACTGATCCTGTGTTGGCCAGAGTTACTGATCCTGTGTTGGCCAGAGTTACTGATCCTGTGTTGGCCAGTTACTGATCCTGTGTTGGCCAGAGTTACTGATCCTGTGTTGGCCAGTTACTGATCCTGTGTTGGCCAGAGTTACTGATCCTGTGTTGGCCAATTACTGATCCTGTGTTGGCCAGAGTTACTGATCCTGTGTTGGCCAGGGTTGCTGATCCTGTGTTGGCCAGAGTTACTGATCCTGTGTTGGCCAGAGTTGCTGATCCTGTGTTGGCCAGAGTTACTGATCCTGTGTTGGCCAGAGTTACTGATCCTGTGTTGGCCAGAGTTACTGATCCTGTGTTGGCCAGAGTTACTGATCCTGTGTTGGCCAGAGTTGCTGATCCTGTGTTGGCCAGAGTTGCTGATCCTGTATTGGCCAGAGCATGACCAGTATCTTAACCATTGTGTTACCCGTCATCGTTATTCAACAGCGTCCAACATCTCTGTTCACATCCCATCCATTAAAAGGATAACCATTGAAACGCTGGCAACCTCCTATCGTTGAGGTAATTGTAGACGGCTTTCAATCAACATTGAAGTTTAAAGACGTCCCCTTATTTATTGGAGAATCAGTCCCTTGATGTTCATCAAGCCCAGCTGATACACTGCCGAGCTGAGAGCAAAGCCAAATGGACATCAGCATCTGTGGCACAAATCCACAACAGAAAACCACGGGTAGCAGAGATGGGGCAAGAGATAGATCTTTCCTATCAGACCCCATTCCACGGAGAATAACCTCTAATGAGGATTATATCCAAGATCCTATCCTATCCTATCCTATCCCGTAACTCGAAGGTCGTTGGGGCATCACAGAGGATCGTTTAACCAGCGTACACCATCTTTTTCTGTCATGTCCTCTGCAACACTCATGGCTTCGCTCAATATTAAAGTCAGTCCATTCTCAAATGGTGTCCTCCCACCTCTTTTTATGTCTCCCTCTTCTTCTGCAGCTTTGCACAGTGCCTTGCATGATGGCATTTGCAAGGCCTGATGCTCTGGTGACATGGCCATACCATCAGAGTTTCCGTTTCTTCACCACTGTGAGCATGCCATCGTGTTGTAAATGGCTTTTGTGATGGTCTGTCGGACTTCGTCGTTGGTGATGTGTTGGGTATAGGAAATGCCCAGAAGTCTTCTGTAGCACTTCTCCATCTCCATGCTTTTTATTCTTCGTTGTAGATCTGCTGTGAGGGTCCGTATTTCGCAAGCGTATAGGAAGATGGAGATGACAAAAAAAGCGCAGCAGCCTTACCTTGGAATGTAGACTGATGGTCCTGTCTTTCCAGATTGGCTTCAACCTTGTCAGGGCAGCAGTTGTTTGTGCGATCCTGGAGAGGACTTCCTGTCGGGACCCATTGTCTGATGCAATGGCTCCTAAATATTTGAAGCTATGCGCTGTGCTGACGGATACGCCTTGGACTTTGATGTCCGTGTTGATGCCATTGGTGTTGTTCGTCATCATTTTGGTCTTCTCTGCACTTATTTCCATTCAATAGGCTCTGGAGGTGGTGTCGAGCCTCTGTACCAGCTGTTTAAGTTCTTGTTCCTCTCCAGCCAATCCATCAATGTCATCCGCAAAGCGGAGGTTGGAGATTGCTCTACCCCCTATGCTGACAGTGCCTTCGTGATTTGCAAGGGCATCTGACATAATGCGCTCTAGGAAGATGTTGAAGAGTGTTGGAGACAGTAGGCATCCTTGACGCACGCAGATTGTTGTTCTGAGCCAGTTCCCGATGGCGCTGTTGTAGAGGACTGCACCGGTAGTCTTGTCAAATAGGCTTTTGCGCCTGGGTCCATTGTGTAGGCCACTCCTCACTCTGCCAGATCTTGTTACAGATAATGGTGAGGTCATCAAATCCTCGCTACTCCTCCTGCTTGAAGCAATTCTGCGGGCATGTTGTCCACTCCCGCTGGCTTCCCCTTCTTCAGCGATTGCACTGTTGCTTCAACTTCTTCTCTAAGAATTTGGAGGATTTCTTCCTTTTTTTCTGTTCTGGGGACATGCTAGAACTGACGGGTCTCCGTTTGAGGTGTGGTTGTAAAGGTCAAAGCAGTACTCTGTCCTCCTTCCCAAGACGTCTTGTTCTTCTGTAAAGCATATGCCAGACTTGCAATATATCCAAGAAGCTATCAACCATCTTCAGTCCCGTCCGTTTAGGCCACCCCTTGGGGTCATGAGCAATCTTGCCACTGTAGATTGTTCAAACCTATAAAGGGAACAGTGAAAGCCCCAGTTGAAAACCTGTCTTTCCTTTATAGGCAAGACGCTTCACTGCGGCAACAGTACCCCCGTTGGAGTGCCGGGGGTTTTCAGTATAAATAGTATCCCCACTTTATGGAAATTTAGTGCTTTAAATTCCCACTGTCGCTGTCTTCCTCATTTACTCTTTCCTATTCCTGCTCTGTCCTTCACTCTGCTATACTATCTTCTTCTTCGCTAGATCAATGACCTACCTTTTTTCTTGAAAACTCTTCCTGGACAAGACTCCTTGTTTGTGTATGAGGTCTGTTGGATCAGCTTGGGAGTGTTGGACGCTTTCTGCCGGGTGGTCACTAGGGCTTCCTATGATTGTACTATTTAGCACTATAGGCATTTTATATGTATGTGTTTGGTTGATGATTTATAATGATGTTTGTATTCTATTTTGTTTTTGTAACCGGGGTGTTCGCGTAGTTGAGGTCAACCCTCAGCCGTCCCCCGCGTGGGATGTCTTTATTGTAAAGTGACTGGCCGGTGGAGGGCATTCAATTTTCCCACTGGGGTTGTTTCAGCAGATCTTTTATGCGGATCGGGGGTTGTCCGGTCCTGATTTGGCTCGGAAGAGTCCGCTGGACCTAAAGCAACAATAAATCAATCAATCAAAAGTCCGTTTAGGCGAGAGAGACACATTTATCACTTGTATTGAGGCAAACAGTTTGTCTCTCTTACTAAAACCCCTCTTTTACGTGGTCAGTGGTCTACTAATTTAGGTACTACACTATTACAAGTAGGCTACCATGCTAAGTCACCTAAGTACACACTGTTGCTCAAAGTCACCTGCTCTTGCTCTCAGAGACAATTTAGGCATGCATAGTATTTTGTTACAGGCAATTTGTGAAACAGAGATTTCCTTCAAATTCCTCAACACTGTATTTGATTTCACGAAGTTACTGTTTCACATGAAAGTCACTACAATTTGTAGTAATTCGTGAATCCCTGGAGAGAAAACAAAAAGTACACAAATACATTAGTGACATAGAAGTAGACCTATTTGTTTGATGAAATTGATTGATTGATTTATTGTTGCTTTAGGTCCAGCGGACTCTTCCGAGCCAAATCAGGACCGGACAACCCCCGATCCGCATAAAAGATCTGCTGAAACAACCCCAGTGGGAAAATTGAATGCCCTCCACCGGCCAGTCACTTTACAATAAAGACATCCCACGCGGGGGACGGCTGAGGGTTGACCTCAACTACGCGAACACCCCGGTTACAAAAACAAAATAGAATACAAACATCATTATAAATCATCAACCAAACACATACATATAAAATGCCTATAGTGCTAAATAGTACATTCATAGGAAGCCCTAGTGACCACCCGGCAGAAAGCGTCCAACACTCCCAAGCTGATCCAACAGACCTCATACACAAACAAGGAGTCTTGTCCAGGAAGAGTTTTCAAGAAAAAAGGTAGGTCATTGATCTAGCGAAGAAGAAGATAGTATAGCAGAGTGAAGGACAGAGCAAGAATAGGAAAGAGTAAATGAGGAAGACAGCGACAGTGGGAATTTAAAGCACTAAATTTCCATAAAGTGGGGATACTATTTATACTGAAAACCCCCGGCACTCCAACGGGGGTACTGTTGCCGCAGTGAAGCGTCTTGCCTATAAAGGAAAGACAGGTTTTCAACTGTGGCTTTCACTGTTCCCTTTATAGGTTTGAACAATCTACAGTGGCAAGATTGCTCATGACCCCAAGGGGTTTTTGTTTGATGAAAAGAATCGAGCACAGGAAATAATTACGAAGAATGAATAGAGATAGCAATAATGGGCTCTGAACCCCAAAGCTCATAGAGTTACTAAAGGAGGCCTTTTATTGCAATTTATGGATGTTTTATTATCTTTTTAAAAAGCGCGCCAAAGCACTCTGGGAATCCGGCATTTGCTAAATATAATATATATTCGTATATCTTGCGTCTTTGGTCTCCCCATCAACTCCAAAACTGACTGAACTTTGGCTGCGAGTCGGACAGTTGGATTAAGTAGGAGGTTCCCAGGATACAGCGCGCAGCCTCCTGTCTTACCCAATGTCATGCAACCGTTCGTTCTTGCGTTCAATATCTGTTTACTTGTTGCCTGAGGCTTGACAATTGGATTAAGTAGGAAGGGATCGAGAGGTAGCGTGCACCTTCCAGTCTTATCCATTGTCATGGCAATTTTTAACATGTATCCAAGCCACTTGCCACTTTGTACACTGTGTCTATTATTGCAATAGGACAGACATTTGGCCTTAATGCCTTAGCAAATTCAACACATGCCACAGAAGTGACTAACCACACCGAAAATCTATACTTCCTTTTTCTTTATATCCCCAACCAGATCGCTCATAAAAGAAGATTGGGCTTGGGAAATTACATACAACAAACCAGCATTAATATTCGTTATTCTAAATGTACAATTCTAAATAATACACCATTAAGTGCAGCAATCTTTATTACATATTGTTCATATTAATTTTTAAAAGTGTAACAAATAGATATATAAATAAAAATTTATATTAAAGCATGTGTTTCCCATTTACTAGCTGTAAGTTAAACCAAGGGAAATAATTTGTGTGTATTTTAAACATGCATTAAGCATGTGATCCAGTTGAAAAACAGAATCGGAAATTCCCCTTTACTAGACCAGAGGAAATAATTTGTGTACAGGAATATTTGTGTGCTTTTTCTGTGTGAATGTAAAATCCTTAGTAAGTTTTTTGCCTTTGCTTAGATATATAAAAAAAATTTATATTAAGCATGTGATCCAGTTGAAAACAGCAAATAGAAATTTATATTAATCATGTGATCCAGTTAAAAACAGAACCTGGAATTCCCTTTGCTAGGGGCAGTGTGAAATAATCAATATTCTTGGCCTAAGCCCAGTTTATTCAATCGGGAATTCCCGCAAACATTAATGTTACAACCTTATACAGATTCAAATGTAGAGTTTAAGACAACAACTGAAACAGCAAATAGAAATTTATATTAAGCATGTGATCCAATTAAAACAGAACCTGGAATTCCCTTTGCTAGAGGCAGTGTGAAATAATCAATATTCTTGGCCTAAGCCCAGTTTATTCAATCGGGAATTCCCGCAAACATTAACGTTACAACCTTATACAGATTCAATATAAGTCCCATTCAGTTAAGGGAAGTAATAAAAACATTACTACGCATTCATAAGTAAAGTTGCGGTTGCTTCCCTTTGACTGTATTTGGTGGTTTGAAGCCTAAAAATCCATTTTTTTAAATAATTATTTTTAATTTAAAGTTTTGTTATCAGTATAAAAATGACGGACACAAAAAGTCTTTCGCAATCTCCTTTGTTTAAAGACATCTTTCAAACTTTACAACTCCCTATTCTTGACAGTCAAAATGTTATTAAATCTGTCTATAATAATTGGCCATTTGTACTTAACAATTTTACTTACAAATCCCCTGTTAAAATTCGCATTCACGCTCAAATAACTTTTATTAAACCCGGCAGTATTGATGAAACGATGACTGTGTGGATTTCTTCAAGTCAAATTGAAGTGTTAAAATCTTCAGACCTAGACAATGCTTATAACAACATCTTGATCAACCAGTTACAAGACAGCATTGAGCGCGCAACTATGAGAGGGTCTGGGTGGACAGAGGGAAATTTAGAATCATTAGAACTGAACATTGCAAAGTATAATCCAATCAAAGGAAAATCTTATATCCCTCTTCCCAAAGAAATTCTTGACAAAAAGGCTGTATTGAATATTAAGAACACCGATGACAAATGTTTTATGTGGTGTGTTCTGGCTAAGTTATATCCTATACAGTCGAAACAACATCCCGAAAGGGTGGCGCTGTACAAAGATAAAGTAACGAACTTAAATCTTAAAGACATTAATTTCCCTGTTAGCCTTGACGCCATTGACAAATTTGAATCACAAAACTCTCCTATAACAGTCAATGTATATGTTTGGGACCCTGAATCAAAACTTATGCCTTTACGAATCTCTCCTAATGCCCCATCGTTTTCAGACCTCAATCACCACGTCGATCTTTTACTAATAACCGACCCGCAAGATCCTAGCATGCAACATTATACACTGATACGAAACATATCTAGATTATTAGGACACACTTCAAAACATCATGGCAAACAATATTTGTGCAGACGCTGTTTAACTAGAGTCTCTAATCTCCAAGTGGCTGACAAGCACAGTAAAATTTGTAAAAGTATGACAGATATTCAAACCCGTCTTGTGTTACCGAAGCCAGGTTCTCAAGTATATTTTAAAAACATCAACAAACAATTCAAGCAGCCTTATATAGTTTATGCCGACTTCGAATCATTGATTTTAAAATACCATGGCCCACAAGGATTTTGTACGCCTAATTCATTCCTCACACACCTTCACGAAGTCTGCAGTTTCGGGTATGTAGTTGTTAGAGCCGACGGACAACATACAGAGCCGGTAATTTACAGAGGGCCAGACGCAGCTAGGAAGTTCTTAGATGAGATGAACAAAATATACAAATTGTGTTTACTGCAGCTAGATAATCCGGCGCCCATGATATTTACTGAATCTGACTCCCATAATTTTAAAGCAGCTACACATTGCCACATTTGTAATAAAGAGTTTGACCCGAAGGACATGAAGGACACAAAGACCCAAAGGGTGAGAGATCACTGTCACATAACAGGGGCATTTAGAGGTGCAGCTCATCAGAAATGCAACTTGGAATATGGAATCAAACATTTCTCTCTCCCTATTTTCATTCACAATCTTCGAAATTACGACTCCCATTTAATCATGCAGGCAGTGACGAAAGCATACAAAGTGTCATGTATTGCCGAGACAGAAGAAAAATATAAAACTTTCACTCTGAATAAATTAAAGTTTTATGACAGCTTTCAACATTTGTCTTCCAGTTTAGAAACACTAGCTAAGAACTTACCCAGCTATCCTATCACTAGCAAATATTTTCCAGACGTTACACTTATTCGGAAAGGTGTGTATCCTTATGAATACATGGATTCTTGGGAAGTGTTTGAAGAACTAGAATTACCCCCTAAAGAGAACTTCTATTCTTCACTCAATAAAAGTTTCATAAGTGTTACCGATTATGAACATGCCCAGAATGTCTGGAATGCACTTGGTTGTAAAAACCTTGGTGACTACCACGACATATATTTAAAAGCTGACGTCTGTTTGTTGGCTGATGTGTTTGAAAAATACAGAGAAACGAGTTTACATCATTACTCCCTCGACCCTTCTCATTATATTTCTTCACCAGGAATGAGTTGGGATGCTTTCTTAAAACTTAGCGGTTCTAAAATCGATCTCATAACTGACCAGGTAATGATGACAATGATTGAGTCAGGCATTCGTGGAGGAATAAGCGTGGCAGCTCATAATTATTGCAAAGCCAACAACAAATACCTGAAGCACTATGACCCCTCGCAGAAATCTAATTATATAATGTACTTTGACGCCAACAATTTATACGGTTGGGCAATGAGTGAGCTTTTACCGGTTTCAGATTTCAAATTACTTGTTAATCCAAACCCCGCAAACTTGACTTGGTTAAACAGTATTTTAAATCACCCTAAAGATCATACTATAGGGTTTATTGTCGAAGTTGACCTAGAGTATCCCAATGCCTTACACGACCTACATAATGATTACCCATTAGCACCAGAAAGATTGCATGGTACAGACAAGCAACTTAAACTTATTCCCAACCTCTATAATAAATCTAATTACGTCTGCCACTACAGAAACCTGCAGTTCTACATTAGACACGGCATGAAGTGCACAGCGATTCACAAGATTTTATTCTTTAAACAAACGAACGTCTTGGCCGGGTACATCAATAAAAACACACAGCTCAGAAAACAAGCGCAATCTACGTTTGAAAAAGATTTCTTTAAGCTGCTGAATAACAGCTGTTTTGGTAAAACTATGGAGAACCCATACAAGCGAAAAGACGTCAGGCTAATTACATCACCCAATCAAGCGATTAAATTAACATCTAAACCTCAATACTGTAAGCTGAGGCTTACTGCTGATATAAATAATACAAAGGACAAAACGGAATGAAAGAATCATTTCATTGATAAGATAATATGTGGTATTGCAGCATGAATTAATAATTTAATATGTGAAACTAAACGTTGCAGCATGATTGTTGATTGAATCTGTTTTGTAGCTATGTTCCAAGCAAATTCTAAACTGTAGGATTTGAATGGAAATGACATGCGTTGCTGGATAGGCATAGATCTGAATGACTTGTAATTCGTAACGAAGTCAACTGGTCTATGACAATAATAATAATTAGATAAGCATGATTGTTAATTTAAATTGTTATTCTTTTACTTCTTTTTAACGAATTGTTACGAAATACCTGCTAGTAAGTTACTGCTATTGTAACCAGCCACCAATGGAACAGTAATTTAGATGTAAATGGCCGCCATGTGGCGAAGCACCTAGAATCAAACTAGAGAAGATTTGTGATGCAAGTTACAAATGACGTACACGAAATGAAATGACGTCAAGTATTCCTTGTCTACAAAAGTGTATGAATCTTCAACTTGAGAAATTGCATTGAATAGAAATTGCATATTGTTATCTAAACTACTGAGACTAATTAAACTGTATAATTCGAAGTACTTGATTTAATATATAACTGATTATAAATTGGCTTTTGCTTTCTCTAAAGACGAAATGAATAGAGAACTATATTTGTCGGAATTAGAAAGGATGATAAGGCTTTCTGTTTACAAATCACTAGGTTACAAATCAGCTTGTGGATTCAGAACCTAGGTGAGTCTATTCAATCGCTTGGCGACTGTTGACTTTCGGCAGGGTTTCTCAGGCGATGAATCAGAGGTTTCCTAGCAGAAATTGCTGTTTTCAAACAATTCCTAAATGATTGTAGCTGATTTGATGATTCCATGCAGGATCCTAGCGATAGGTGTAGTTCGGTGAGCAATCGTAGCCGTAACTATGGTCAAACTGTTCGATTGCTGGCTGGAAGAACTTATAAAAGAAGGGCTCAAAACTATATATTATTCTTTCTATATATTATATATGACACACAGACGATATATTGAATGATCGAAGAACGGAGCAGAATTTCTGCTGGTCAGTAACCTAGCTCATGTTAGGAGACACGCTGATAAATATGCGTTGTCCTGTCTATACCCGCTAGGGGTCTTGAAACAATCTGGATGCAAGGAATGGTTTCACCTTCTTGTATTCAGAATAGGGCTAGATGCGTATTGTATGGTTTCACCGCAATACGTTTAGGTTTGTAAGATTTGTTCAACAGCTTATATTGAATAAGTTGCTGCTCAGGTCTGACAGAGATAAGTCACTGCACGCGAAATAGGAACTTGATCATAGGGATTTCTGTCTTTGTTGTAATTTTCTCTCTGTCTTCTGCATCGACCCTAAATTGTTCGCCGAAATTGCGAACGCCGATTTGGCATGATGATTTTGTATAAATTGTAAACCCATGTTGTAAAAGAAAAAGAACTTGGTAATAATAATTTCTAAAGGAAAAAGGAAAAACATAGTGGACGAATGATGGTGTTGCTAATATTCTCGTCTGATTTCTGAGTGTTTGTTCGTCAGTTTTCGTATTTTCTATCTCTTTTCTCTTTTCAAACTTTGTAAGTTATCTCTTAGCCGACTTAGATCGAGCGTGTTGACCGCCTTGGCCTAAATCCTGACAAGTTTAACACCAGGTAAAGTTGACACGGCCGATCTAGAGTTAAACACCTACCACTCGGCGCAGAGGGAGGCTTACAAGTTTTTGGTGTCAGAAGTGGGATGCGAAAATGTGTGTGTGAATGATTTTCCTTAATACACTTGAAAACAAAACAATTTCGTCTAATTATCCTGATACAAGGAGGTAGATAACAAGGATAATAACAAATGGAATAAATAAATTGAGATGGCAGTAAATCTATATACGCTAATATATTTATTTTTATATAATTGTTTTTCATAAAAGGTATATTTTATTGATCTATATACACAAGAGTATATACATGAGGTAAAATTTAGATGGCAGTAAATCTATATACATTAATATATTTATTTTTACATAATTGTTTTTCATAAAAGGTATATTTTATTGATCTATATACACAAGAGTATATACATGAGGATGTAACGTTGTATGATCCAAAGAGGAAGCGTGGTGTTTGCCAAAAACTAGTGTCAAAATGGCAAGGTCCATTTTTAATCACTAGGAAAATTGATGACCTCACGTACATGATTAAGAAAACAGAAAAAGGAATTCCAAAGGTTCATCATGTTGATAAACTGATGCCTTATAAAGGACAAAATATTCCCAAATGGATCGTACGAGTACGAAAATGTTTGCTGTAAGTTAATGGCACACGAATGTAATGAGAAGGCAATATAACAAAATACATAGAGAAACCATAAATCTGAGGTACAACTGTATATAATAAATAAAACAAACTGAAACATGATAAGAGAGATGTGACTATAATAGTTATAAATGATCTTTAGTTTCTTTATGGTTGTGATTTTAGTTCATGAGAATGTGGAATATGATGAGATATAATTTTCAATTTTAGTTCGGTTGATTAATATAATATTAGTATAGGATGAACTAATATTGATATTAATATCCAGTCTTTAGTTAGAGGTGTTTTGCAGACCTCACAAATTTAGCACAATCTTCAGCGGTATAAGGAAAATGGGTGCATATATTTTTCTTGCTATTGATTGTGCTAAATAGCCTGACTTACGTGTAGCCGAGTAGATGAGTGTTGCCTACCTACACGGGAAGCTTGGGGTTTTAAGTTTGGCGCGTACAGCTGTTAAGCTCAGTCATAGTTGTAAAACTCTTTTCTGCCTTAGAAGGAAGCCAGAGGGCTAGAATATAGGGAAAAGTGTATAAAATATTTTAGTTGTCATTTGTTAACTAAGTCATATGAAGAAAGGAATATATTATGTTTCAGACATAGAACCATGAAGTGCATCAAGTGCGGGAAGGAATACGAGAATAGAGATCGTTTAAGAAGCCATGTTAAGCAAGAGCACAAAACGAGGTGTCAGGGGACACAGACAAACCGTTTCCCCATCCTGGTGGTGCCGAAAATTCCTCTCTTACAAACCGAGAAGAAAATGTACCTTAAGGTCCTCGAGGCTGAATTGCAAAGGGCACAAAGTCTCGTGGAGGAAATAAAAGTATCAATGAAAGAGTGAACATATTGCCTTGTGTATATGTGTGTACGCGTGTATGTAAAGATGAATGTGAATAAGTTCATTTTTATAACATGGGTTTAAAATAAAAATCGGTTTGTTACTTGACATAATTGAAATGAAAGAAAGCAACGCATATCAATTGTTTTGTTGATGATTAATTTTTAGGTTATCTTGTTGTAAAGAAACTTAATGACTATTTTGTGAAAAGATTGAGGATTGGTAAATACATAGTTATTGAACTTTTATGAACATGGACAATTGATGGTTGGTACTATGAAATGAAATAATACATATATCGTTGCCGGACATCTTCGAATATATTGTATGGTATGCTGTGAAAAGCGAAGTTTACATTCATTGCACACAACAAGCACAAATTATAAATAGGTCAAAATGACATGCTGGAGTAATCAGCAGACACCGACGACGAGGGTATCACGGCTGTGGGGAAGGAACAGATGCTACAGTTGGTACTACAGATGTCCACGGAGCGGATGCAACAACAGCTGTCAACGGAGCTGTTTGGGCGCCGCTGTAATGGAGTGGAGTGGAAACTGCCGTTTGATAACTAGAACAAATGGTATGATAGCATCTGGTCATAAAATCCAGTTGCAATGTCATACCATGTTTCATCGATACCAGATAGTGTGTAGCTGAATACAGGTCATAAAATCCTGTATAAAAGCTATTCACTTTCTGTGGCTACATCTCAAGCAAGTCAAGTTCAAACACTGGCAAGTAACCAAGATGTACGAGGACAAAGATGTTCGAGCAGCTGTACAAAGACACAAGGCAAGACGGCACATATGACACAGGCATCTCAAGCAAGTCAAATCCAGGGGGAAAACAGTATGATAGCATCTGGTCATAAAATCCAGTTGCAAGTCATACCACGTTTCATCGATACCAGATAGTGATGTAGCTGAATACAGGTCATAAAATCCTGTATAAAAGCTATTCACTTTATGTGGCTACATCTCAAGCAAGTCAAGTCCAGAGAGAACAACACAAGAGGTACAAGGACAAAGATGTTCAAGTGGCTGTATAGCGGTTCAAGCGGTTCAAAGACAAGACAGTAAAGATGAAACCTGCATCCCAAACAAGTCTACTCCAGTGAACTCTAGCATGTCTGCTAAACGCAAACGCTCAAACACCTTACACACATTTGCAAAACATAGAAGAAAAACACTTTTCAACTAAATTACAGATTAAGGAATATATTATTGACAATGACAATATAATGGAGCAGACGGAACATTACATGTGAAAAGAATTATAAACTGAAAAACAATTACATTTGTGATCAACAATGCGGAAGATTGTGAACTTGTGAACAGAATATGAACAGAGATTGTGAACAGTTAAAATGTCTCTTCACATATTTCGTAACGTTATACTGATTCCATAAAGAAATGTATTCATCTGACATGTGATTGATGAGACTATTATATCATTGATAATGAATACTGTAGAATGTGCTGAATACATGTGTGATTAACAATGCGGGAGCATTGTCTTGGAAGTCCCAAGGGGAGTGTGTAAGCTGAGGCTTACTGCTGATATAAATAATACAAAGGACAAAACGGAATGAAAGAATCATTTCATTGATAAGATAATATGTGGTATTGCAGCATGAATTAATAATTTAATATGTGAAACTAAACGTTGCAGCATGATTGTTGATTGAATCTGTTTTGTAGCTATGTTCCAAGCAAATTCTAAACTGTAGGATTTGAATGGAAATGACATGCGTTGCTGGATAGGCATAGATCTGAATGACTTGTAATTCGTAACGAAGTCAACTGGTCTATGACAATAATAATAATTAGATAAGCATGATTGTTAATTTAAATTGTTATTCTTTTACTTCTTTTTAACGAATTGTTACGAAATACCTGCTAGTAAGTTACTGCTATTGTAACCAGCCACCAATGGAACAGTAATTTAGATGTAAATGGCCGCCATGTGGCGAAGCACCTAGAATCAAACTAGAGAAGATTTGTGATGCAAGTTACAAATGACGTACACGAAATGAAATGACGTCAAGTATTCCTTGTCTACAAAAGTGTATGAATCTTCAACTTGAGAAATTGCATTGAATAGAAATTGCATATTGTTATCTAAACTACTGAGACTAATTAAACTGTATAATTCGAAGTACTTGATTTAATATATAACTGATTATAAATTGGCTTTTGCTTTCTCTAAAGACGAAATGAATAGAGAACTATATTTGTCGGAATTAGAAAGGATGATAAGGCTTTCTGTTTACAAATCACTAGGTTACAAATCAGCTTGTGGATTCAGAACCTAGGTGAGTCTATTCAATCGCTTGGCGACTGTTGACTTTCGGCAGGGTTTCTCAGGCGATGAATCAGAGGTTTCCTAGCAGAAATTGCTGTTTTCAAACAATTCCTAAATGATTGTAGCTGATTTGATGATTCCATGCAGGATCCTAGCGATAGGTGTAGTTCGGTGAGCAATCGTAGCCGTAACTATGGTCAAACTGTTCGATTGCTGGCTGGAAGAACTTATAAAAGAAGGGCTCAAAACTATATATTATTCTTTCTATATATTATATATGACACACAGACGATATATTGAATGATCGAAGAACGGAGCAGAATTTCTGCTGGTCAGTAACCTAGCTCATGTTAGGAGACACGCTGATAAATATGCGTTGTCCTGTCTATACCCGCTAGGGGTCTTGAAACAATCTGGATGCAAGGAATGGTTTCACCTTCTTGTATTCAGAATAGGGCTAGATGCGTATTGTATGGTTTCACCGCAATACGTTTAGGTTTGTAAGATTTGTTCAACAGCTTATATTGAATAAGTTGCTGCTCAGGTCTGACAGAGATAAGTCACTGCACGCGAAATAGGAACTTGATCATAGGGATTTCTGTCTTTGTTGTAATTTTCTCTCTGTCTTCTGCATCGACCCTAAATTGTTCGCCGAAATTGCGAACGCCGATTTGGCATGATGATTTTGTATAAATTGTAAACCCATGTTGTAAAAAGAAAAAGAACTTGGTAATAATAATTTCTAAAGGAAAAAGGAAAAACATAGTGGACGAATGATGGTGTTGCTAATATTCTCGTCTGATTTCTGAGTGTTTGTTCGTCAGTTTTCGTATTTTCTATCTCTTTTCTCTTTTCAAACTTTGTAAGTTATCTCTTAGCCGACTTAGATCGAGCGTGTTGACCGCCTTGGCCTAAATCCTGACAAGTTTAACACCAGGTAAAGTTGACACGGCCGATCTAGAGTTAAACACCTACCACTCGGCGCAGAGGGAGGCTTACAATACCTTGGTTACAAAGAGTTTCATGACTCCCTGTATGCAGTTACCATGAAAACCACGCAAGTTAATCTAGACAAACCAGTGTTTATGGGGATGACTATTCTCGACCTTTCTAAATTATTAATGTTCGAATTTTACTACGATTACTTTAAACCTAAATACCCGGAGGCCAGAGTTTTATACACAGACACAGACTCCCTTATACTAGACATCCCTACTGAAGACATTTATAAAGACTTAGAATCGGAACTGCAACATTACGATACTAGTGACTACCCTGAAACTCACCCTTTGTACAGCAAAGCAAACCAAAAGAAAATAGGTTTGATGAAAGATGAAATGAACGGGAAACTTATTGAAGAATACGCAGGACTGCGATCTAAGCAGTACAGTATTAAACACGAATCGGGAGAATCTTCAAAAGCGAAAGGCACCCAAAAAGCTGCAATAAAAAACAGAGATATCAGACATGAAAACTACTTGGAAGCCTTAGATGGAAAAGAAGTTAAACCATACCCTAACACAACTATAAAGTCTAAAAACCATATAGTGTCCACTGCTGTGACGACCAAAAAAACATTATGCGCTAATGACACAAAGAGAATAAGAGTAACTAAGGAGTTCGCATACGCTCTAGGCCACTATAAATTACAGGTAGAAACAGCGACTGCGACTGCGACTACGAGTAAGGAGGGGGGCCCGTAAGGTTTGAATAAATGTTAACTGTATTTATTCTGAAGCACTGAGCTTTTTCTTCAAAGCATCTAGCTGCTCTTTCCGTCCCAGTAGTCTCCCTTCTTCTATTAATTTTTTTTTAATTTCTTCAACATTAACAGGTGCAGACCTAGATTTAGATTGTATGTCATGCTTCAATTTTTTATATTCTTCAAAATCTCGCTGGATAATTACAAACTCTTGGTCTGTAATCTGAGTGTCTTCTAGAGCTTTTGAAATTATTAAGTTCATGCTAGTAAGTTTTGCTATCGCCAGGCTAGAAATGAGGTCGTGTTTTTCTAATTTCTTAGATACTTTAGTATTAATTACACCAAGTAAAACTGACATCACTGAAGATAATCCGGCAGCAACCCCTAATCCAATACTAATTGGTATACCAATTCCAGTCACCAATAATCCCACGCTGGCAGCAGCTTCCGCAGCATTAATAACATTTAGACCAGTAGACACGTAATTTATTGTGCTATAAGCGCCGGAATACCTTCGTCTGCATCTAGAGTACTTTTGGATATCTGATTCAATTTGAGTTCTAACTTTTCTTATTTCTTCCAGCCTGAACGTTTGAACATTACTTAAGTCTAACGTTGGAGCACTGGGCTGTATTGGTTGTTCATCCACTACTGCTTCTACTATAGCAGGATACAATTTTGTCGTCATATTTTTAGTGTGAAAAAAAAGGGTTAACAATAATTAACTTGATTTTAGTTTATTAGCAAAATATTCTATTTGACTATCAGAAAATATCTGATCGCTGAAATAAAATGCTAACAGATCTACGTTGTCTAGGCTAATTTGCGCTATTCTGTCAATAGGATTTGGAACAGGGACAAAAGTTATCTTGGGTGATGAAGTAAATACGGAAAACTGATTTTCATTTTCTCTTTTCTTCATAAATACTGTAACTCGTCTGGGATCCTCATCTAAATCAACCCAACTTAGAGACACTTGCGGAATTACATTAAAATTTCTCTGCGTAGGCCTGTGAGCAATTATGTCCAGTACTATCATAGCTGTGCTACCTAGCTGTAAAGGAGGCTGCAGAATAACTCTAACATTTTTCCCTGCGGTTTCACGCTTATGTAAAACATAGTTGCTTTTTTTGTAGGCTTTGACTTCTATGGTTTCCCGATTGTTTTCATCCGGCACTAGACTAACTAACATAGGCCCGGCGTTAATAATTTTCTTAAATTTATTGTCTGGTCCCATAAAAGTGTAAGGGCTTTCGCACTTGAATTTAATAAGCCAATCTAATTCTGTGTCTACAGGTGTTAAAGACCAGATATTTTCTCGTTTAGTAATAGCATACTTAAAATCGGGATCTACTTTACCGGCATTAAAGTCCTTTAGCTGATCGATAGATGGTTTTTCTTGCGGTACTGACGGCGGCACTGCTTCAGGTACTGCCGGCACTACAGGCACTAGCGCTCGTTTATAATATCCATTTTGTGTAAATTCGAAACCGTAAATAGACCCAACAATAGCATTCGCATCAAAGTCAATTGTGTCTGCTAAGTCTTTCAGTTCAATGGTAGGACAGGTTACTGGAATTTGAGGGCCGATTGACATTGTATTTTAAAATTAAACTTTATTTTATCTCAAGAATAATTGTAAGATCTTCAAAGTCTACAATTTCGTTGTTTTGGTTAGTTATTTTGAAGCAGAAACTAGTATGATAGTCCTGACTTAAGTGACGTTTTTGAGGCAGAAATTTCAATGAAACTGGATCGCAGTAAGATTCTCTCTGAGTTGAGATTATCCTTAGCAATGTACTAGGAGTTCCGTTTACTAAGTTTTCCAATGTCTTCAGTTGATGAAGGTACACAAACAATCTATTATTAATTAACAAATTCATAGGGTTTGATCCAATAAATCTTATAGAACTGCCGACGGTGCTGGAGCTGTCAGATAAAGATATTTCATTGCCAGGGAAACCTAATATTTCTGCCAGCTTTGGCGCAAGTGTAACGCTGGTAATGTCTTTATGCAGGGTTTTATGGAAAGTTAAAGTTACTATCAAGTTTGCAGGGTTCATTTTTGCTTCAATCGAATGAGGTTTAAACAATTCTTCAGTAAGTCTGCAGAAGTCATAATAGCCGCCATGAATAAAGTGCCTTTTTTTTATTAATCATTATCCAGTTGTTGTTTAGATCATGACTAATATTTAACCATTTAACCGTGTAGAATATTTCGTGAAGGATTACGTTAAGGTCCCTGTTTTTGTTGTCAATAGGATGCTGAAGTTCAATGGGCACACCTGATTTTACAGATTCGAAAGTTACAAACATATTTTTTTTAATATAATAAAAATGTACGCGCCTTATAAATATAACAAAGCTGCAAAGTATACTACAGGGCCTTATTATTACGAAAAAGCAGTCGACCTAACCAAGCTGACAATAGCTGTGGCAGCCAACGTCCATTTCGAAACTATCCCCCATAATATTTTTGATCATTACCTCAACCCAGACATTACGAGCGACTTTTTAGCTAACCAATGGCTAAACAACGGGGGTATGCAGTTCTTTCAGAATCAAATTAATTTTGCCGTGTCATGCGCTACAACTGGTTGCGGAGTTTCTTACGTTCATCACCTTAATCACCCAGATCCCATGTTGAAGTCTATTTATCTGTTCCATTTGTATTATCAAGTGAGGCGGGTGTTGTCTGAACTTCAGGCTCCGTTACCTACTGACAAAAACTTTAATCCCTTTAACAACGGCTTTGACAAGAAAGCGTATCAAAGGTTGTGCAATGAATTCGGAATTGATACTAAAACAGACTTCAGACAAAAACTAGACCTCAATCACGGGATGGGAACTTTATTTAGATACGCTGTAGGTAATTTATACACGGGGCCTTACGTACCTGGATTCACATCATTTAACCACAACAGCCAGGTTCCTTTACTGTATATCAGACAAAAACAAAGTACAGCATACAGCACTTTTATATTGGACACATCAAACGGATTTACTCAAAGTGGGGTGGAAAGACTGAATGAATCTATTCGTACGTATGCGTGGTGCATTCTGGGGTCTCAAGCAGAAACACGAAGTAATATCATTGGGGAAGGAACTAGCTTCGATGCACAAAAGCAGTTTCTAGCCAACATTGAAGATTCTATTAATTCGGCAGTAGATTTGCCCGCAAGTATTAAAAGATATCAGGACACTTTAAAGTATGCAAGATCGAAAGTAGATTACGTAATAGGTTTAGGATTGTATATGTTGCCTTCAGACCTTCAGCTTAGAATAGGAACTATATCAAACTACAACAACAATATAGTGATTGCAGACCCTCAGTTTCATATAGGCTACAATCCTACAATAAATACAGTGAATACCGCGAATACAGTGAATACAGCAAATACGGTATTTACTGCTAGGCCTAATAATGAACCTTTAAGTTCGCCACCACTTCCGAGCTTACCAAGCTTGCCGGAACTGCAAATGCCGGTAACTGATCATGGGGTTTCACGTCTAGCGCTTACAGGGGGTTTATTGTTTGCTGGGTTAATTGGGATTTACTATTTTAAGTAACCAGAGTAATATTATTATAAACAAAGACCACAGATGCTCAGACGCCCAAACCACAACTTTAGAAGCAGTATTAAATATCCATGAAAATACAGAACCTAATATTCCTGGAAGTGCGTCTACAAGTTTGTCACCTAGGCGTTTCAATAAGTTAGCTATGCTTTGTAAAGTCTTTTTAATCCAGTCTTTAACCGGACTACTGCCAGGTCCACCAGATCCGCCAGGTCCACCGCCACCAATGCCTACGGTTCTAGTCAATGCTAAGACTAGTGTGCTTATTGTCATCCCAACAGCTGTAAGAATGCTAAATATTGTAACACCTTGCTCTCTGAACAGTGTTTGAATTCTTTCTGCAAGTGTAGTGTCTTCGTGTAAAATTTTATGCACCGTTTCTTTTATTCTGGCGAAATTAGTTATTAATTTTTCTCTGTTTATGGATAAGGCTTCTAGCCTTGCCGCGCGTTCTGTGTAAAGGTCTGCAAGCCTTTTTTGAATCAACTGTTTTACCTCAATGCTTAAGTTCGCGTCATCAGCTTCTGCTAGTTTATTTTTTTGTTTTTCTATATGTTTGTCGAGCTCACCGAGCTTGGCCAAATTCATCATTGTCTCCCCTCTCACAGATTGTAAAGCTTTATCTAAGCCCTGAAGTTCACGCAGTGGCAATAATGGCGTGTCATTGATAGTTTCCATAACCTGATCAATATTGGTGTCCTCATTTGTTTTTAAGGTTGTTAATTCTGTATTGACTTTTAATGCAGAACTAGTTAAGTTAGTTAAGTCTTGTAGTTCTATTTCTGAACTTAACGATGCATCTATTCGTTGAAGTGAAGCTACTGCTTGGCGATGCAACGCTGGCACTCTATTATCGGAAAGCCCCAATGATCGTATTACAGTCACTGGGAGTTTAGTTTTCAAAGTAGACCACGCATAAAATTTATCAGGATTCTTTAACATAGTTAACTGTACTCTCACTTTTTTACCGGATACATTAGTGTTTATAAACAAGTGATTATTTTTGTCTAGTTCGAAGTCGCTGGGACTAACATAATCAGGTAACTCGCGCCCGATGTAATTGTAAAATTTATTGATTTTTCTGGCTTTTTGGGTTTCAGTTACTTGACGTAATTCTTCTCCTATACTTAGCCTTGTTTGGCTCATGTCGTCTCCTACCATAGAAAGAAGTCTGCTGGTTGTGTCAACGTTGAGGTCTTCATTAGGCTCATTTGGTTTAAACACTTCATCAAGAGCTTCACCACCTGTTGCCATTTTTAAATATAATTTTTTTTATCGCATTAAAAATGCAAAGCTACGGAAACTTGTTAGACCCTACACGTCGATTGAGGACACCTTTAGGCATCAAAGGTGAGAAAAGCACAATAATTATTACAAACAATCCAAGCAGCATAGAGCCTAATCAGCTACTAACCATAAGATTTCCAAATTTAGGTCCTGATGATGTAATAGTTCCGGGCAGTCCTAAATTGGGATTTAAAATTAGTCTGAATTCTGACGACGATCCTAACAGAACCATAGTCAACAATCTAGGTAGAGCTATAATTAAAAGAATGGTTATTAAACTTGATGGGCGAGAAATCCAAAGTATCGATGACGCCGGTGTTTTGTTTTGTTACACAGATCTGTGGCTGAGTAAATATGAAAGGGAAGATTTAGTTGGTCAGGGGATTCAAGCCGCCAATGTGGCAAAACTTCGAATCAAAGCTGGCGATGCTGTCGCTTCTAACAAAGGTGAAAATGCATTAGCTGCTGTATACAAAAACAGATTTTATTTTCCACTCGATTTTGAACTGCTACACAGTCATCTGCCATTTCATCAAGGTTCATTTAACGATAGGCTGTCTTACGAAATTATTTTCAATGATTATTCTCAAGTGATAATTAGCTCTGACAATGTATACAATTACAGACATCACGCTTGAATACGAAGTGGTCACTCACGCTGAACTCAGTAGGATGATTAGGGGACAATATGACAAACTAGCAATTTATTATGATAGGATCGTTCGCTACAGACAATTTAATAAAGATTTATTAGACGCACTCTGGACCATCAACATAAATTCACCTGCTCGAAGTTTTAAAGGTGTACTGTTGTTGTTTGTGAAAGAATCTAATTATAATCGTGACAGCGAGAATTTTATCAACCCTAATATTTCAAAAGCGTCTGTTGTGATTGAAGGTAAACCTAATCAATTATTCGCTAATGGAATGATGGGATTTCAACAGTTTGATGAGATTAGGAAAATCTTGGGTGGAGGTAGATTGCGGACTGACACTGTGGATTTGATTTCTAAGGATCTTCATTTGCATGACACACGACTGCAAGATTATCTGGTGAATAAATTTGCGTTGTGGTTAGACTTTCGAACCATACCCACCAACGAACTTCATGGATCTGGAAGAAGAATTGAAAACGGAACAGATGGTATAACAATTGAATTGCATAGGGAAGCAAGTGCTAGGTCAGAATCAGTTACAGTATACATGTATATTATTATGGATGCTCAGCTAAACATTGAAAATGGAAGATTAAAAGATTTAGTATATTAAAAAATGACCTCTTTGTTACCTCGTGATCCTCATTGCGGAATGATCGTTGGCATGACGTCATGCGGAAAGACTGTCTTTGTTCTGGATTTGTTAGAAAAATATTACGCAGGCCACTTTGATTATATAGTAATTTTTTGCCCAACTATTCAATATAATAAAACCTACTTAGATCGTAAGTATGTCTGGACAGATGAAAATATCTTTGTTGTAAATACCAATGGCAAGCTCAATGAGTATTTAACGTATTTTTATAACCTGTTTGAGAATGAGGGTAATACGTTATTCTTAATCGATGATTGCAGTGCAGAAAAAGATATTGTATTAAAACGGAACATATTGAGCAAGCTGGCTTTCAGTGGACGCCATGTGAAAATTAGTGTCTGGTTAATCACGCAGAAATTTAATTCAATATTAAAGGATTTTAGAGAACAAGTTAAATTTGTTTGCCTGTTTTATTGCAAAGATCGAGACAGCTTTGATAACTGTTTAAAAGAAAATGACGTAATTGAATCAAAAGAGGAAAGAACTAAATTAAAAGAACAGCTAAAAAAAGGCAAGCACTTAAAATTATTATTAAAAACTGACCAACCAACTGGCTATAAAATACTTATGTAAGTAAGTAAGTTCTTTTATAATTTAATTATTGTAAGTTATAAGTTGTTTTTTTTAAAAGTCGACTTAATTAAGTTAGATGTAAGTAAGTAAGTTCTTTTATAATTTAATTATTGTAAGTTATAAGTTTTTTTAAAAGTCGACTTAATTAAGTTAGATGTAAGTCACTAAGTCAAAAAAAAAGGTTGAAGGTAAGTAATAGTGGTGATGATTATAGTTCATTTATCTTAATGGCTCTGTGTCTGGTGGAACAATCTGAAGTTCTTCTTTTACAAAGTTTCTTTGTGGTGTTCTACGATCGCTTCTCGGTCTTAAATAATATACGGGCGGATCAGTAGATAATGCTCTGTCAACTTCATAAACGCTTAATGACCAAATTGGGTCTGTAGCTCGCCTTCTAGTGTCATTAGCAACTTCTCCAGGCTGATAAAGGTATCTAACAGTTTTGTTCATCAAAGTTAGATCTGGCTGACCAGGCTTTGAAACGGTAACAACAATCTGTTTCTTTTTAATAGCCTCAACTGGTTTTAATCCTGTAACTCTGGCTGGTTCTGAATTCATTTCCCTTAAAACTCGAGGCAGCCTAACAACCCATTCTGTATTCGGGGTTTCAGTAAACAACTCCTTTGAATACTGATAAGTGAATAATCTTTCTGCCAGTTGCCGATTAAAGTTTTCTACAATACCTTGTGATCTGTGCAATCCAACAACTCCTCTTCTAACAGTTACATTATGTTTTAACAAAAGCTGGTTAACAGCTCCTTTGAATTCAGACCCTTCATCGCATTGAATAAGTCTAGGGAACCTTAGAGGCCCTCTTGAATAAATTGCATTTAAGGCTTGAGCGACCTCAGCAGAATTTTTAGTCCTAAGAGCATGAGCGTCTTTAAACCTGGTAGCTATATCAATAACAGTAAGGGCATACCTGTATTTCTTTCTATATATTTCGTCATGGGGAAGATATAACAAATCTATTTGATGCGTGTCATTTGGTCTGGAGTTTTCAAATTTTGGTCTTATTATTTTCTTCGGGGGTGGAAGATAGATTTGCCATACAGCTTGCTTCGATAACCATTGTTTAACTGTGTTTGCTGACAAGCCAGTCTTTTCTACTAGTTTATTAACTGCCGTCATCCCTTTCCAATATCCGGATTGAGAATAATATAATCTAGACAAACGCGAAGTCATATTTTATTTAGATTTATATTTTTGTTTAACGAGGTAATAAACTACTGTTATTCCAAACACAATTAAAATTAATTCTCCGGTCTCTGACATTGTAGGTGCAATGTTAGGTGTGTAGTAATCGGATAACACTGGTTGCTTTAATGAAGGTAGTGTTGTGCCAGTGAATAAATAATATTGGTGCAAAGCTTCATCAACGTCTTCATATCAGCATGACCTTCTTCTTTCAATCTTGTATTAACAAAATCAAGCTGCATTAGTCTGTTTTTCTCGTATTCGGCCTGATCTTGTTGTAATTTTTCCATTGCTAAGTTATGCCGTTTTGATTCTTCTTTACTGTCCAGTTTTGAAAACAAATAATTTGATCCTGAAAAGGCTAAGGCATTTACAGCAGCAGAACCAAGCACCATTGCAGCACCAGCCATTTTTTAATTTAGTTTTTTATTTTATTTGTATTTAAAATGAATTGTGATGACTTGTTAATGCAAGAAGCTATTAATGTCACAGGTACAGGTGTTGACAACGAGAAAAAAGACAGGCTGGTTGCATTAGTAGCTTCCGGAAAGTCAAAGTATTATCTCGGTGTTGACTTAACTACTGAACAAGTGCAAAGACTGAGGCCAGAAGACATCATTATATTACATAATAAATATGATAAAGTTCTCGGTGCTTTAATGGTTAAAAGTTTAGGGCGTTCGATTGTGAAGTTATATACCAAAGCTGTGTCGACCTTTGTTACTTTAGATTGTGAGAATGATTTATTTGATGATTTGATTAAAGATCCAGTTATTGTTAATGGGATTAGTGAGGTATCAAGAAATTTGTATTATAAGTTTGGAAGCTTGTTGACCCCATTTTCAGCCGGGCTAATTACTTTTCAACACATAAATTTCTCTGCTATTAAAAATGGACTCTTCCAATCCAGAGATGGAGAAGGAGACGGAGGTGAAGAATTCAGAGAATCAACAGAACCCAGTGACAGTCACTAAACAAAAGAGTTTGGGAAGAATTGCAGCTGGAAAGAAGTTAGCAGAATTTAACAGGTTACATAGATGGAACAGACAAACAAAAGCAAACATATTAGGAAAAAAGGAATCACCAAAAGAAGAAACAATAATGCAACAAACATTAACAACAAATAAAGAAGAACCAATACAACCAATACAACCAGTACAATCTTCAAATAACATATATTATTTATGTATAGCCGGTGTAGTGGGTGCAAGTGGGTACATAATATATAAATACCGCCAAGGAAAAAAGAAACAGAAACCCTCAAAACCACTTGTAGAAAAAGAAATTGAATTATCTCCATCATTGAAGCCATCATTAGATGTGTTTTCAATGCAGTAATAATTTATTATTTTTTTTTTTATTATATATAAAAAATGAGTGTACCATATGAACAAACAATTGTAAATCTTGGATACCATAGTGTTGTCTTAGTGGGCTTAAATACAGCTTATGCCATGATTGCAAAATCTCTTTTAAAAATGAAACCTATTGAATTGGGGAAAATGGATCTTTCAGATGCTGGTAAACTGGTTGGCATCTTTTCATTATCGTTATTTACTCGGGACTATCTTGTTAAACAAAAGATCATTCCAGCAGATATTAATGTGTAATGTTATACAACCATAATGTA
The DNA here is from genome assembly GCA_036898135.1 of Oncomelania hupensis. Classification (NCBI taxonomy): domain Eukaryota; kingdom Metazoa; phylum Mollusca; class Gastropoda; order Littorinimorpha; family Pomatiopsidae; genus Oncomelania; species Oncomelania hupensis. The sequence continues at coordinate 59,357,292 of CM072523.1, read as the reverse complement.
GAAGGGTTGTAATTTTTTTTTGTTTTAAGCAAAGACGCAAGATATACGAATGTGTATTATATTTAGCAAATGCCGGATTCCCAGAGCGCTTTGGCACGCCTTTTAAAAAGCTCATAAAACAGCCATAAATTGCAATAAAAAGCCTCCTTTAGAACTCTTTGAGCTTTTTGGTGCTCTAGGCCCATTATTGCTATCTCTTGAATGAACATCTTCATACAAAAAGCATGATCACAGCGCTGATGATAGATCCTTTATCAAGAGATGAGGAAAACAATGCAATACATTTACTTTGATACAAAATTCACCACCTTTATGACATTTATGCACCAACATCTTCACCAATGTCATAAAATTACAATTGTACATTTAAAATTAAAATCATGTGGCGCGTGGAACACAAGTTTTAATTAATTCTTTACTGTGTTTAGCGAGCACTCGCCCCGTCTAGGCGTGAACGCGTCTTAACTGATTTCAAGTGCCTATGGACAAACACGACTCACAACAACCTACAATGGCGACAGATAATGGTAGCAGAGGCCGCTGTCTACATTTCAGTATCATTTAGTGCAGAACGGGCTGTTCTAATTATAAACACATTAATTATCATTTTCAAAACTAAATTCAATCACCTAACAGAGGCCTATCGTTACAAACAGCATGCTCTCAACGGCACACTATAGATATTTTAGTTGTGAAGTTTAGAATCCTAATTTGCCCTCTAAATTATGCAGCGTAGAACGGGCTGTTATTTTTTTGGGGTAACCCAATAGCAAAATATAGGCGTAATGTTACAAATAAGCACACCCATGTGCTTACTGAATCGGTCCTGATTTGGCTCGGAGGAGTCCGCTGGACCTAAAGCAACAATAAATCAATCATGTGCTTACTGAATAAGCTACTATTAGTACATTATGATAGGCCTAGTCCTAGTTATTCCCCTTTAGATATTTAGAGCAGAACGGGGTCTGCCATAAAGAAACAGCGTATCATTTTCTCAAACTCCATAGCCTAGAATAGGCCTCATGGTATCAATAAACACAGGCACATGCCTACTGCATAGACTACCATAGGCCCACGTATTCCCTTCTACATATTAAGTACAAAACGGGCTCTTATATTTTTTTAAAAAATGAAATAAATTTTAAAAATATTAAAAACAACAAAATATTATTTTGGAAACGCAATAACCTAGAATAGGCCTAATGTTATAAATAATCATAGAAACATGCCTACTGCACATGCGACGACAACAGTCAAGTCAACGAATCTGTATTACCCACAAAGGGAAATTTGCGCATCACATTGTAAACAGATAAAAATTAACAACAATACACGCATAGCCAATAGGCCTACAACAGTACTGAACTCAAAATAAAAAAATGAGACATCGTTCACACTCTTCAGCATTCATACCATAGGTATTAGCAAATGGTTCTGTACTGGCGATTACTTCAGATCGCTGTGCTTTGAGCTCCATTGAACAAAATGCGCGTGATAGCATTCTATATTAGTAGTAGTAGTAGTAGTAGTAGTAGTAGTAGTAGTAGTAGTAGTAGTAGTAGTAGTAGTAGTTAGTTGATTTCGCAACCTCTTTCAAACAGTTCACGCATGCGCACACACACACACACACCTTATGACATACACACACACACACACACACAATGACATACACACACACACACACACAAACGCCTACAGTTGTTATTGTTTCGTTTTGGTTTGGTAACAAAACACAAAAGGAACGTAATAATAATAATAATAATAATAATAATAATAATAATAATAATAATAATAATAATAATAATAATAATAATAATAATATGATGCTATCACGCGCCTTTTCTTCCATCGAACTCAAAACGCGGCGATCTGAAGAGATCGCCAATAAAGAAGGCGGAAGAAAAATCAATGTTTTTTTTTTAACATTTAGATTGACTGTATTCAGCCAGTATTGAAGGGAGAGAGCAAACCGGAGTACCCGGATCAAACCCTCGGTGTTCTGAAGTCTCGTAACTAGGTCAGGTAAGTTGGTCCCACGCGTGGTTTGAACCCGCGATCTTCGGCATAGGGACACCCGCTTCCCTATCCGCTGTGCTACAAGTCCACCCACTTACTGTACTAAGATCACATTATTAATTATTAAACAGTAAACAGTAAACTTGATTGTCCAAATCTTCACAAAATGGAAAAATGGCTTCCAGCGCCCAAGAAACAACAGAAAGACGAGAGTGAAAAATGCCGTCACCCCACACACACACAAAGCACAGCCACACGCTCACACACACCCATCACAACATCCCCCAACACAACATCCACACAGCTCAACATCCTCACACGTGAACGCGAGCACGCGCCCACCCCTGCCACACCACACACACCCCTCCACACCGACACACCGCAGCACACCCACCAACCAGCACCCGCTCGCACACAGACAAAGCACTCATGCTACAACCCATCACTACATTGACAGTAATATATTCTATTTATCCAGCTTCGTGCACCCCCCCCCCCCCCTCCTCCCTTTCTCAACTCATCACCACAGTTCTTGTCTCCAAAAAATTAATTTGAATCAGAGTAAGACCAAAGATTTCTCTCTGTCTCTCTCAGTCTCTGTCTCTGTCTCTCTCTCTCTCTCTCTCTCTCTCTCTCTCTCTCTCTCTCTCTCTCTCTCTCTCTCTCTCTCTCTCTCTCTCTCTCTCTCTCTCTCACCGAGCACTATACATGACTAGTTTTCATGCTTTGTAAACTTGCATCCATACAAAGTAGATTAAACAGCTCCACCCCCAAATATCTCTATCCGGCCAGTAGGCCTCGTCAAGTAAGGTGAACATAATAATTAATAATAATAATAATAATAATAATAATAATAATAATAATAATAATAATAATAATAATAATAATAATAATAATACAGGATGCTATGTACGCGCCTTTCCCCAAGGCTCAAAGCGCGGCGATCTGTACCAACATACACGCTCACCTGTCTCATTTACCCTCACACATACCAAATACACATATATCACTCCAGCAGGTGGTGTAAAGGCAGGGAGATCGCTATTAGAAGACGGAAGAAAATCGAATTTTTATTTTTGAAATTTTTATATTGACTGCATCCTGTACCATTAATGAAGGGAGGGAGGAAACCGGAGTGCCCGGAGAAAACCCTCGGTGACCTCAGTAGTCTCGTACCTAAGTCACATACGTTCGCCTCTTGCGGGAATCGAACCCGCGACCTTCGGCATAGGAAACCGGCGACTTATCCACTGCGCCACGAGGCCACCCGTGAAAAACGTCGTAAAGATCTGTTTCAAGGTCAAGGTCACAGCCGCCATGTTTTTTTTTATTAGCACAATAACACGTGTCCGGTGTCCAAGTACGGTTGCGTTTAATAGATTATAGTTCCCAACACATTAGCGTAAAGGGGACTACTAGGTTAGGTTAGTAGATTAAAGTCCCGCGTCACGTGAGCGAATAGGGGACTGGGAAGTGGGGGGAGGGGGGGGGGGGGGAATTGGGTTCTGAATGCGTCCAAGTACTTGAATGTCGTTAATTTTATAGTGGACCGGTGGTGACTGGTACTGAGGTATCAAACGATAATAACTCATTGAGAGAGAGAGAGAGAGAGAGAGAGAGAGAGAGAGAGAGAGAGAGAGAGAGAGAGAGAGAGAGAGACAGACAGACAGACAGACAGACAGACAGAGAGAGAGAGTGAGAAAGAGAGAAAGAGAGTTCAGGATGGACAGGAAGGGGGAGGGGGGGGGGGAGTTGTGTGAAGATGGAAGGGCAGTGCTTCTGTCATCGAATAATAATAATAATAATAATAATAATAATAATAATAATAATAATAATAATAATAATAATAATAATAATAATAATAATAAAGTAGGCTTATATAGCGCGGTACTCCAGCTCGGGTCTGGGCTCACCGCTCTTAACATAAGATATATTAGATAGATAGTACAACGATCAGAGCAGACATATGAACAATAAAAACTAAGTATGCAAGCATTCACACCAACCACACTCGAAAAGCATACAGGGGACATAACATATACAATACACTTCACATGCATAATAAACGGTATTAATTATACAATACGAATGGCATATTAGATAATAAGAAGATAATAAAAACTGACAATTCACCATACAAATTTAAAATATAATTAAACAATTTTTTGGGTTGCATTTAACAATGAATTAAATTAATACAATAATCGGATAAAAAGACAATACCCGCTCCTCCCTGTTGTAGAAATAAAATCTTATCAGTAAAATAATGTAGAAATTAATGCAAAAGTATAAATGTACAGACTATTTACATGTCAAGCCATGGACAGCACCCAGCCGGCCTCCGTCATCGGTCAGAGGGTGAGAGTCAATCAGGATAGTACAGTTTGAAGAGATGAGTCTTAAGTGCGTTTTGAAAGCCTGTGTGGTCGGTAGTACTATGTTGCGGATGTGTGATGGGAGAGAATTCCATTGTTTGGGAGCGCATAAAGAGAAAGATCATTCACCATATGTCTTAGTGCGTGTCTTGGGAGCAGAAAGAATGCGCGCATCTGCAGAGGAGCGAAGCTGCTGAGAGGGTGAGTAGACAGTTAGAAGATCAGTAAGATAGGAAGGGCAGGAGTCAGAGAAGAAGTTGTGGCAGAGAGTGGACAGTTTGTAGTCAATGCAGGCTTGAACAGGGAGCCAGTGAAGTGAGTGGAGAAGTGGAGTGATGTGATCGCGCTTTTTTGCTTTGAGAACTAACCTAGCAGCAGTTTTGGACCCTTTGCAGATTATCAATGAAGTGTTTAGGTGAACCTGACAGAAGAGAGTTGCAATAGTCTAGTCGAGAGAGAACAATGGCACAGACTAATGTTTTTGTAGCACTAGTAGTGAGGTAATGGCGGATGGAGCTGATCTGACGGAATGGCGGTGTAAGCAGAGCGACAGATGTGAGAGATGTGATTGTTGAGAGACATGTCATCGGAGAGTATGTAGCCAAGATTCCTAGCAGAGGGAGAGAACGGTATGTCAGAGTAGCCTACTTGAAGAGAAGTGGGGAGAGACGAGGCAAAGGATGACTTGTGATTGTGGATAAGGAATGCTTCTGTCTTGTCATTCAACCTCAGCCTACTGAGGGCCATCCATGACTTGACCTCATCAATGCACTCCCGCACGGTCTGGACAGCGAAGTTAACTAGAGAACGATGGGTGAGTTTGTACAGCTGCGTGTCATCTGCGAACGACTGGCTCTCAGCAGCATGCTTTTCAAGCAAGAGGAGCAGTGGCTTGGTGTACATTATGAACAAAACAGGGCCTAAAACGGACCCCTGTGGAACCCCGCACACCAAGTCAGCTCTGCTGGAGAAACAACCATCCACAGCGACCGCCTGAGTTCTATCAGAAAGGTAAGATCGAAACCAGGCCAAAAACTGATCCAGAAATTCCAAAGTAATCCCACAGGGTCTTGAATAGGGTGTGACGGTCAACGGTATCAAAGGCCGCACTTAGATCTAAGAAGGTTAGGATGGAGACGTTACCGCTGTCCAGAGCGAGCAAGAAGTCATTGGTAACTTTCAGGAGAGCCGTCTCTGTGCTGTGAAAAGGTCCATAAGCTGACTGGTTTGGACTAAGAATGGGGTTATCATTCAGGTAAGCAAAAAGTTGTTTTAAGACTAGATTTTCAATGACTTTAGACAAAAATGACACATTAGAACCATTATGAATATAGAGAGAGAGAACTGCTTCTGTCATTGCAGATGGCGAACTGGCTAACCACCTGTTGTATTTAGCGATATGATAATGTACTATATGATAATGTACTATATGATAATGTACTATATGATAATTACTTATATATGATAATGTACTATATGATAATATACTTAAATATGATAATGTATTTATATATGATACTGTACTATGTGATAATGTACTATATGAGAATGTCGTACGTGATAATGCCCTGTGTGATAATATACCATATGATAATGTACTGTATGATAATGTCCTATGTGATAATGTACTGTATGATAATGTGCTATGTTGTAATGTCCTATATAATAATGTCCTATGTGAAAATGTAGCCTATTATATGATAATTTACTATGTGATAATGTCATATGTGATAAATGTCCTATAATTATGATAGTGTACTATGTGATAATGCCCTATGTGATAATGTGATAATGTCCTATATTTTTCAGCTTGTTTCCTGCTCTTCAAAGACCAGCCTGAAAGGCAAGGTGCAAGGAGGCAGAAGAAGAGGGAGACAGGAAATGAGGTGGGAGGACAATATTCGAAAACGGACTGAGCGAAGCCAAGAGGGTTGCTCAGGACAGAAAAAGATGGAGTACGCTGGTTTAACGATCATCTGTGGTACCCCAACGATTTTTGAGTTACGGGATAGGATAGGATAGGACCTGCTCTTCTCAGAAATAAATCATCACCGGTACTTTAAAGCGTACCGCTGCAGCGTTAAGGGGCAGTGTACATCGTAAAACCAGTCATTACTGAAATTTCAACATCTGTGAGAATAAAAATAATCTGAGATACGAACCCGTGCTCTCTCCCGACCAACTACACACATACACGCACGCACACACACAAACACGCACGCACACACGCACGCACATATATACACACATACACTCTCACACAAACACTGCTAGATCATCACCATTAGCGAAGCCTACATCTTTAGAGAATGAAAACCTAGGCAGCACAACACTGTTAATAAAGTAAAGTGTTAAGAATAAGACTTTTTCCATGGAGAGATGAGCAACAATGAGTTAACATGAAGTGTTAATGTCTACACCCGCCATTGACAATGAGTTAACATGCAGTGTTAATGTCTACACCCGCCATTGACAATGAGTTAACATAAAGTGTAACGTCTACACTCGCCATTGACAATGAGTTAACATGAAGTGTTAATGTCTACACCCGCCATTGACAATGCGTTAACATGAAGTGTTAACGTCTACATCCGCCATTGACAATGAGTTAACATGAAGTGTTAACGTCTACACCCGCCATTGACAATGAGTTAACATGAAGTGTTAACGTCTACATCCGCCATTGACAATGAGTTAACATGAAGTGTTAACGTCTACACCCGCCATTGACAATGAGTTAACATGAAGTGTAACGTCTACACCCGCCATTGACAATGAGTTAACATGAAGTGTAACGTCTACACCCGCCATTGACAATGAGTTAACATGAAGTGTAACGTCTACACCCGCCATTGACAATGAGTTAACATGAAGTGTAACGTCTACACCCGCCATTGACAATGAGTTAACATGAAGTGTAACGTCTACCCCCGCCATTGGCAATGAGTTAACATGAAGTGTTAACGTCTACACCCGCCATTGACAATGAGTTAACATGAAGTGTTAACGTCTACACCCGCCATTGACAATGAGTTAACATGAAGTGTTAACGTCTACACCCGCCATTGACAATGAGTTAACATGAAGTGTTAACGTCTACACCCGCCATTGACAATGAGTTAACATGAAGTGTTAACGTCTACACCCGCCACTGACAATGAGTTAACATGAAGTGTTAACGTCTACACCCGCCACTGACAATGAGTCAACATGAAGTGTAACGTCTACACCCGCCATTGACAATGCGTCAACATGAAGTGTAACGTCTACACCCGCCATTGACAATTGAGTTAACATGAAGTGTAACGTCTACACCCGCCATTGACAATGAGTTAACATGAAGTGTAACGTCTACACCCGCCATTGACAATGAGTTAACATGAAGTGTAGCGTCTACACCCGCCATTGACAATGAGTTAACATGAAGTGTAACTTCTACACCCGCCATTGACAATGAGTTAACATGAAGTGTGACGTCTACACCCGCCATTGACAATGCGTTAGCATGAAGTGTAACGTCTACACCCGCAATTGACAATGAGTTAACATGAAGTGTAACGTCTACACCCGCCATTGACAATGAGTTAACATGAAGTGTTAACGTCTACACCCGCCATTGACAATGAGTTAACATGAAGTGTTAACGTCTACACCCGCCATTGACAATGAGGTAACATGAAGTGTAAACGTCTACACCCGCCATTGACAATGAGGTAACATGAAGTGTAACGTCTACACCCGCCATTGACAATGAGTTAACATGAAGTGTTAACGTCTACACACGCCAATGAACAAGGAGTTAACATGAAGTGTTAACGTCTACACCAGCCATTGACAATGAGTTAACATGAAGTGTTAACGTCTACACCCGCCATTGACAATGAGTTAACATGAAGTGTTAACGTCTACACCCGGCATTGACAATGAGCTAACATGAAGTGTTAACGTCTACACCCGCCAATAACAATGAGCTAACATGAAGTGTTAACGTCTACACCCGCTATTGACAATGAGTTAACATGAAGTGTTAACGTCTACACCCGCCATTGACAATGAGTTAACATGAAGTGTAACGTCTACACCCGCCATTGACAATGAGTTAACATGAAGTGTTAACGTCTACACCCGCCATTGACAATGAGTTAACATGAAGTGTTAACGTCTACACCCGCCATTGGCAATGAGTTAACATGAAGTGTTAACGTCTACACCCGCCATTGGCAATGAGTTAACATGAAGTGTAACGTCTACACCCGCCATTGACAATGAGTTAACAAGAAGTGTAACGTCTACACCCGCCATTGACAATGAGTTAACATGAAGTGTAACGTCTACACCCGCCATTGACAATGAGTTAACATGAAGTGTAACGTCTACACCCGCCATTGACAATGAGTTAACATGAAGTGTTAACGTCACACCCGCCATTGGCGATACGCCAGTCAAGAATAATCCTCCCAGGGAAGTGTGGGGTAGGGACCTAAGTCAACACTAAACCACCAGAGCTATCATACGGCTACGATGGACAGTGACAAACGCCCACTTTTATCTTGGCCACCCCGGGATTGCAACTTGGGACTTCGGGGTGCCAGGGGAACGCTCTAACCACTGAGCTACAGCGGTGGAAGGTTGAACTGTACACGTTGGCAAGAAGTACGCCATCACCACTGTCACCTGCATAAGGAACATAATTGTCACCGCTTAACTACCGACCTTCTTCCTCAAACAACATTCATCAAATTCCGGGTAACAGCCACTTTCCTATTATAGGCCTATGAATAGCGTTCCATTATTATGGAGCGTTACACAGTGTACGATGGAACTGTTACGGCACAAACATGGTTGTGTAACATTCCTCTCAAAGGAACCATGCTGATGTCAGCTGATTTTTTTTTCTTTTTGAGACAGCCATTTTGTTGTTTTGGTCGTCGGTCCACCATGAACAGGACTCCACACGCTTCAATACCCTTCAGCGTGTACAGACATTTTACACAGGGATACACGGCACTATAATACCATAGTAGCAATCAAATGAATACAATATTCAATGTCAGCCCAACTGCCACGAAAATAACATCAAAATCAGTAGCGTGTGTACGTTCCCGAGGTCTGTATTCTCTCAGGTCTGTAGATAAGATAAGTTACTACCCACTAAGGTCTATGTTCATTAGGCCTATTTTCCCAAGGACTTTATTCTCAAAGTCATTCATAATACGCACTAAACAATATCATACGGAAAGACCCGGAGGTGAATATAGACCCGGAGGCACAAATACTCGGGAATATGCTATGAAACTTGAGCCTGGAGATTATGGACATGAAACGTCTTGATGGACATAAAACATCTTGATACACCTGGGGAACATAGGCCTGAGAGAACAAAGACCTGGGGGAGCACCAGTCAGAACCCATCAAAGCTTTGTACCCGACTACGGGGTATAATTTTCACCAATAATAGACACACTCTTTGCGCAGTGCAACAACGATCCTGCTATATAATTCTTTGCAAAACGCAAAGGTCATGAGGTTTAACACGAGTCCTTATACTATACACTTTCTGTAGGGTATGTTAGATATATAGCCTACACATAACAGATGTAGATAAGAGTCCCCTATACGCTCATGTGTCCGGGGACGTTAATCTACACACTTATTCTCGTATAGGTCTGTCCATTGTCTAAATGCAATTATCAGTCTACTACATGTAGTTACACTTCTCCAATGAACAGCTTACAATAATTATTATAACTGTTTTACAAACGCGCTTCCTGATAGATGGAGTGCACGATTTTGTAAATGATATTTCAATAAATATTACATTTTACATTGTCAGTCTTTCCAACTTCAAAACAGATTACCTGCTTTTGGCGTCAATTTTTTTAATATATACATATATATTTTTAAAGTAATTTATTATATCACATAAATAACAAGTTTATTAGCGGTTCTAGCCTTCGCGGGATTTCCAAACAAAGCTCGGAGACCATGTACGTCGGAGATCAAGCAAAATCAAAAAGCTGTGTTCACCTCATTCCATGCTTTCAATGCACCACAACATCAAAGTAAAAACCTCTCAATGTTGCATCCTATACGGTCAATTTATTTATTCGTTGAGCAGATCTTACGCTGAAGAAAAACCTCAATAACACAATATAACTAACATTATTAATAAATAATATTACTAGCATTTTCCAAAACGATACAGGCGAAGGCAGCGTTTCAATATATAGCAACTTAAATGGTAAATCTCGAGATATTCACAACCCTACCTGCTTGCACAAATGTACACTTGTATTACAAAAACATGTTGGATCGAGGAAAGGTCATATCCTCATAGCCTCGTATCCTGTACGCTGTACGTGTGTTTGTAAGACACTTGTTGGAATCGCGATACCGTCGCAAGGCTTTCGTGCACATACGTTATCATCTTACTATCGAAATTTCACAATAAATTCACTTCTTCTTTTCGCTGAAACTTTCGTGGTAGCAGGCGACACTTTGTGGCGTAGTCATTTCTTGCTTCACCCACCATTTTAAGTTGGGACGTGTTCTATCCGTCCAAGCTTTTAGCTTAGTATCCTACATGCACCATGTATGAAGACAATAGGCCTATGTAGGTTATATTAATTTAAAAAAAAAAAAAAAAGCACTCACACACGCACACAATTTACCACGGTACATAACTGTCGTACAACCTGGACCTATTCCAATTTAAGAATAGGCCTATAATTTCGATTATTATGGTCACTTTGAATTCTCGCTGAGAATAACTGGAGTATTCCATGTCATGAATAGGCCTATAATTTAGAGTATTATCACTGAATTCTCGCTGTGAATATGCCACTTGGGATATATATTTCATGTTGAGAAATCTGTGTGCAGGTTATTCATGGTGAAACATGGCATTTCGGAAAACTTTCTACATGCTATTTGGCGAAATTGTGGTTGCTTTCTCAGTGAAAGCACAGCAGCCCGCAGGATACAAGAGGGAACAAGACACAACAACTTCATCTAATCCTTATCTGAACTAAATCCAATCCACGGAGTAGTGCTTGCAGGGTGTGTTTTGAATCTGGCACTCACTCGTCTAGTACATGAGCATCAGGATCTTTAATAGGCCAGTTTCCACTAAACAGGCGACCTTGACGCTGGCTGAGCGTCAGAGATCTATTAACCATAAGGCAGTGTGTTGGCCTATGCCCTCAACAGCCACTGACAGTGAGATTGGGGTCAGCGTCGCTTTCGGGCTGACTGCCTCTATAACTTTAATAACAGCTTAATAGCAGTAACAGGTGTGTTGATTGATTTATTGTTGCTTTAGGTCCAGCGGACTCTTCCGAGCCAAATCAGGACCGGACAACCCCCGATCCGCATAAAAGATCTGCCGAAACAACCCTAGTGGGAAAATTGAATGCCCTCCACCGGCCAGTCACTTTACAATAAAGACATCCCACGCGGGGGACGGCTGAGGGTTGACCTCAACTACGCGAACACCCCGGTTACAAAAACAAAATAGAATACAACCATCATTATAAATCATCAACAAAACACATACATATAAAATGCATATATTGCTAAATAATAACATCATAGGAAGCCCTAGTGACCACCCGGCAGAAAGCGTCCAACACTCCCAAGCTGATCCAACAGACCTCATACACAAACAAGGAGTCTTGTCCAGGAAGAGTTTTCAAGAAAAAAGGTAGGTCATTGATCTAGCGAAGAAGAAGAAAGTATAGCAGAGTGATAGGACAGATCAGGAATGGGAAAGAGCAAATGATGAAGACAGCGACAGTGGGAATTTAAAGCACTAAATTTCCAGAAAGTGGGGATACTATTTATACTGAAACCCCCCGCACTCCAACGGGGGGAACTGTTGCCGCAGTGAATTAGTCATGCCTACAAAGGCAAGACAGGTTTTCAACTGGGGCTTTCACTGTTCCCTTTATAGGTTAGAACAATCTACAGTGACAAGATTGCTCATGACCCCAAGGGGTAAAAGGTGTGTTAAAGAGTGCACAGTGGAATGTATAACAGTGCACAATAGAACAGTGCAGACTAAAAAATTGGATTATCCCCACAGGAGTAGGGGTACAGCGCTACTTCAATAGCATCAGCCATCCAAATACTAACTAACCACGGTCAGCTTTGCTCCACCTGGGGGAAGTAAAGCCATCATGTGAACCACTCGGCTACGTCAACGGTGATAGCACATCCATGCGTCCCACTGTTCGCTACAGCAGGTTAAAATCCTTGGCGTCCGAGGGTGACGCACCGTGGAAAATGAGCTGGTTGCACGCAGTATGTCACAACCATGTAGGCCTACCTGCCTGATTACAGTACAGTATAACTCTTTGGCTTGAACCAGCCCGGCACTTGATGCAGTTCAAGGTGCAAACTGATAGCGCGAGTATACACGTACACGCTCCTTGGCTATCAATAGTTATGAAAAAACAAGGTCAGGTCTACACATTGTAGCCGACACTCGCCCAATGCCTCACAAGTTAGCGGAGAACCGAACGTGAGCCTCGGGTCTCAGCCAGGTAGTGCGCGTCACGTCAGGCCCAGGCAGGGTAGGCACAAACAGATAGCGCTAAGGCTAAAGTTTTCAAAAACACACAATTGGTCTGCTACCACCACTTTGTACGCGCAAGTCCATCAGTCCTAGTGCTTATGTGCACGAAATTCGACGGCTACCTATCCTATCCTATCATACCCCGTAACTCGAAGGTCGTTGGGCACCACAGATGATAGTTTAACCAACGTACTCCAGGAGTACGTCGGCTACCATCGTTTTAAAAAAAACAACCACCATGTTTCATACCGGATGCTGTTCTTACCCTTAGGTTGAAAATATATAATGTGCATAAATATATATTTGCAAGAAAATATTATCCTATCCTATCTCACCCCGTAACTCTGAGGTCGTTGGGTCGTTGTATATAAATATATACATAAAAACACAACAATACGGTGTATATAAATATATATATATAAACACAACAATACGTTTTTTTAGAAGAACAATAAATGGAAACTTAAGTTATTATCAGAATGCATGACTTGTTGATGCCTAAATCATTAAATTAAAGTAAACTAAATTAAACTTCAATAACAAGATAGTTGAGTCTCCTCTCTGAAGATCCTTATCGGGAAGAGAGGGGACTATAAACTGATACATACATACATAAGACCATGTTTTTCGAACTTCTAATGGGTGAACCTTTGGGGAATAAAGTGATGGCCGACGGATTTGGTGTTCAGAAGCACTTTTGTTATTTAGCCTTAGTACAAACACTCAAACAACGATGCCGATGATTGCGTTGGTATAATTTACAACTGCACGTTATGGGGGAGAAACAAAAAAACTATTACTAGGACAGAAGACTGGTGTCCATAGCTAAACTATACTATAACGCAAGCCTGAGGGTTTTTAAACAAATTTCAAACTTACACATAGAAGAGTTCATTAATCTGCATTACTGAGATGAAAGGTTTCAATAATCGTGTAAAATAAGGTAAAGGTGTACCCCTAACCTTTGGGTCAGATCACGAAGGCACAGTCAGCATAGGGGGTAGAGCTATCTCCAACTTCCATTTTGCGGATGACATTGATGGATTGGCTGGAGAGGAACAAGAGCTTGAGCAGCTGGTACAGAGGCTTGACACAGAGCCTTTGGAATGGAGTTAGGTGCAGAGAGGACTAAAATGATGACCAACTTACATCAGTGGCATCAACATGGACATCAAGCTCCAGGCCCAGTCCCTCAGCGCGGTGCATAGCTTCAAATGTTTAGGAGTCGTTGTGTCGGACGATGGGTTCCGACGTGAAGTCCTCTCCGGGATCGCACAGACAGCTGCTGCCCTGCCGGGGCTGAAGCTCATTTGGAAAGGTGGGACCCTCGGTCTACATTGCAAGGTAGGGCTGCTGCGCTCCCTTGTCATCTTCATCTTCCTATACGCTTAAGAAACATGGACCCTTGCGGCAGATTTGCAGCGAAAAATACAGGGCATGGGGATGGGGGTGCTACGGAGGACTTGTGGGCATTTCCTGTGCCCAGCACATCGCCAGCAGCGAGGTCCGACCACACGGGCCATTGGACAGTGGTGAGGAAACGGAAACTCCGGTGGTATGGCCACGTCACCCGAGCATCAGGCCTCGCAAAGACCATCCTGCAAGGCACGGTGCAAGGAGGCGGCTGGGGGGGAAGGGGAGAGTGAGACGGAAAAAGAGGTGGGAGGCAGCATTCGAGAATGGACTGGTTTGACACTGAGCGAGGCCGTAAGGGTTGCTAAGGACAAAGATGGAGTACGCTGGTTAAACGATCATCTGTGGTGCTCCAACGATCTTCGAGTTACGAGATAGGATATGATAGGCCAGGAAGATGAAAGCGTTTGGGACCTCCCTTTTTCTCTAAGCCAGCTTAATGAGCCACTCTTCCTCTCCCTCGCTGCGCTGCTTTACCTCCCCCGGGTCTAAACAGATCCCCAGGTTGCAGGTGGGCACCTCGGGCGTCTAGGGTTAGGTCCTGAATCACAGCTGGATGGACTGGGATGTGTCGTGCGCTAATTTCAATCTTTCATTTAAAATTGACTGCACATTTTTAATTTAAAACACAATTTAAATTTAGTTTAAAATGTAAAATTTTAAAATTTAAATTTAATTTAATGTAAAAGGTTACTATTTTTTTTATAATTATAAAATGAAAGAAATAAAAAAAGAAAGAATAACGTTGCAGACGGTTTTGGTTTGGCTGTAGGAGAATGTCTGTCACCTGTGGGAACGAAAGGCGGGGTTTTATCTCAGAGAAAGAGAGTAGCGCTACCCTGTTGTCGAGGTGGGATGTATAGTACTGGACACTCTTCACGCGCCAAAGCTATTTATTTATTTATTTATTTATTGTCAAAAAAAATTGTAACTGTAGATTATAGTCACACGACACCGAAGCGTATAGGCGACTACTGGTCACATTATTCTGACACCAGCGAACCAGTTGATGGTAAGGGGAAAATAATATGGTCACACATTGGCCAATCCGGGATTCGAACCAGGTACCTTTCGGTTACTAGTAAGACGCTCTACCAACTGAGCTACCCGGCCCCTCATTTATTTATTTATCTAAACGTTCTTATATAGCGCTTCTCCGTAGTAAGCGCTGCTCAAGGCGCTGGCCCATTCAGGATCTAACTCAAGGCGCCCGAGGCGCTCACTTGCAACCTTTGGGCGCATAGTCTGACGCCCAGTCGACTGGGCACAATCCAGGGCGACTAGGGATGGCGTATTGGATATATTTATGTAGCTCGCACTCACCCGTCTAGTACATGAGCGTCAGGATCTTTAAAGTTCATGATATGGAATGCGTGCGTGCTCAGACCGGACCTCTGTTTATACTCTCGCCCGAAGTAGTATACGAGCGTCTGGATATTTTAAAGTGTTTATATATATGACAAGGCCAATCCCTCAACACAGTGCACAGCTTCAAATATTTAGGAGCCATTGTGTCAGACAATGGGTCTCGACAGGAAGTCCTCTCCAGGATCGCACAAACAACTGCTGCCCTGACAAGGTTGAAGCCCATTTGGAAAGACAGAACCATCAGTCTACATTCCAAAGTAAGACTGCTGCGATCTCTGGTCATCTCCATCTTCCTATATGCTTGCGAAGCATGGACCCTCACAGCAGATCTCCAACGAAGAATACAAAGCATGGAGATGAGGTGCTACAGAAGACTTCTGTGCATTTCCTATACCCAACACATCACCAACGTTGAAGTCCGACAGACCATCACACAAGCCATTGGACAACACGATGACCTGCTCACAGTGGTGAAGAAACGGAAACTCCGATGGTATGGCCACGTCACCAGATCATCAGGCCTTGCAAAGACCATTCTGCAAGGCACAGTGCAAGGAGGTAGAAGAAGGGGGAGACCGAAAAAGAGGTGGGAGGACAACATTCGAGAATGGACTGGTTTGACACTGAGCGAAGCCATGAGGGCTGCTGAGGACAGAGAAAGATGGAGTATGCTGGTTAAGCGATCATCTGTGGTGCCCCTACGACCTTCGGGTTATGGGACAGGATAGGATAGGATAGGATATATATATACTTTAAAAGATGATTGTTTAACCAGCGTACTCCATCTTTGTCTGTCCTTCAGCAACTCTGATGGCTTTGCCTACGTCAGTAAGTAGTGGACGCCTCGGGCGGCTTGAATAACAAGTAAATGAGTACTACACGCATGCGTATGGTACATAGGCAAGACCTCGGTTTATAGTCCCATCCCAAAGAGTAAAAGTTTGAGAGGTAACGCACAAAACATCTATTCATAAATCTAGGTGTTGTAGGCCTGTTGCAAGGTGTCTGTACCGCAGTCCCTTATACGCTTTGTGTCTAGGGACTTAAATCTATTTACCACCTGTCTGTACCAGGTAAAGGCTAGGTGCCTTTGGGTGCCGGTACTCACAGACCAATTAAAGCTACTACACTTCATTACGGCGACGTCACAGGGCCTTTTAACATTGACACTAAGTGTGTTGTTCCAAGCCCGCGCCGCAAGTAACCTATGTCAAAAGTACCGTTGCTTTCAAATAAACAGCTAGGTATAAACACGTTATTTTATTTTATTTTTTTTTTGGGGGGGGGGGGGGGGGGGGGGGGGGGGGGGGGGGGGGGGGGACAGTTTATTATCCCGTTCTATCGGGAAATTCTGGGCCGCCTCCCATGGGAAGGCGTAATCGCAGCCCGTGGCGTGCCCAAACCCAACCTAACTAACATTATTTGTTTTGGTGTTTTGGTGTTTTTTTCTCTTTTTTTTCTTTTTTTTTTTTTTTTTGGGGGGGGGGAATTTTTGCTTGGGGGAGAAAACCCCCGAGACGTTGCACGAGTCGAAAGTAAATAATATTCGCAGAAACATAACGTTCAGATGCTGGATCGAACCCACACCTGTCAGGCGCCATTGGTTTCTGGCTTGTGGACAAGGCAAGTTAGTCTCAACTTAGCCCACGTGGCCACAACGCTAGCGAGGGTTGGACCAGTTTATTTAATCGTTCTTACATTTAATGGCCCTTACATAGCGCGTTTCCAGCACAAGAGCTGCTCAAGGCGCTGGTCGATACAGGATCTACCTCAAGCCGCCCGAGGCGACCACTCAGACGCACCGTCTGACGCCCTTGACCAATGAACACACGTTTTGGCGACCGGGTATGTGGGGAGAAGGGACCTAGTGCATTGCTGGGTGCATTTGTGTACCTGGCACTCCCCGGTCTAGGACATGAGCGTCTGGATCTTTAAAGTCCATGCGACAGACTGTGTTCGTGTACAGATTAAACCTCGGCTCATTCTCCTCTCCGAAGGAATCAGAAAGGTTTCTGTGTCACATCAGCGTTGCATCTATCGCTGGTTTCTTTACCGCAGTTTTCAACAGTGCATGTTCGCACAAGGGAGACAAATAGTGTACGTGTAAGAGTTCAGTTGTCTGACCTTTTTTTTCTCCACAATTCAGGCCAGACAACTACAGGAGCTACCTATGTTTTACACAAACATTTGTCTCCCTTTTTTGGGCGGCGTAAAAATGTAGTGGTTAGGGCAAACGCTAGCAATGTTTCCTGTTAGCGAACTTGTTTGTTCCAAACTAGTTCCAGTCATTTGCCGAAAAAGGCAATTACCGAAGTCGAACGAAGCTCACCGAGTCGAGCGAAGCTATCCGATGTTTTACGAACGAATGCGTGCAGGACTTGACGTGAAACCACAGGCTGGGAAGTCTCGTCTTTCGTAGGCCTCAATTACATGCTATATATAATACTACGTACGTATGTAGGAGGCCCACGAGTTTACAAAGATGAAAGGAACGGAAAACGATGCTTAACGTCCTAGGGCTATCTTAGATACTCGCCATCCCATTACGGAAGTGACGTTGCAAGAGAGACGAAGTAGGTCAACGTTATAGAAAAGGGTTCGGGTAAGGGCTAGTTGCAGAGCTATTTTCTGTCAAAAATTACTTTCCGATTCCTACATTCTTAGTAAAACCCAGTCTTGATGTTTATAGCTCTGCAACTAGCCCTTACCCGAACCCTTTTCTCAAAAGTTGACCTAGTTCGTCTCCTATGCAACGTCACTTCCGTAACGCGCAGGCTAGTATCTAAGAGAGCCCTAACGTCCTATTGCATGAGCGTTAAGGACGATCACCACGTCGCCACCCTGACAATAATGACCATCATCATCATATCAAAAATGAGATCCAACGGATCTTCTATCTTAAAGGTGAAAGAAAAGACTTCAGAGCCTGTGGTGAAACATCCTTGCATAAAAATAGCCGCTGTTGCTTCTAGATCTAATTCTGTTTCGATCAGCCTGCTAAGAACTAACAAAATGCAAATCAAGGAACGCAACTATTAAATATGGTCGATAATAGTTATGCTCATCTTAACAAAGTATACCGTTGCGAAATGCTAATCTTTGTAAATCGAACAGAATTAGAAGCAACAGCGATCATTTTGTATGTTTAACTAGTCGTAGTCATGCAAGCATCATTTCGTAACACATCGGAGAGCTCCGTTCGACTTCGGTGATTGCCTTTTTCGGCGATGATTGGAACTATTTTGGAAAAAAACAAGTTTGCTTCGTGTTAAGCAACGTGGGGAAGGGTTAGTACTTGGATGGGTGACCAAGCTTTGGAAGGCAACTCCCACACGACACATGCACAAAGATCGGGGAAAAGCGCATGACACAGCCCAGTCCACCCAGCTGTGAACGGGTACCTGGGTGAACGGGTACCTGGGTGAACGGGTACCTGGATCTATTGGGAACCGCGGAAGGCAAAGCAGCGAGGGAGAAGGGGTAGGCACCGCCCTCATAAAGCTGGCCTAGAGAAAATGAACGTCCCAAACGCTTCCTTCCCCAACGACCGAAAGATTACGGGGACACCTTTATACCTGTTGCTGTTGTTTGCTGGTTGTTGTTTGTATGTAGATTATAGTCACATGACACTTTCGCATATAGGTGACTACTGGACCGATTTATACTGACACCAGCGGGCCAGTTGTTGGTAAAGGGGAAAATAATATGATCACACGTTGACCAATCCGGGATTCGAACCAGCGACCTTTTGGTTACTAGCAAGACGCTCTTACCAACTGAGCTACCCGGCCCCTCGAGCTGGTTGTGTTGTTGTCTCCCTTATTTATACCTGTTGCTGTTGTTTGCTGGTTGTAGTGTTGTCTCCCTTGTTTATACCTGTTGTGGTGTTGTCTCCCTTATTTATACCTGTTGTGGTGTTGTCTCCCTTATTTATACCTGTTGTGGTGTTGTCTACCTTATTTATACCTGTTGTGGTGTTGTCTCCCTTATTTATACCTGTTGTGGTGTTGTCTCCCTTATTTATACCTGTTGCTGTTGTTTGCTTGTTGTGGTGTTGTCTCCCTTATTTATACCTGTTGTGGTGTTGTCTCCCTTATTTATACCTGTTGCTGTTGTTTGCTGGTTGTGGTGTTGTCTCCCTTATTTATACCTGTTGTGGTGTTGTCTCCCTTATTTATACCTGTTGCTGTTGTTTGCTTGTTGCGGTGTTGTCTCCCATGTTTATACCTGTTGTGGTGTTGTCTACCTTAATTATACCTGTTGTGGTGTTGTCTCCCTTATTTATACCTGTTGCTGTTGTTTGCTGGTTGTGGTGTTGTCTCCCTTATTTATACCTGTTGTGGTGTTGTCTCCCTTATTTATACCTGTTGTGGTGTTGTCTCCCTTATTTATACCTGTTGTGGTGTTGTCTCCCTTATTTATACCTGTTGCTGTTGTTTGCTGGTTGTTGTGTTGTCTCCCTTATTTATACCTGTTGTGGTGTTGTCTCCCTTATTTATACCTGTTGCTGTTGTTTGCTGGTTGTTGTGTTGTCTCCCTTATTTATACCTGTTGTGGTGTTGTCTCCCTTATTTATACCTGTTGCTGTTGTTTGCTGGTTGTTGTGTTGTCTCCCTTATTTATACCTGTTGTGGTGTTGTCTCCCTTATTTATACCTGTTGCTGTTGTTTGCTGGTTGTTGTGTTGTCTCCCTTATTTATACCTGTTGCTGTTGTTTGCTAGTTGTGGTGTTGTCTCCCTTATTTATACCTGTTGCTGTTGTTTGCTTGTTGTGGTGTTGTCTCCCTTATTTATACCTGTTGCTGTTGTTTGCTGGTTGTTGTGTTGTCTCCCTTATTTATACCTGTTGTGGTGTTGTCTCCCTTATTTATACCTGTTGCTGTTGTTTGCTTGTTGTGGTGTTGTCTCCCTTATTTATACCTGTTGCTGTTGTTTGCTGGTTGTGGTGTTGTCTCCCTTATTTATACCTGTTGTGGTGTTGTCTCCCTTATTTATACCTGTTGCTGTTGTTTGCTGGTTGTTATGTTGTCTCCCTTATTTATACCTGTTGTGGTGTTGTCTCCCTTATTTATACCTGTTGCTGTTGTTTGCTGGTTGTTGTGTTGTCTCCCTTATTTATACCTGTTGCTGTTGTTTGCTGGTTGTTGTGTTGTCTCCCTTATTTATACCTGTTGTGGTGTTGTCTCCCTTATTTATACCTGTTGCTGTTGTTTGCTGGTTGTGGTGTTGTCTCCCTTATTTATACCTGTTGTGGTGTTGTCTCCCTTATTTATACCTGTTGCTGTTGTTTGCTGGTTGTTGTGTTGTCTCCCTTATTTATACCTGTTGTGGTGTTGTCTCCCTTATTTATACCTGTTGCTGTTGTTTGCTGGTTGTTGTGTTGTCTCCCTTATTTATACCTGTTGTGTTGTTGTCTACCTTATTTATACCTGTTGTGGTGTTGTCTCCCTTATTTATACCTGTTGCTGTTGTTTGCTGGTTGTTGTGTTGTCTCCCTTATTTATACCTGTTGTGGTGTTGTCTCCCTTATTTATACCTGTTGCTGTTGTTTGCTGGTTGTGATGTTGTCTCCCTTATTTATACCTGTTGTGTTGTTGTCTCCCTTATTTATACCTGTTGTGTTGTTGTCTCCCTTATTTATACCTGTTGCTGTTGTTTGCTGGTTGTGGTGTTGTCTCCCTTATTTATACCTGTTGCTGTTGTTTGCTGGTTGTGGTGTTGTCTCCCTTATTTATACCTGTTGCTGTTGTTTGCTGGTTGTTGTGTTGTCTCCCTTATTTATATGGTGTTGTCTCCCTTATTTATACCTGTTGCTGTTGTTTGCTTGTTGTGGTGTTGTCTCCCTTATTTATACCTGTTGCTGTTGTTTGCTGGTTGTTGTGTTGTCTCCCTTATTTATATGGTGTTGTCTCCCTTATTTATACCTGTTGCTGTTGTTTGCTGGTTGTTGTGTTGTCTCCCTTATTTATACCTGTTGTGGTGTTGTCTCCCTTATTTATACCTGTTGCTGTTGTTTGCTGGTTGTTGTGTTGTCTCCCTTATTTATACCTGTTGTGGTGTTGTCTCCCTTATTTATACCTGTTGCTGTTGTTTGCTGGTTGTGGTGTTGTCTCCCTTATTTATACCTGTTGTGGTGTTGTCTCCCTTATTTATACCTGTTGTGGTGTTGTCTCCCTTATTTATACCTGTTGCTGTTGTTTGCTGGTTGTTGTGTTGTCTCCCTTATTTATATGGTGTTGTCTCCCTTATTTATACCTGTTGCTGTTGTTTGCTTGTTGTGGTGTTGTCTCCCTTATTTATACCTGTTGCTGTTGTTTGCTGGTTGTTGTGTTGTCTCCCTTATTTATACCTGTTGCTGTTGTTTGCTGGTTGTTGTGTTGTCTCCCTTATTTATACCTGTTGCTGTTGTTTGCTGGTTGTTGTGTTGTCTCCCTTATTTATACCTGTTGCTGTTGTTTGCTGGTTGTGGTGTTGTCTCCCTTATTTATACCTGTTGTGGTGTTGTCTCCCTTATTTATACCTGTTGCTGGTGTTTGCTGGTTGTGGTGTTGTCTCCCTTATTTATACCTGTTGTGGTGTTGTCTCCCTTATTTATACCTGTTGCTGTTGTTTGCTGGTTGTGGTGTTGTCTCCCTTATTTATACCTGTTGTGGTGTTGTCTCCCTTATTTATACCTGTTGTGGTGTTGTCTCCCTTATTTATACCTGTTGTGGTGTTGTCTCCCTTATTTATACCTGTTGCTGTTGTTTGCTGGTTGTGGTGTTGTCTCCCTTATTTAATTAAACTAGCCTGCAGACCATTTTTGAACAATGCGTGTTTATTTATTATGAAGAAGTAACCCTAAGGCAACGGTCAGTGGTCGGCTATATCAACGAGCTACCAATAAATGACGCGTGCAATGCAATAAAGATGGATACCGGTTGGCCGTCGTATACTGGGATACGGAAATATGGCGTGGAGTCCAAGGTAACAAGATTGAAGCTGTACAGAGACATTTCACCAGGTGCATCTTGAGGCTAAAAGACCTTAGTTATAACGATAGGTGGTTAAAGTGCCTTCGGCTTCCGAGGTTGGAGTATCGACTTCTAAGAAGAGACATGTTTGACGGGTTGAAAATCCTAGACAACATGTATGACCCCAAAACCACAAGGTCTTTATAATGTAGAGTTAAAAGCTCGCCCAACCCGAGGTCATGACTATAAATTAACAAGAAAGACTTGATACTAGTTTATACAGTGTGCCGCGCTATTTGTGACAATAGTATGGGTGGTGGTGATGATGATGATTATGGTTTAGATACAAAACGTTATGTTGAATGATAATCTTAAGTTGTTATTATCATTTTTAAATCAGGCATTTTAATCGTTAAAAAAATGTACCTTAAAAAATGTTTTTAGTTTTGTCCTTGATTTGGAGACATTATTGGTATTATAGTTGTTATTGGGGAAATCTAATATGCTTTAGCATCCGTATCTATTTTAGTAGTATGTTACTTTTTACCTGGTTTATTTTATTCCTTCTTATGGCTGTATCACTTGAATATATTATACGTGTGTTGTAACAATGTATTATGTTAATATTGAAATGTGCTACGGTGACATGTTTACTTTTTCTTTTTTTAAATCACTATTTACATAATCAAACGCGAGGCTGTGGTAAGTCTTAGTTACTCCACTTAGTACTCGACTCGCCCTGAGTGCTTGGAGTGTGTGTGTGTTTAGGCGTGTGTTCAGGAGTGGGAGTGCGCGCGAGTGTTTTGTTTTGGGTTTATTAAACGATGATATGTGGAAAATGTATTAAACTGCAAATGTTATGTGTACAATCAAACACGTATAGTGTGCATGTTTTTTTGAGCTGTATGGTTTTATGAATAAGTATGCTATTTTTATATCTGAAAGCTACAGCGCTTATTAGTTAGGTATTATTAAGGCTTTGAGTAGCGATGTTTTAGTTGCGTATGAAGTTATGTTGGGTGATTTGGCTTGTCTGTTTTTAAATAACAAAACAATTAGGCCGGAATTTTATAAATGTTATTAATTAGTAACTATGTGTACATAATTATATTTAATTTTACAAAGTGCGAGATAAAGCTGACACTGTGTACATGGCGTGAAAGATGAGTTGAATGCAGTTGTATGTGCATATTATTGTGCTTGTATTGTTATTTTATAGTGATAATTGTGTTGTCATATCCTGCTTCTAGCGTTTAGTGTAAATAGGCGCAAGCCTCCTGCACTTTAAATGGAATAAAACAACAACAACAACTAGTTTATACCAGCACTGTGTCACTATAACAGGATTACTAAGGAAAAGTATGCCAAGAGATGTTGTCACAGTTGGAACCCTAAATGCCTTAAAAAAATAATTTGTCTAATTAAGTGTTTGTCTCTCTCATGCACTCCACTGACGTGGGTAGAGATTGCATTACACACCTCCTTCTGGTAAGATAAAGTCATTAGATAACTGACAAGCAACACATGTGTGCTCTTGAATGCACGTCTGTCTAGAGGGCAAAAACCTATGCTCGGTGGCTAGATTATACCGTCCCCGGACACAGTAGCGTATAGGGGACTAACCTATTGCTACTATCACTACTATACTATATTATGCAGGGGCGGACCAAGGGAGGGGTAAGGGTGTGAAATTAATTTAAATAAATAAAAGAGAAAGAAATAAGAAGCAAAAGTGCAATTACAGCTTTTGGCAATTCTTTGACGGCCGCTGTCTGTCAGTTGGACCATCCCAGAAACAGGATATTAGCGTATTAAAAGTGTAGGTGCACCCCTTTCCTCCCCCCCCCTCTCCTCCTGCTCTATCTAGTTTATATGGTTAAAGTGTTATAGGCACTTTGATGTCGTTTCGTCTTTCTATGGAATTTAGTTTTAAGCCGTACGTTACTTGGCTTGTAATTTTACATGTTAAAAATGCTAAAAAGTCAATTTTACCTTCATAAGGACGCGGGCCTTTCTTCAGCACTGGTACCAAAACACCGTGTGTGTCCGGTGGTTCAGGGTTAATTTAGGTCTTTCGACTTCTACTATTGCCTGGAATGGCATCCCTGTCTGCCGTATGGCCAATGGTTGGCGTAGACAGGTTAAACTTCAATGTTCATTTTCCGGTGTAGTAGTCATTTCTATATTCCTATATACACATAGCGCCAGTAATGTACTCATGAGCGTCGACTTCCAAGAGAAAACGGGCGTACATCATCCTCATGAAATAACAGCCACTAGCTGTTCCACTTGAAACCGGTATGTGAGACCCCTTGGTAACAATAAAGCTCCTCATAACGCTTGGCTGGGCCTACACGAAGTCTTCTAATTATCTAAACACTTGAGAGAGGGAGGCTTCGTCTTGTCTCAGTCACGTTGTATACAATCTATTCTTTCCACTTGGTTGGTTGTGTAGATTAACGTCCCCGGACCCGCTTCTTTCCTACTGAAAAGGGCTTGACCACTAGGATACAGCTTTACTAAACCTCCGCCTACATATATCAACGATCAAACGCTGACATCTTTCATTGATTGATTGATTTATTGTTGCTTTAGGTCCAGCGGGCACAGTTGTTTGTTTACACAACAACAAAGAGACACCTACCATTGAAAGGTGTTGTCGGTTTGAGCAAAGATTACCCGTTATACTATAATCTTAGGCTAACTCGCAAGTATAAACTCATTGTCACTAAAAGAAATCCAGAACATCCTTGATACTGTAGACTGTTAAATAAAGCTCCGAATAGACAGATCAACGACTGCTGTGTGAGCTCTCCCAGTACAGGAAAAAGTGTGTGCAGAACACAAGAAGTATCCCAATAAACTTTAAAGGCGTCCTCACACCTAAATACAAGCCATCGGAGTATTTAAAGCTTATGAATGGGTATCATAAACGTTGAGCAAAGATGAACAATCTACATTCCTGTTAAAATTGTACAGTGAAAAAGTACACGCCTCCTTCAATGGACAGTATACACGTATCATCAGCATTCCATGGCGATTTTCAGCTATTTGTAATACATTTGAATGGCTTGCCATCTTGTTATACATTAGCCACGGAATTTCCTATTGGCTGCTAAAGGTATCTAGGCAATCTTGTGATTGTCTCACCTAGTATTCCCTGCTGTTGAAGAGGATCAAAATCCTAGGCTAGAATAATTTCAGCATTGCGCTAAAACATTCTCTGTAGGCCTACCTGTACTGGCGCTCCACTTTATTACACAAACATCGGCATACCCTTCTCCACACCTCTACACCCCCACACCTCCACACCATCAGCCCCTCCCCCCTCACACTCCACTCGACCCTCCTATGTGGATGTACAACACTTGTTTAGCGCGTGTCCTCCATGCAGCGTGCGTGCTCAGTGCACTCATACTAAAATATTGACAGAAAAAAATAAGGACAACAATCTCAAGATTACTCCTTTCACATATACACCCTTCAACCACATTGCACCCCCTCCCTCCCCTCCTTTCTCTCTCTCTCTCTCTCTCTCTCCCCCTCTCCCTCCCTCCCTCCCTCCCTCTCTCTTTCTCTCTCTCTCGCTCTCTCTCTCTCTCTCTCTGTTGGAAATGTCAACGTTTTCTTGAAAGAATTTAAACTATGTATGCAAGACATGTTTGGACAAGAGTGGAATGCTGCCATTCCCTCAAAAGAGCGCTATTCATTATTTCGATCATTTAAATATGATTTTAAAGAAGAAAGCTACATTACCAGCATTGACATATATTGTTTCCGCGTTGCTCTGACTGTGTTCTTCCAATAAATAGCAATACTCTGAAACTGTCAGTGATAAATAATATTTTTTTTGCATTAAAAAAAATCATTATTGAAGATAAACAACACGTTTTGTTTAATTGTCCTCTGTATGACGATTTAAGATCCCGCTTCTTAAGCAACCAGCCAAGTAATGTTTCCAATCTCCTGTCATTACACAACAGTTAGCAAGTATACATATCACGCCATTTGTAGAAGAAAAAATTAGCCGAAGCTATTGGTGATACCTAGATAATTTTATTGTCCATATCATTACAACAAATGGTTAACTAGATGACACTTTTTGTTTGTCTTAAGATAATTAAAATGTGTTCTTTATCTTTCGCCTCAACTACTTATTGACAGATGTGTGTGTGTGTGTGCGTGCATGTGTGTGTGTGTGTGAGTGATTGTGTGTGTTGTGCGTGCGTGTGTGTGTGTGTATGAATGATTGTACTGCTGTTGTTGTTGTTTCTTAAGTGTTAGGAAAGTTAATCCGGTCCTTGTGAATTAGTGTTGCTTTGGTAGAAACAAACATTTTGTACAGTACTGGTAGTATAGACTTTAAATATGATACGGCAGAACCCCATCGTACCACAAGCGTGTGACTGTGTATGTCTTCGCGCATGTGGCGCGTGTGTTTGCACGGGCGAATCGCCATAAAGCAATAAATTGTAAAAGTCAAAGTCTCTCTCTCTCTCTCTCTCTCTCTCTCTCTCTCTCTCTCTCTCTCTCTCTCTCTCTCTCTCTCTTTCTCACGTGGGTGCGCTTGCGGTGAAGGGCAGACGTGCATGCATCGACAGTGTTAGATATGTCAACAAATTGAGTGATATTTCAAAACATTGTTTCTTTAAAATTTGTGACACTCAAGTTCAACCTGTTGTACTCTATGCTGCAGAAAAATGGGGCCTTCATCGGCTTGATAATGTTGAAAAGGTTCACACCCTTGCTTGTAACAGATTTTTGAATGTACCCTTAAGAGTTCCGAACAAATTTGTATACGGGGAAACGGGTCGATACCCATTGTTTGTTGACAGTGCCGTCAGATGTATAAAATACTGGTTGAAGCTTTGATGTGCATAGACTTCCAAATACCTAATGCTACGAAATTTGGTTGACAGAGGGAAAAAATGTTGGGTAACTAAGGTAAAGGGCACTTTATTTTCATTAGGCTTGGGTCATGTTTGGTTACAACAAAGTGTAGGGTTTCACTATTCAAACAGAGAATGGTAGATATCTATATGTACAAGAATGAAATGGTTCTGTGACGTTTAAAGATATATTTAGAGACTATAAATTATTTAAGAACATGTTTGAAAGTAAAAGATATTTTGACTACATAGATATTAAATGTTTTCGTTAAGGGTTGGTGTTCTACCCATTTGTGCATCTGTTTTTCGAAAAACGTTTGGCAATCCCAGGAACGATAATAAATGTAAACTTTGCAGAGTAGAAAAAAACGAGGCTCATATTTTATTTGTGTGTCCATTATACACCAATTTAAGACAGAAATATTTGAATGTAAGGCATCAGTCGTACATTAACTACATACGTAATGGATCTACATGTATGTTAAACAATCGCAAACTTAATGTTTTCTTATTCAATGCAATAAAGATCAGACAGAAGTTTGTGGAATGCCTTGAAAATATTGTTTAAGGTGTAGAACGAGTCTGCTTTATATTCAGTGTTTCTATCCTATCTTATCCTATCCTATCCCGTAACTCGGAGGTCGTAGGGGCACCACAGATAATCGTTTAACCAGCATACTCCATCTTTCCTCGTCCCCAGCAACCCTATGAGTGCTTCGATCTATAATGAATATTTATATTACGTTATTAATACGTTGTGGTACAATTGTTTATAATGTTTACGGACCTCAACTAGGGACCGGTGGCCTATAGTCATTAAAATTTAGAAAGTGAAAGCAGCAAGGGACGTGACTCGTAATGCGCATTAGGCGTCATAGTGTTCTGCTTCCTCTAGAACAGAACTTCCGGTGTATAGTGTCCTCGTTTTCAGGAATATTCGTTACATGTTTTCGAGAAAATTATGTTTGATCTATATTTGATCTCTACCTGAAGTTCTGTTTTCTGGTAAGTTAATACTTTGATTTTGAGTTAAAGCCTGACTACATTAATTTATTTTTCTTGCATCAAACGCGACTAGTCCGTTTTCCATTTCTGCGCTTTTGCTTGGAAGTTCAACGTAGGCTTGTTCGACCTAAGTGGATCGTTTTCTAGCAACACGTCATCTCTTTCACGTCTTCTTCTTCTTGTTGTTGACTACCCTCCTTCAGCTTTCTGAAGATTGATGTTTACATACAGGGGTTTTACGCTTAAGAGGATACAGGTAAGCAGGGATTAATCTTGAAAGTGACCATGATACTACTAGGTCATTTGACTTGTTCATAGGAAAAACAATAGGTCATTTTGGAAAGCAATAAGCCACACAGTCTCATTCGATCGCTTATCATATCAGTACAAATGGTACAAAATAACAACGCTAAGGCATTAACCGATTTTATATTCAGCCTTTTTAAATTGTTTGAATGACATGCTGATGAAAACTATGGATCGGAAAAGTTTGTATTAATAATATAGTAGATACTGAAAGGGTTCCAAATAATTTCGTTTCGGTAATGGTTGTGCTAAGTTTTATTGAGTTCGCAGTTTGTATAGAACTTTTTAAATGACAAATCTTCACAAAGTTTGACCGCCCGATCGTAAAATCAATAGGTCACTTGACCAGCTGGCTGGCAAAACAATCGGTCATTTCAGATTTTTATGCGTCGATGACCGACGCCAAGAATAAACCCTGGAAGCGTAGAGTGCTGCCCGAGTTATCAGTTTTAAGGGTGGGAGGGAGATATGGGTGGTGGGAAGGGTGCAGGCTGGGTGGGGGTGAGGAGGGGGATTATTATTGGGATTTAAAATCTTCCATGGTTAGACTGCGGCCTGAGGGAAGAAGATTGTTGTCGATATAAAGAAAGAAAGAGATTTTTCTTATATAGCACACTTACAAGCTCAGAGAGCTTCTCAAGGCGCTGGCCCGTAATATCCATCAATCACAAAATAGTTTGCTGAAGTCAGGATTCGAACCCACGTCGCCCAAGACGCACTCACACAAGTCGTGCGATATAGTGTTCTGCAAGAGGGCATCTGGTACATGTCTGAATGGACTGACGGGTGGGTTTTTTGGGAGGAACAGGGGTAGGTTTCTTTGAGGAGCTGATGTTGACGAGGCCGTGGTGTTGTTGTAAAACAAGCATAGGCGGGCTTTACGGTGGGAATACTGGAGAGTGGGCCACTGGAGGTGCTCAAGCATCTCGTCAACACTGGAGGTTTGGCGATAGCGGCGGACAACCCAGCGAGCTGCCTGGCATTGCACGACCTCCGAACAGTGAGTGTCCTTGCTTGTGTACAGATCCCACACAGGGCTTGCGTGTTCCAACATCGGTCGCACAAGGGAGAGATAGACACGCTACTTAATAGTCTGGGAGCCAATTTTGAAGTTTCTTATGAGGAAACCCAGAGTACGGTTTGCCTTGTTGGTGGCTTTGTTGATATAGCCGTTATAGGTGTGCCACTATAGGTCGCTTGCAAGGGTGACTCCCAGGTATTTTGCCTCTTCTACTGTGGATAGGGTGTGGCCATGGAGATGGTATGCACAGGGCAGGGGCTTTCTTTTTCTCCTAACACGTAGTGTCTGACACTTGTCCGGGTGAAAGCTCATGAGCCAACTTTGCTCCCACTTTGCTAGTCAGTCTAGATCAGCCTGAAGGTCTTTCTGGTCGGCAAGGGGATCAATGGCTTTGTGACACATAGTGTCGTCTGCAAATAGTCGGGCTGTAGAGGATAGGTTTTCTGGCATATTGTAAATATACAGTAAGAAGAGACTAGGTTCGAGGACTGAGCTTTGGGGAACACTGGATTCTACTGGAACAGTTTGTGAGGATGCACCCTCGATCACAACACGCTGCTGACAATTGGTCAGGAAGGCTTCTATCCAGCCAAGCACTTTCCCCTTCATGCCATAATGGTTTATCTTGTGGATTTGAGCATGTGACAGACCTTGTCAAAGGCTTTGGAGAAGTCCATTAAATGAGGACATCTGCTTGTTTCCATTTCTCCATGTCCTCAGATACTTCATCCACGAAACCAGTGAGCTGACTTTCACAGGATCTGCGCTGTCTGAAGCCCTGTTGTGAGTCCATGATGATTCCGTTGTTTTCTGCAAAGGTCATGATGGAGATGGTTATGATGTGAACATTCTAAGATTTTACAAGGAACACTGGTGAGAGGTATGGGGTGGTAATTTTCGGCACGATAGCTTTCTTCCTTCTTAAAGATTGGTGTAACATTTGCTGTCTTCCAATCTTGAGGGACACTGCGGGTGACGGTGTTAAGGGAGCTTTGGAATAGCAATGTGAGGGCAGGGGCAAGTTCTGGGGCAAGTTCTTTCAGTATCCAGGGCCAGGCACTTTGCTGGAATCAAGGTGGAGGAGGAGTTTTGTAACACCAGGAACCGTAATGTTAATGGTGCTGCAGATAGGAGAGTTGTCGAAACCGAAAGGTCGCTGGTTCGAATCCCGGATTGGTCAACGTGTGATCATATTATTTTCCCCTTTACCAACAACTGGCCCGCTGGTGTCAGTATAAATCGGTCCAGTAGTTACCTATGCGAAAGTGTCGTGTGACTAGTATAATCTACAAACAACAGTTGTCGTCAGATGGGTGCAGGGTCGTTCTGTTGACAAACTCCTGTTGGGCGCAGAATATTCTGGGCCTGAAGGCATCTGGAGTGGAATTGGTGGTTTAGGACCTCACTGTCCTCAGCGCGTACCTTGGCATCGGTTATTAGCTTGCCGTCGACTTTCAGTGGCGCTACTCCAGAGGCTTCGGTTCGCTGAGCTTTGATGTAGGTCCAGAATTTCTTATTGCTGGTTGTTTTTGAGGGTTGTTCTGGGTTTTCTTTGAAGAGGCTTTCTTTATAGGCCCAGGAGGATCGCCGAAGATTCCTCGGGATAGTTGGTGTTTGATTTCAGTTTGTAGATTTTCATTTCATGTTTTCTTCCATCGTTTGTACAGTAGAGTCGATCCCTTCGTCTTTGTTTATATCGAGAAAAGTTTCAATTTTGTTTTATATCTTTGTACTTGTAGTTGAACAAATGTGTTTTGTTCACAGTTACAGGTCATGTGACCATCATTATTCATTTACGGATGATTTTGTAGAATTTAATGAGGACACCAAGACAATTGTATTTATAATATTAATAGTTTGGACTAGTAGAATATTGCTTTAGAACAGTTTGATGTTTTGAATTTATGATAAATGCATTTCAAACTTTTGTGTGAGCAGGTATTAAACCATATCTACAGTTGCCGTCATCCAGCATTCAGCGTAGATCTGTGAGCGGGACAGAAGAAGCTGACACATCACAGTTTAAAGCCTAGCACTGACAGCGCTACACAGATGGCATTTTATTACGTAGAAACAATGCGGTCCAAACCCTTTTGCGACTGTGCGCGCAGAGGAAAGGGTCCAGATTGCAGATGTGGTGAGGAGCAGGAGCATCTGGACTGGACGTGGGACCAGTCTTCCACAACTTCAGATGTTATCCTACAGGTATATCACTTGTAATTTTTTGTAAATATGTATTTTATGTATACATGTGATTGTACATAGCTATTATTGTTCATGTCTTATTTTGTTATGGATGATTGTTGATTGGGGTGTCGGATAGTGCAGTGGTTGGAGCACTCGCTACTGTGTCGAAAGTGAAGCACCGTCCGGTGCGGTTAGCACTTGGATGGGTGACCGCTAAGGCGTGAAGCGACAAATAACAACGCCCCCAGTTGACTCAACTGTGATTGAGTACCTACTCTCTTGAGGGTGGGGAAGGTAAAGCAGCGAG
Source organism: Oncomelania hupensis (assembly GCA_036898135.1). NCBI lineage: Eukaryota > Metazoa > Mollusca > Gastropoda > Littorinimorpha > Pomatiopsidae > Oncomelania > Oncomelania hupensis. The sequence continues at coordinate 59,324,877 of CM072523.1, read as the reverse complement.
GGAGAGAGTTGGGCATCACCCTCATTACGCTGGCCCAAGATAAGTGTGATCTCCAACATCACGCTCCCCTACGGCCACAAGGCTATGGGACTACCTTTACCTTTACCTTTTTTATTGTTGCTGCACACATGTTGCACGCTAGTTTTTTGTGTTGACTACCGCTGCATCACAATGAAGACAGTATATAGAGGTGTAGAGGGTTTTTTGTGTTGACTACCGCTGCATCACAATGAAGACAGTATATAGAGGTGTAGAGGGTTTTTTGTGTTGACTACCGCTGCATCACAATGAAGACAGTATATAGAGGTGTAGAGTGTTTTTTGTGTTGACTACCGCTGCATCACAATGAAGACAGTATATAGAGGTGTAGAGGGTTTTTTGTGTTGACTACCGCTGCATCACAATGAAGACAGTATATAGAGGTGTAGAGTGTTTTTTGTGTTGACTACCGCTGCATCACAATGAAGACAGTATATAGAGGTGTAGAGTGTTTTTTGTGTTGACTACCGCTGCATCACAATGAAGACAGTATATAGAGGTGTAGAGGGTTTTTTGTGTTTACTACCGCTGCATCACAACGAAGACAGTATATGGGTCGTTCTCTGGAAACATGCTGAAAGTGTGACATAGATGTAAAAAAAAAAAACTTTGAAGAGAAAGTTGTTACATGCACAATATTTAAGTATATATTTGTCCTTTCTCCCTTTATAATTTTTTTTTAAATTTTTCTTTTAGTTACCGAGTGATTGATTGATTGATTTATTGTTGCTTTAGGTCCAGCGGACTCTTCAGTTACCGAGTACCAACACCTTAAAGGTATAGGTAGAAGCATATGGACGGATGCAACATAGTAAACAAAGGAACTGCTAAAAGGTGTCCAAAACTCCTAGTTATGTAAATTTTAAAATCATTTTATAAAAAAGTATCTATTTCAAGAAGATAACATTTTAAAAAATACATTAACAAGAATTTTAGTGCTTCTGAGAAGTCATAAAATAAATACATTTTCCAAAGGCCGATCGCAACTAAGTAACTATCGGCTGTGGCTACTTCGTTGCGTCCGACCTACTTTTTAAAACTAACCCTCTCCCGACAATCACAAATAATAAATATTCACATCAATAATATTCTTAAAACTGGAAACATTATAATAATTGTAAAAATAAAGATTAAAGTTTGATTCTTTTACTTTGGTAATCAGAATATTGACGGACGCAACTTCGTGTTGATTCAAAGCAACGAAAACACTTTTTCAAATTTCGACGATACCGTGCATCAATACAGCATCTAATTATAACAAAAATTAATCCGCTACTTCCGTGACTATTTTTATACCTAAAATATAGTTCCATTTATTTTTAAACCTAAGTTATTCTATTTTAAAGGTGGACGGACGCAACTCAAGATATTAGTAACGAAGGATACCAGCAATCAAAGAACACCAAATTCTATTCATAATTGGGGTCTATCAAGATTACTTATCTTTTAATAACAAAAAAATAGTGCAGTGCTAAAAATAGAAAGCATTCATTCCCGATTATTTTGAACAACTTTAGTGAGAGGAGGCTGTCGATGTCTGTGATATGTGAAGTAACGAAGCGTTGCGTCCGTCCAACTAGTTTTGGTGACGCAATAGATTATCAAGTGGCACCTCAACATGACGCTGAAGCGTGTATCGGCAAACCTTAATAGGCATTTTCAAAGTTTGTACCACTTTCAGCCATAAAACTGAGCGAGATAAACAAATAATCTGATAAAAAAATTCTGACCGTCAGCATGTCACAAAATGGCGCTGTGGAATTTCATAAATTTTAGCAGAAAAACACAAATTAAAGAGAATCACTTTAGTTTTAAATGGAAATCCTTTTAAATAATATAACATTAATATATACTCAACACAATAACAAGAAAACAGACACAGATAATTGGTTTCTTATATATTTTATTTGTTCTCAAAGTGAAGTACCCCCCAAGGGCAGGTTTTTGGAGACTAACCCATATAGAGGTGTAGAGTGTTTTTTGTGTTGACTACCGCTGCATCACAATGAAGACAGTATATAGAGGTGTAGAGTGTTTTTTGTGTTGACTACCGCTGCATCACAATGAAGACAGTATATAGAGGTGTAGAGGGTTTGCATTCAAGTTTGGTGCTTTTAGACAAGTGTTTATCAACTGTCTCAAAAATGTGTGTGCAAAATTAAAACAATGGAAAGCAATTTATGCAAAATGTTGCTACTAGTTACAGTACTAGAATTAACAGTTTTTTTTTTTAGTAAATTAATATTACAGTATTAGTATCATTAGTATAAGAATAAACACAACTTGAACTTCTGGTAAGAGTTTGAAAAAAATGAGAAACGGTTGGTAGCGGCAGCCAAAATTGTATATTTTACAGTGTGTGTTATGTTTTCTTAAACTACAACACAAGCAAAACACCGGAAAAAATTTAATATTTTTATCAGTTCCTTAAAATATATCTATTTGAAGTTGTGGTATGGTCTGCGTTTATTGTATTTTTTCCTATTTTCATCATTCATCTACTCATACTAGATTGAAAAGAATGACAATTGTATACAAATTACAATACACTTCAAATAACAATATATTTTTAAACTTCAGGTTGATGTCAACACATACTGCAAAATATGCTGTCCTGTTTTTAAACACTGCCTGAGAAGCATTGTGCCCCACAAATTAACGTTGTATCACATTTATTCCAATAATGGGACATTGAAATCAACACTGACCTTGTAGGCTTGTACTAGTAGACTTTGTAAGAATGGAAAATATGTGTAGACAGTAGCACTAACACCGGCATACAATGTTGAGATATAAAGAAGGCGTTTTGCAGTTAGACATAGCCAGACTTTGCAGAGGGTAAAATGGAAGTTAAAAGTCTGGAGGTAAAACTGTGGTAGCAGCAGTACAAGTGAGGCAGAAAATGAGACTGGGCCATGTAATGAAAAGAGCAAATAGGGACAGGTGAGCACAACTCACTTCCACTCACACCCCTGCTTTGTGATCTCACCCTTACCTCACACCCCTGCTTTGTGATCTCACCCTTACCTCACACCCTGCTTTGTGATCTCACCCTTACCTCACACCCCTGCTTTGTGATCTCACCCTTACCTCGCACCCTGCTTTGTGATCTCCTTACTTCACGCCCAGCTTTGTGATCTCACCCTTACTTCACGCCCTGCTTTGTGATCTCACCCTTCACGCCCTGCTTTGTGACCTCACCCTTACCTCACGCCCTGCTTTGTGATCTCACCCTTACCTCACGCCCTGCTTTGTGATCTCACCCTTACTTCACGCCCTGCTTTGTGATCTCACCCTTACTTCACGCCCTGCTTTGTGATCTCACCCTTACCTCACACTCTGCTTTGTGATCTCACCCTTACCTCACACCCTGTTTTGTGATCTCACCCTTACCTCACACTCTGCTTTGTGATCTCACCCTTACCTCACACCCTGTTTTGTGAAAGGAGGGTGAGGGGAAAGGTTTTAAGTATTGTTTATTGAAGGTGGTAAGACTACAGTGTTATAGCTTAAGTGTGTTTAGCTCTGTCTCACCGTCTTGTTATAAATGGAAATGACTGATTGAATATTGAGTGTTTTTAATGGAGAGAGAGTGGGAGTTAGAGGGGAGAGGAGGGGAGGGGGGGGGAGGGAGGCAGGTTGAATAAATAATAAAGCAGATAAATAAATCAGAATTTGAAATAAATTTATATAGTAATGTAAACCAATTAATATTATTATCAGAATAATGGCTAAGATAATTTATACAAAATTCGTAGGCATATATTGCATGCAGTTGAAAATCAGACCCATGTAAACATAACAATGATAGGACATTAACAAATGCTTCATGGCCTGTTTTATCCTACCACTAATAATAATAATTGAGCATTAATTTTAGCTAGTTGAATTCAAGGGTCTGTTTGATATGGTTAGGCTACAATTGGTTCTTAGGACTGTATAAAGTAATATTTAGTATTTGAACTAATTTTCCATTGTATTAGTAAGAATGTAAATGTCTGATTTAAATGGTTAGACGGCAAATAGTCAGAAAGACAAGTCACAAGGTAGTAGCGAGATAAACACAACAGATGACAAGATTTGCATGGGTGTTTGTGTGAGAGAGAGAGAGAGAGAGAGAGAGAGTGTGTGTGTGTGTGTTAGAGAGTATGTGCGAGTGTTTGTGTGAGAGTATGTGTGAGAGTATGAATGATTTTAGAACAGATTAGTAACCAGGAAAGAACAAGTGAGAATGACAGAAACAGTGGTAATTTAAAGCTCTAAATTTCCATGGCCATGGGTATACTATTTATACAGAAAATCTCGTGACCTTATAGGGGTCATTATTATAATTATTATTATTATTTCTTGTTGTTGTTGTTGAATGCATTAATGAATGAACGAGTGATGCACCTAAATATCTCCACTGTGAATGGAATACTCTCACGGCTATTGCAGTGGTTATTATTTATTTAGTTAGTTCTAATAACTAATTATTTTTCCTTGTGTGCAGCATGGGGGCAAGGAGGTGATCTTCCACCCGGCATACAGCAGCGGCACAGCAGGTATACGCAGCACGGAGCCAATGGAGGAGGGGCAGCATTACTGGGAGGTGAAAATGTCCACCCCGGTCTACGGCACCGCCATGATGGTCGGTGTGGGCACCAACAACGCCAGCCTGGACAACATGATTGACCGATTTGACAGCTTGATAGGTGAGTGACTTATGACATATTTGACAGCTTGATAGGTGAGTGACTTATGACACATTTGATAGCTTGATAGGTGAGTGACTTATGACACATTTGACAGCTTGATAGGTGAGTGACTTATGACACATTTGACAGCTTGATAGGTGAGTGACTTATGACACATTTGACAGCTTGATAGGTGAGTGACTTATGATAGGTAGTCAAAAGCCATTTTTAAAAAATGATTTCCTCATCACAAAACTGACATAGATTTAAAGAGCTTTTCATTCTGAACACAGTGGTATATTTTTTTCCCCCATAGGACAAATAGGTAAAAAGTTATTAATGTTTGAAAATGCCGAATGTTGGTGTTTTTTTGGCAACGTTTTGGAATTGAAGAAATTGACAACTTTGGAGTCTCAAAGTGAAGCCAATATTGATACCAGAAAGCTGATTTTTGACAGGTAACCCCTTCATATGTTATACTCCAAGCCCAATTTTCTTCAAGCCTATCCCATGTAATGTTCAGCCGTTTTGGTGCTTCAAAGTTGGGAAATCATCAAATTCGCAGTGCGTGCCGGCAAATTATAGGCCTACTAGTGTGCTACTACGCTCAGCACTCGTGTCGCTGAATAGGCCTACGAGTTGGCCATGGCCGCAAGAAAATCCGAACACCGTTTGGGTACACTTTTCTACGGCAAAGCGCTCCGCGATAGAGTAATGCACAAATTAATAAATACCCTAGTTTTATAAAGGAAAGTCTGCTCTTTATTTCTTGCTAATTTTTAAACTTCTAGTTAAAATCAAACTTACATCAAAACCGCTTTATCCACTTTGTTCGGCTCGTAACAAAACTTTTACATTATGAGAGCCCACCATATTTATATGTAAATGAAGCTAAGTATCCGAACTTCTCATTGGTTCTTATTTTTAGGCCATCCAATGAACTATCTCAAAGCGCTTAGCGTTTGAAACGAGCCACCTCTCGGCAAACGACGCTGACAACTTTTTCGCACCGGGATTCAGCGCTCGGATAGGGGCGTATTCAAAAGCTGTTTTCTCGGAATCTTTCGCATAAACATGCATTAAAAACAACACAGATGTAAAGATAAAGCTTTCAATTTTTATTTGAATACAGCCACTGTTCGTTTTAATGCAGTTTTACATTAATAATAAGTGTTGAAAGTGAAGTCAAAACTGGGTCAAACCTGCCGAGCGGACAAGAGCCAATGAAGGGCTTTGACTACCTACTTATGACACATTTGACAGCTTGATAGGTGAGTGACTTATGACACATTTGACAGCTGGATAGGTGAGTGACTTATGACACATCTGACAGCTTGGAAGGTAAGTGACTTGAGACACATCTGACAGCTTAGAAGGTAAGTGACTTATGTCACATCTGACAGCTTGGAAGGTAAGTAACTTATGACACATCTGACAGCTTGGTAGGTAAGTGACTTATGACACATCTGACAGCTTGGTAGGTAAGTGACTTATGACACATCTGACAGCTTGGTAGGTAACTGGTAAATGACTTATGACACATCTGACAGCTTGGTAGGTAAGTGACTTGTGACAGATTTGACAGCTTGGTAGGTAAGTGAGTTATGACAGATTTGACAGCTTGGTAGGTAAATGGTTTATGACACATTTGACAGCTTGGTAGGTAAGTGGTGTATGACAAATTTGACAGCTTGGTAGGTAAGTGACTTATGACACATTTGACAACTTGATAGGAAAGTGACTTATAAGGGATGTGACAACTTGAAAGGAAAGTTTAAATATATTTTGTAAGTGAAGACATTGTATTCAGTAACTAATATATTATTGTATTACTACCAATAAAACAAACTCAAGGGAAGCAAGTTCTTGTTTTTACCTAAGTAAGAACAGTGAATTGAAAGTCTTCATATTATGAAAATATCGTTGCGGTGTCATGCTTTACAAAAGCCTTTCACGGTGATGACGACGATGACAACGACGATGAAGCAATTAAAAACTTTGAGTTGAAAGTCTTCCTATGAAGATGTATATGATGGTATGCAAACTTTTCATCCCGATGATAATCTTGTGTTGCTGTGACATGTTTTTCAGGCAGTGATGAGGAGAGTTGGGGTTTGTCACACAAGGGGGATATTCAGCACAGCGGGCAGAAGCAGGGTTACATGGCCCCCGCAGTGGCCGAAGGCAGCATCATCGGCGTACACCTAGACACCTGGCTGGGCCGGCTGTACTTCTACCTCAACCATCACCCGTTGGGTTGTGCCTTCAAAAATCTGCAGCACAAGAAGCTGTTTCCAATGGTGGCGTCCACAGCTGCGCAGAGTGGGATGAAGCTGATCGCCACTAAGAGCCACCAGACCTCGCTGTTGTTCCTGTGTGCCAAGACCTTGCGCAAGTGAGATATAGGCCTTCTCCGTTCTTTTCAATATTTTAATTTCTTATGTTACAGCGCATTTCTTGCTCTAAGCACTGTCCGATACAAGAGCACAGCAACTGGGAGCTGCAGTTAAGGACGGAGATAAAAATAGAATGCCTGGCCACTGACATGCCCCTCAGATCCTTTTTCTCTCTGGCTGCTACTTGCATTGCAGGCAGCGTAGGCCACGCGATCAGACCTCTTTCAACACCATCCCAGCACAGAGCGTGTAGCATTAGAAAGTGGAGTTCAAGTTAAAAAAAACATTAAAATAAAATGATCTATGTGATTCCCTCCGACAATACTTGCCAAATGGCATGCTTACACTTCAAAGATTTGATACTAATATGATATGAATTAAGCCTCACACAATTCTAGAACCTTCTAAAGAGGTTTAAAAAAAGGAAGGGAACCAACACAAGCAAAATACTATACAACAAAGAGGAGAATCTCAAAGAAAAACAATCTCGTTCAACATAATGCATTTAAAAAAAAGTATTCTTTCAGAATAACCAAAAAATTACAATGCAGAGATTGATTATCTAGCTAACTAAACACACTAACTGAATCAAGCAAAGTTTAGAAATCCTACCATATCCTATCCTATCCTATCCCGTAACTCGAAAGCCGTTGGGGCACCAATTCAAAGATGTTCGTTTAGCCAGTGTACTTCATCTTTCTCAGTCCTCAGCAACCCACATGGCTTCGCTCAGTGTCGAACCAGTCCATTCTCGAATGTTGTCCTCCCACCTCTTTTTCTGTCTCCCTCTTCTTCTGCCTCATAGTATCATGCCTTGCATGATGGTCTTTGCAATGCCTGATGCGCTGGTTACGTTGTCATGCCATGGGAGTTTCCATTTCTTCACCACTGTGAGCATGTCATCGCGTTGTCCAATGGCTTGTGTGATGGTCTGTTGGACTTGGACTTTGTCGTTGGTGATGTGCTGGGTATAGGAAATGCCCAGATGTCTTCTGCAGCACTTCATCGCGAACCGATCAGACACATGTACACGCGCAGGCACTCACATTTAAACATACACTCACACGAGCGCTCCTGATCGGCTGGACGTCCTTCAGTTGCTGAGACGAGAAATTAAAAGACGTACAAACACACACAACATGCAACAAATGACAAAGATTTATGGTCACACTTCCAAAATCACTTTATTCATACAATTAAAGTAACTAACATTCACTGACACACGCTAAACTCAGTAAAAGTGATGGGATGAAAACAATGAACTATCACAATAGCATCAACATGAGAATAGAGAAAACAATGAACAATCACAATGGCCTCAACATGAGAATAGAGAAAACAATGAACAATCACAATGGCCTCAACATGAGAATAGAGAAAACAATGAACAATCACAATGGCCTCAACATGAGAATAGAGAAAGTCAAAGTCACAAGGAGGAGGGAGAAGGAAAGGAAATAGTTGATAGGAACGACTACACCTGGTGGGAAAGACGAGGTTCCATCCCAAACCACATGATAGATGATCAAACTTGCTGCTTGCCCGGAACGTGCCACTTCCCGTTAACAACAAATGTCATGCATGTGGTCAGGAAAGAAATCCCACGCAGGTAGGTTGTCACCAAAAAAGGGGTAGACGATGACTTGGACGAAGACAGGTGATCATGTAGAAACCACGCCACAATGAAGACAGGTGATCATGTAGAAACCACGCCACAATGAAGAGCAGAGGTGAATACGTAAAGTGAAGAAAGGGAAGATAAGCCTGCAACAGTTAATGCATCTGAGGTAATCACAGTCTATCCCGGATGTATCCAATGTTCCCTCTATTCCCCCTCTCATTCCTCCCCCTCTCTCCATCTAACTTAGTTGTCCTAGCTCTGTGCATCACTAACTATAGTCCTTCGTGATGGCACTAGCTAATTACAGTACACAGAAATATATTCAATGAACACCAATATAGTATTGGCACATTATTATAAACACAAGATGAAAATAGAATAAATGAAGATGAAATGGAATAATGTGCTGCATGAAGGATGACTAAATAACTGTCATATGCATTCACACCGTTACTCATCACCACCCATGCTTACAATCACAGCCACGCCACAACCTAGCGCAACTTCATGCAAGCATGCACGCACAACACAGTCACCGACAACATAAAATGTAAGTTTTCACATACCCGCTACGGCTTATGGAGAGCAGGAACCACCGCCGAGTTGCCCCGCCACGGTGCTGGAGATTGACAAAATACTAATGTACCACACACTACCAATCCTGGCAGTACTTCTAGTCCACTGACTTCTAGCACAAGTGACGTCACGTCACATGAACTAACATGCCAACAAGGCAACAGTCACAAACTACGCTTTCAACACGCCCATTGGAATAAGCTAGGCTACTTTTCTTTAGCTTTACCGCTCATCCAAAAAATGGCTATTCTCACAGACCAACGAAATTATTCTCAAAAATAACTTCATCTTCTAGCAACGCTGCCAACTGTCTGGCACTGAACAATCACTGTCACTGCATATTCAGCCCTGTAAATTTCCTCTAGAGGATTCAAAATCATAAGAAGATCCAAGGCACTCAAAATATAGGTCTTTCCACTTTGAAACTCTAGCTTGCATTGCGCGTATTCAAAAACTTATTATATTTCTTCCTACTCTTTCTTGCCCTCGGAAGGTTATAATCCTCGTTCACCTTTTGATACAGCATTTGCACCCCGTGAAATTATCCTTCCACCTTTTCATCCATCCCTATTCACTTCCACTATATCATCCACTCTCTCACCTGTACTTTATCCAAGCTATCTGTGGACAATATACTTCTTGCTGCGCGACACACCTCATCTCCATGCTTTGTATTCTTCGTTGTAGGTCTGCGGTGAGGGTCCTTGTTTCGCAAGCGTTTAGGAAGATGGAGATGACAAGGGAGGGCAGCAGTCTTACCTTGGAATGTAGACTGATGGTCCTCTCTTTCCAAATGGGCTTCAACCTTGTCAGAGAAGTAGTTGTTTATGCGGTCCTGGAGAGGACTTCCTGTCGGGACCCATTATCTGATACAATCATTGTATCACCAAGCAAAAATGATGAGAGAAATGCACATTGTCTTTTCTGTTATCACGATGCCATCACAGGTTATCACAGAGCTATCATAGAGCTATCACAGAGCTATCACAGAGCTATCACAGGCTATCACAGAGCACAGGTGAGAGGATTATAACACATGATGTTGTAGTAACAACAAAACAAGATCCCCTACTTACTGCTTTAGGCAAATCAACTGGCGCTCAGACAGTGAGCACAGTGCTGGGACATTGGGGATGGGGGAGAAGAGACCTAGTGCCTACTGGGTTTATTGATGTAGCTGGCGCTAGCACATCTAGGACATAAGCATCAACTGGCACTCAGACAGTGAGCACAGTGCTGGGACATTGGGGATGGGGGAGAAGAGACCTAGTGCATACTGGGTTTATTGATGTAGCTGGCGCTAGCACATCTAGGACATAAGCATCAACTGGCACTCAGACAGTGAGCACAATGCTGGGACATTGGGGATGGGGGAGAAGAGACCTAGTGCATACTGGGTTTATTGATGTAGCTGGCGCTAGCACATCTAGGACATAAGCATCAACTGGCACTCAGACAGTGAGCACAGTGCTGGGACATTGGGGATGGGGGAGAAGAGACCTAGTGCATACTGGGTTGATTGATGTAGCTGGTGCTAGCACATCTAGGACATAAGCATCAACTGGCGCTCAGACAGTGAGCACAATGCTGGGCCATTGGGGATGGGGAGAAGAGACCTAGTGCCTACTGGGTTTATTGATGTAGCTGGTGCTAGCACATCTAGGACATAAGCATCGGGATCTTTAAGATCCGTGCGATGGAATGGTTGCTTTAAAAAAAAAAAGAATTGTGCATTTTATTTTTGTGTGGTTAAATCTTTGAAAAAGTCTCTCTCTCTCTCTCCCCCTCTCTCTCTCCCACTCTCTCTCTTCCTCTCTCTCTTTCTCTCTCTCTCTCTCTCCCACTCTCTCTCTTCCTCTCTCTCTTTCTCTCTCTCTCTCTCTCCCTCTTTCTCTCTCTCTCTCTCTCTCTCTCTCTCTCTCTCTCTCTCTCTCTCTCTCTCTCTCTCTCTCTATCGTTCTCTCTCCCTCTCGTTGAGTGTTAAGGGGTAGGGAGGTGGCAATGGCAAGTGGTGGACAATAAGAACACAATAAAACCAACAGTAATTAATTCCTTGTGTTTGTGTGACGTTGCAGACACATTCAGCACAACAAGCATGTATTGGACATGGTCAGTGTTCCACCTGGCTTGCATGCTATCCTCTGTCGCGATTTGGACTGGCTCCTGCGGCCTCACAGCTGTCCTGATCCATCGGCCACTTCCTGTTTCCGCCGGTCCTACTGTACGTACGATGGCGAGGCTGCTGTGTGGTCTCCGAGGGACGATGCAGTTTCCAAGCAAAACCTCTTTGAAAGATTATCATCAGGCCCCTCAACATCTTCATTGCCTGCGTCATCTTCTTCAGCACCCAGGACCCCACCATGGGGTTGGCCGTTTTCTTCATCAGATACCACGCCCTCATCGTCCTCCTCTTTGCCACCTTCATCCTCTGCTTCTTCATCAGTGCCCAGGCTGTCAGCCAGAAAAGGGGCATTTTTCAGGTGTACCCTGGTGGAAAGATTATCGTCAGACCCCTCGTCCTCGTCCACATCTTCATCGCCTTTATTATCTTCTTCAGTTCCCAGGCGCTCTTCAAGGTTATCGTCCCCTTCATCAGTTTCGTCAGGCTCCACGTCATCATCTCAGCCATCATCATCGTCAAGCTCCACATTATTAGCTTCTTCATCATCAACATCATCATCCTTTTTAGGTTCCAGGCCCAGGTCAAACATACAAATGTGTTGGTCGGATGAAGGCACTCTCCTCAAAAGACGACCGGATGAACTGTCCAGCAGTGAAAGATCCACAGACGACAGGTCAAGGAGCAAAAGAGCTTCAGTGGAGAATCCCAGTGTGCTGTGGCAGGAAGTTGAGGAACTGTTTGAGGCTGTGCGACAAGAGGCAGAAGAGGAGAAAGAGGATGAGGCCAGCTGTGCTAAAAAAGCCAGAAAGGGCGGTCCGTAGCTAAAGAGCATCAAGAAAACTAATCCTCTTGATAACATGCAAAATTCACTAACAACCCTACCATCACCGGCAGTCTTTACAAACGCCAGCGTTTCACAGAACTCATTGACATGTTTTTATCAATGCTGGCTCTCTGGCAGTCTTTACAATTACAGCGCTTGCGTACAAATCAGCAGTTTGTATAATGACGATGCTTGCAAACAGTCTGCAATCTTTACCATGACAGTGCTTGAGTACAGTCAGCAGACTTTACAATAACAGTGCTTGCATACAATCTGCAGACTTTACAATGACAGTGCTTGCGCACAATCAACAGACTTTACAATGACAGTGCTTGAGTACAATCAGCAGACTTTACAACGACTGTGCTTGCGTACAGTCGGCAGTCTTTACAATGAATTTGCTTGCGCACTGTCAACAGTCTTTACAATAACAGCGGTTGTGTATGATCAGAAAGGCTTCATAGGCAGTTTTTTACACAGCGCTGACGTTGTGCCAGATTGATGGGCAAAACATTCCCCCGCCCTCCCTCACTTCACATCCGTACTTCACATCCGTACTTCACTGACATGAAATTGTGGTGATGCAGATGAGATTGTAGCGCGGGTTCCAGGGACTGTCAGAATTTTTACATAGTGAGGGACAAGTTAGAGATCAATGTAGTCGTAGTCTGGAACAATGCCAGTGAACCGACCTGGGGAGCTGGCTTGTAGGTGAGATAAATGTACCATTTGTGTTATAATATATTGGAGGTGTCCTATATTCCTATCCTGATCCTATATTGGAGGTGTATGGATGGAGAATAAATCTCCTCTTTGTTTCACATTCATCTCCACAACTGGCACCAGCCATTCGGTGTAAAAAAATAGTAACCATTGCCAGATTAGAATAACTATATCAAAATAATAGTAATCAGTACCAGATTAGAATAACTATATCAAAATACAGTTCAATGCAATAGAATACTTCGATGACCTTTAATGATATTTGGTTAACCTTACAGTGACACTGTGGACGACAATGTAGTTATATTAGGTAGTCAAAAGCCATTTTAAAAAAATGATTTCCTCATCACAAAACTGACATAGATTTAAAGAGCTTTTCATTCTGAACACAGTGGTATATTTTTTTTCCCCATAGGACAAATAGGTAAAAAGTTATTAATGTTTGAAAATGCCGAATGTTGGTGTTTTTTTGGCAACGTTTTGGAATTGAAGAAATTGACAACTTTGGAGTCTCAAAGTGAAGCCAATATTGATACCAGAAAGCTGATCTTTGACAGGTAACCCCTTCATATGTTATACTCCAAGCCCAATTTTCTTCAGGCCTATCCCATGTAATGTTCAGCCGTTTTGGTGCTTCAAAGTTGGGAAATCATCAAATTCGCAGTGCGTGACGGCAAATTATAGGCCTACTGGTGTGCTACTACGCTCAGCACTCGTGTCGCTGAATAGGCCTACGTGTTGGCCATGGCCGGAAGAAAACCCGAACACCGTTTGGGTAGACTTTTCTACGGCAAAGCGCTCCGCGATAGAGTAATGCACAAATTAATAAATACCCTAGTTTTATAAAGGAAAGTCTGCTCTTTATTTCTTGCTAAGTTTTAAACTTCTAGTTAAAATCAAACTTACATCAAAACCGCTTTATCCACTTTGTTCGGCTCGTAACAAAACGTTTACACACGAGAGCCCACAATACTTATATGTAAATGAAGCTAAGTATCCGAACTTCTCATTGGTTCTTATTTTTAGGCCATCCAATGAAGTATCGCAAAGCGCTAAGACTTTGAAACGAGTCACCTCTCAGCAAACGACGGTGACAATTTTTTCGCAGCGGCATTCAGCGTTCGGATAGGGGCGTATTCAAAAGCTGTTTTCTCGGAATCATACTCATAAACATGCATTAAAAACAACACAGATGTAAAGATAAAGCTTTCAATTTTTATTTGAATACAGCCACTGTTCGTTTTGATGCAGTTTTACATTAATAATAAGTGTTGAAAGTGAAGTGAAAACTGAGTCAAAACTGCAGAGCGGACAAGAGCCAATGAAGGGCTTGGAGTACCTAGTTATATGTATAATAATAATAATAATAATAATAATAATAATAATAATAATAATAATGAGGGTATTTATATAGCCCTTTTTCCTAATGACATCAGTTCAAGGCGCAGTTCTCACGCATTTATACTTAATTTTAACATTGAAATACATATTAAAAGAAGTGAAACAAAAATGAAAAACTAATAAATTATTCAAAGACATAACATGAACATGAAAATGAATATTTACAAGTAAACTATAAAAGACGAGGGAAGGGGAGGAGGAGAGCAGCTAAGGAGTGAGGGGGCTGGGGACGTATAGTGACGGCGGTGGTCTGAATCACAAAAGAAGGAATGATGATAGTGATGGGAGGTGAGATCAGACATTTTTAAGGAAGAGACGAGTTTTCAAGTTGAACTTCAAAGTGGCTATGTTTCGGAGAGCTGCGAACAGAGAGAGGAAGAGAGTTCCAAGTTGAAGGACTAAGCACTGAGAAGGATTGACAGCCTGCAGAGGAGAGTGTGTAGCAGGGTATATGTAGTATGAGGGTGTCAGAAGAAGAACTAAGATTTCTAGATGGCTTGTAGAAGTGAATGTTCTGGGTGAGGTGAGAAGGGGCTAATCCATGGACGCACTTGTAACAGAAAGTACAGATTTTGTAGGTAATCCTCTGAGATACAGTGGAGAGAATGTAGTTAGCAGTCATTATTATGACAGCAGTCATTGTGGTCATAGCTAGCAGTCATTATTATGACAGCTGTTATTGTGGTCATAGTTAGCGGTCATTATTATGACAGCAGTCATTGTGGTCATAGCTAGCAGTCATTATTACGACAGCAGTCATTGTGGTCATAGCTAGCGGTCATTATTACGACAGCAGTCATTGTGGTCATAGTTAGCGGTCATTATTACGACAGCAGTCATTGTGGTCATAGTTAGCAGTCATTATTACGACAGCAGTCATTGGGGTCATAGTTAGCAGTCATTATTACGACAGCAGTCATTGTGGTCATAGTTAGCAGTCATTATTACGACAGCAGTCATTGTGGTCATAGTTAGCAGTCATTATTACGACAGCAGTCATTGTGGTCATAGCTGGGTCGTTCTCTGGAAACATGCTGAAAGTGTGACATAGATGTAAAAAAAAAAACTTTTGAAGAGAAAGTTGTTACATGCACAATATTTAAGTATATATTTGTCCTTTCTCCCTTTATAATTTTTTTTAAAATTGTTCTTTTAGTTACCGAGTACCAACACCTTAAAGGTATAGGTAGAAGCATATGGACGGATGCAACATAGTAACCAAAAGAACTGCTAAAAGGTGTCCAAAACTCCTAGTTATGTAAATTTTAAAATCATTTTATAAAAAAGTATCTATTTCAAGAAGATGTTGCACTGTAATAAATGAATAATTGCTGTAGATGCATTGGTAAAGATGCATATAAAATTTAATATTTACTTTGGACGGACGCAACATACTATAGTAACCAAACTTTTAAACTAAAGCTAAAAACAGTCAAGATATTCAGATGCAATGAAATAGAAATGAAAATCCAATTGCAGGTGAAAGCAGTTACTATTTTTAATCAAGAAAAGAATTAAAAGAGTGAAAGTTTGAAATTAAAAAACGAATTCAGAAATTGTGTAACCTTCGCTGTCGCTACTCCGTTGCGAGCATCCCATAATTTTCAAAACATTCAGATTTCTCAATCTTCTATGCGACATCAATACAAAACAACATTATTTGCCTATAAACATAATTGTAACAAATAAACGATGAATTCAAATAACATAAAAAACCAAATGCCACGCAAAATCTTTTTTTACATTTTCCGAAGGACGATCGCAACTAAGTAACTATCGGCGGTGGCTACTTCGTTGCGTCCGACCTACTTTTTAAAACTAACCCTCTCCCGACAATCACAAATAATAAATATTCACATCAATAATATTCTTAAAACTGGAAACATTATAATAATTGTAAAAATAAAGATTAAAGTTTGATTTTTTTACTTTGGTAATCAGAATATTGACGGACGCAACTTCGTGTGGATTCAAAGCAACGAAAACACTTTTTCAAATTTCGACGATACCGCGCATCAATACAGCATCTAATTATAACAAAAATTAATCCGCTACTTCCGTGACTATTTTTATACCTAAAATATAGTTCCATTTACTTTTAAACCTAAGTTATTATATTTTAAAGGTGGACGGACGCAACTCAAAATATTAGTAATGAAGGATACCAGCAATCAAAGAACACCAAATTCTATTCATAATTGGGGTCTATCAAGATTACTTATCTTTTAATAACAAAAAATTAGTGCAGTGCTAAAAATAGAAAGCATTCATTCCCGATTATTTTGAACAACTTTAGTGAGAGGAGGCTGTCGGTGTCTGTGATATGTGAAGTAACGAAGCGTTGCGTCCGTCCAACTAGTTTTGGTGACGCAATAGAGTATCAAGTGGCACCTCAGCATGACGCTGAAGCGTGTATCGGCAAACCTTAATAGGCATTTTCAAAGTTTGTACCACTTTCAGCCATAAAACTGTGCGAGATAAACAAATAATCTGATAAAAAAAATTCTGACCGTCAGCATGTCACAAAATGGCGCTGTGGAATTTCATAAATTTTAGCAGAAAAACACAAATTAAAGAGAATCACTTTAGTTTTAAATGGAAATCCTTTTAAATAATATGACATTAATATATACTCAACACAATAACAACAAAACAGACACAGATAATTGGTTTCTTATATATTTTATTTGTTCTCAAAGTGAAGTACCCCCCAAGGGCAGGTTTTTGGAGACTAACCCAGCTAGCAGTCATTATTATGACAGCAGTCATTGTGGTCATAGTTAGCAGTCATTATTACGACAGCAGTCATTGTGGTCATAGTTAGCAGTCATTATTACGACAGCAGTCATTGTGGTCATAGTTAGCAGTCATTATTACGACAGCAGTCATTGTGGTCATAGTTAGCAGTCATTATTACGACAGCAGTCATTGTGGTCATAGCTAGCAGTCATTATTATGACAGCAGTCATTGTGGTCATAGTTAGCAGTCATTATTACAACAGCAGTCATTGTGGTCATAGCTAGCAGTCATTATTATGACAGCAGTTATTGTGGTCATAGTTAGCAGTCATTATTAAGTGGCCATACCTTCGGGGTTTCTGTTTTTTTATTACTGTGAGCATGTCATCGTGTTGTCCAATGATTTGTGTGATGGTCTGTTGGACTTCGTCATTGATGATGTGCTGGGTATAGGAAATGCCCAGAAGTCTTCTGTAGCACCTCGTCTCCATGCTTTGTATTCTTCGTTGTAGATCTGCTGTGAGGGTCCATGTTTCATAAGAGTATAGGAAGATGGAGATGACAAGGGAGCACAGCAGCATTATTTTGGAATGTAGACTGATGGTCCTGTCTTTCCAAATGGGCTTCAGTCTTGTCAGGGCAGCAGTTATTTGTGAGATCCTGGAAAGGACTTCCTGTCTGGTCCCATTTTCTGATACAATGGCTCCTAAATATTTGAAGCTATGCACTGTGTTGAGGGATTGGCATTGGACTTTGATGTGCATGTTGATGTCATTGGTGTTGTTGGTCATCATTTTGGTCTTCTCTGCACTTATTTCACATTTAAAGGCTTTGGAGATGGTGTCGAGCCTCTGTACCAGCTGTTCAAGTTCTTGTTCCTCTCCAGCCAATCCATCAGTCATCCACAAAATGAAGGTTGGAGATTGCTCTACCCCCTGTGTCTTTGTGATCTGCAAGGGCATTGGAAATGATGCGCTCCAGGAAGATGTTGAAGGGTGTTGGAGAGAGTAGGCATGGAAATTTGTGAGAAGAGTTTCAAAACCCTAATGTCACTCAGGGCTATCTGTCACCATCTGAAGCATGTTGGTTGAGTGGTGAACGTGGAACGTCTCCAAACACTGCTTCTTGGTTCCTCATATTGATGACAGTCTTGATGACAGTGATCTGCAGCAACAGAAGGAGGAGAAAGAAAAGGCTGTGCAATCCCAAAATCCCATAGGGATCCGGATGAGCTTAATAAGAAAAGACGAAGAACAGAAGAGTTTCAGTTTGGAACTAAGTGTGGATGACTTTGATGTAGAAGTAGAAAGCAAATGAGACAGTGGACTTTTGGATGAACTTCCTGACCAAATCCAATGCTAGGAGAAAGTCAGCAAGGGAACAGAAGAAAGACTTTCTTACAACTCTAAACAACATTGAGACCAAATGCCAAGAAATTAACAGTTCAAACTATAAGTATAAGGCAAAACTTAAATGAATGGCCTTGAGGTATTTGTGGCATGTTTTTTGTTTGTGTGTGTGGGAGGATGGGGATGGGGGGGGGGGGAGGTGTTGAGCGGTTCACCCAACCTGCAAAATTTCATTTGGGTATGGAAAGTCATGGAAAAATCGTGGAAATTTAGACTTGTAAATCTGTATGGACCCTGTTACCAGTCATTATTAAGCCAGCAGTCCTTGTGGTCATACTCAGCGGTCATTATTAAGCCGGCAGTCCTTGTGATCATACTCAGCAGTCATTATTAAGCCAGCAGTCCATGTGGTCATACTCAGCAGTCATTATTAAGCCAGCAATCCTTGTGGTCATATTCAGCAGTCATTATTAAGCCAGCAGTCCATGTGGTCATACTCAGCAGTCATTATTAAGCCAGCAGTCCTTGTGGTCATACTCGGCAGTCATTATTAAGCCGGCCATTCATTGATAGAAAGAATGAGAATGGCAGGTGTGTCTGGCCAAACCAGTGTGCCACTCAAAGGGTTACCCCTTGGGGTCATGAGCAATCTTGCCACTGTAGATTGTTCTAACCTATAAAGGGAAAAGTGAAAGCCCCAGTTGAAAACCTGTCTTTCCTTTATAGGCATGACCGATTCACTGCGGCAACAGTTGGAGTGCCGGGGGTTTCAATATAAATAGTATCCCCACTTTCTGGAAATTTAGTGCTTTAAATTCCCACTGTCGCTGTCTTCCTCATTTGCTCTTTCCCATTCTTGCTCTGTCCTATCACTCTGCTATACTATCTTCTTCTTCGCTAGATCAATGACCTACCTTTTTTCTTGAAAACTCTTCCTGGACAAGACTCCTTGTTTGTGTATGGGGTCTGTTGGATCAGCTTGGGAGTATTGGACGCTTTCTGCCGGGTGGTCACTAGGGCTTCCTATGATGTTATTATTTAGCAATATATATGGCATTTTATATGTATGTGTTTTGTTGATAATTTATAATGATGTTTGTATTCTATTTTGTTTTTGTAACCGGGGGTTCGATTAGTTGGGGTAAAGCCTCAGCCGTCCCCTGCGTGGGATGTCTTTATTGTAAAGTGACTGGCCGGTGGAGGGCATTCAGTTTTCCCACTAGGGTTGTTTCAGCAGATCTTTTATGCGGATCGGGGGTTGTCCGGTCCTGATTTGGCTCGGAAGAGTCCGCTGGACCTAAAGCAACAATCAATCAATCAATCAACAATCAATCAATCAACTCAAAGGGTTTATTTTCCAAACTGTCCACGAACAAACCTGTAATATCTTCACTTAGATCAAACCTGTAATATCTTCACTTAGATCAAACCGACACAGGCCTATTTTATTAACTGTGAAATGTTGACATATGATATGTTAGATGTAATTTGGATGCAAGTGAAGATGTTATATGTTCCTTTCTACAGTCTTGAGTTAGATACTGTTGTTGGCCAGTGCCTTGAGCAGGTCTTGAGCTGGAAAAGCGCTACATAAGAAGGATTCATATATTACTATTAATTATTAGTTAAAGCTAGTAAATTATTTTGAATATTAAATTGGTGAGCGTTTTTTAAAATTTTGACAATTGAGAAATGGTACATTTGTTGTTTTTATTTTGACAATTGAGAAACGGTACATTTGTTGTTTTTATTTTGACAATTGACAAACGGTATTTTTTTTTGTTTCTGTTTTTGTTTGTGTGGATGATGAATTTGTACTGATACATTTGTACTGATGAATTTTGTACTGATGAATTTATACTGATGAATTTGTACTGATAAATTTATACTGATGAATTTGTACTGATGAATTTATACTGATGAATTTGTACTGATGAATTTATACCGATGAATTTATACTGATGAATTTGTACTGATGAATTTATACTGATGAATTTGTACTGACTTAGTAAAAGGTAAAAGGTAAAGGTAATTTTTGTTATGAATGTATATGGTACATTACAGAAGCAAATGATGGCTATTACTACCACTGTCTTACGACTTTGGAGAGCGTGATGCACTAGAGCGTTTATTATTTGTTGTAAGAGAACTACAGTCTCACAGTTCAAAATAATGCACTGATCACTCATGGCTAGGTAAGGGTTAGAATAAAACAGAAAATAATTTTGTTGATATTACTTGCTATGAATGGACGTGACCAAACTATTGTTGATTTTACTTGCTATGAATGGACGTGACAAAAATATTGTTGATGTTACTTGCTATGAATGGACGTGACAAAAATTAAAATATTGTTGGTATTGCCATACTTTGAATTATTGAATGGTTGATATTGTCATGTTTTGTAATATTCGTTTCCTGTCCAGTTATATTTGATATTGCAGAGATTACAAAGAAAAGTAACAAAGTACGTGTTTGAAATATTTTCTCGTTATCAGTTACTTCCTTTACTTAAAGATCTCGTATAATTTCAACATACTGCGATAAATTATCAGAAAATAAAAATAAAATAAAATAAATAGTTTGGGTTTTATTTGAACACACGCACGCACACACACACACACACACACACACACACACACACACACACACACACACGCTCTATACACCCACGTACTACACACATCCACACAATTCATATACCCAAAACTCATGACACCATTGCATGTTATTAAAACATATATTAATATTTCAATAAAGCACTGCTGATTTACATTCAATTCAATTCAACAAATCTTTATTACCTCTTACAAGGAATTATGACAGGCACTTGATCACTAAAATAAAACAAATAAAAAGAAAAATGCAAATAAAAAATTAAACATAGTATAAAGTAATCCTCCCTCCCCCCTTCCGCTTCATCAAACCACACATGCACAACCACACGCACACTTACACACTGTAGAGCCGATTACAACAAGCAAGAGGAAGAGGAAGGAGCCTCAAGCAGAGCCATCAGCGCGTCAGGTTTGAGTTGATCAAGGCCACAGCAGAGGGGAGAAAACTGGATCGGTAACGTACAGTGCGGGTCTTAAGGCTCATGAGGCGTTTCCCAGAAGGTAGAATTTTAAACCAAGAAGAGAGAGGGTGGGTGGGATCATCCTTGATGCTGATGGCTTTGCATAGGGCCCTTCTCTGAAACAATTCACACAGAGGTGTCTGCTTTTCACCAATGATTTTGCTGCAGGTATTGGTAATACTGTTCAAGGAATTTCTACTTTTGACACTGAGAGATTGAAACCAGCAAATGAATGAAAACGTAAGAACTGATTCCACGTAGGCACGATAACAATTTTTAAGTATGCTCTGCGAAACCAGAAGAGATCGGAGTTGGTACAACATGTACATACGCTGCCTGCATTTCTTAAATATCATTTCGGCATTAGCTGTGAAAGAAAGCTTGTGGTCAATCATGGTCCCAAGGTATTTATATTGTTCCACTCTCTCTACAGTTTGATTTCTGAGGTGAAGTGCAGCCACATCTGTCCGATTCTTTCTGAAATCCACCAACATCTCTTTCGTTTTGCCGACATTGAGCTCCAGATGGTTACCTTCGCACCAGGTGACGAAGTCAACCACACTCCTCTCAAAGCTTATGGCCGAGTCGGAAGTGTCCACTACTGCGGCATCGTCTGAAAACTTGATGATCTGCGAATCATCTCTGGAGCTCCTACAATCATTGGTATAAAGAGTAAAAATAAAAGGTGAGATAACTGTCCCCTGGGGTGTTCCGGTGTTGATAGACTTGGTTGATGAGAAACAGACAGAAGAAGAAGAAGAGTAGGACCTTACACGAACAACTTGCGTACGGTTGCTAAGAAAGTCAGAGATCCAGAGGGTCAGGTACGGATTGATATTCATATTTTGGAGTTTGCTTACAAGGAGATGGGTTTGAACAGTGTTGAACGCTGAAGAGAAATCTGCGAAGAGGATCCTAACATAGGCACCACCGAATTCCAAATGAGAGTGAGCAAAATGAAGCAGGGAGATAACTGCGTCTTCGACACCTCTGTTCTGCCGATACGCGAATTGAAGAGGGTCAAGCGCAGGCTTCGCCTGTTGTTTCAGCATGCCCAGCAATATTCGTTCAAAACATTTAATTAGTACTGAGGTTAGTGCTATTGGTCTATAGTCGTTCAGGCCGGAGGGGTTGGATTTCTTCGGAACCGGACAGATAGTGGCCGCCTTCCAAGACTGAGGCACATTGTGTGTTTCTATTGAAGCATTAAAAATATCACAGAATACAGGAGCAAGCTCCTTACTACATGCCTTGATCAACCTGCCACTAACACCATCAGGTCCTGAGGCTTTGTTATGGTTGACCCTGCTAAGAACCTTCTCTACTGTCTCCTGCTCAATTTTTGGAATCATATCACTATCTAGATTATCTTTCAGAGTATCACATATCTTATTCCTTTCCTGTGAAAAGTCCTGCGTATCAAAACGGCAGTAGAATGTATTCAGTCTCTCAGCAAAATCCACCCTCTCCTCCTCATTCATTCCATCATCCCTCTCCCTGACATCCCCCCTCCCCGCCAGCTCCCTCAGTCCCCTCCATGCATCCCTGACAGACCCTGAAACAAACCTCCCCTCCACTTTGTCTCTGTATCTCAACTTCTCTTCTTTAATCAATTTGTTTATTTCTTTCTGTAATACTTTCCCCTCAGACTTTTTGTTTTCAGCAAACAGCTTGTTTTTTTGTACAATCTTAGCCTTTAGCTTCTTAGTGATCCAAGGCTTGTTATTTGGATAAATTTTAATCTTTTTCTTTGGCATGATCATGTCTTCACAAAACAACAGATAACTTGTGACAACATCAGTGGCATGACTTACATCGGTGACTTCCTCTGTCAATACCTTCCAGTCTGTGCAGTCAAAACAACCCCTCAGCTGCTCCACAGCATCAGAATCCCACACCTTAATCAGCTTAGTCTCCACCCTCTCTCTCCTCAACTTTTGAACATAGGTGGGTAACAATAATACTGCATTGTGATCTGATGTTCCTATGGGAGCCTTCAAGACAGATCTGTAAGCACTTGGGATGGTACCATAGCATTTATCCAAAGTATTGTCTCTTCTAGTTTTACAGGTCACATAATGGTGAAAATCATGCCAACTAAATTAACATTGACATCACGATCAATCACATGACCTAAAAGGCCGAGTCAAAGTATACAAGTGTAGTAGCAATAATCAAAAGTGGTCAAGTTATTATTGAGATAATGACACACACACACACGCACACCCACTCACCAACACACATACACACACATCATCGCCGTAATCGTCATCATCTTCGTCGTCGTCATCATTATCATGATCATTACATATAGATCTATAACTAAAATAGAAACATTTTACGGTAGTATTCACATCATACAAGTGACGTTGCTGCAGTCTAAGTCACTCATAACATTATTGCAAGCGTCGTGTTGGCTCCATTAGACTAGTATATACGACTCAAGGGAGGTAGTATGGCTGACAAAGTCAAAGTCTGTTTGTGCACAATGCCCAGTGAAACCCAACACTTATCAATAATCTAGCAGAAGTGTGTATGATATGTTGACGATTTATACTTAAACAGTCCATGTGGTGGTACTAATGACGCTAAGTACTATCGTAGTAATCCGAATTAAAAATATTACTCCTTTAGTAATAGAATCGCATGAGGGTTCCATAAAAGTCCCTTTCTGACACAAATCACTCTTCATAGCTATTTTCCTGAGCAGGCGGACAGGGTCATTGTGTATGCAGTCTATTTTGCCACATTAATGTGCCCTTCACAAAATCATTACTCTTCTGCCTGCCTCTGTTTGTACCAGTACACGCAGGTACTCCAAGCTAGCACACAGACCGTGGGTCCATGTGTTGTCTCCCATATGCTTACGTGTTGGGGACTTTAAATTTATTAAACGAAACGAAACGGGTCCATGTTTTGTCGGTAACAGGCCAGCCTCGGTTTAATAAGCCACCTTTTTCTCTGGACATCGCTCATCTTACACACCCGCCAAGTCTCCTTGTTTGTGGTTGTACCAAGAGGGGTATTTCGTGAATTTGCGTGCCTGTAAGCTGAATCCGAGTGTTCTCGCCCGTTCTCGCAACTTCTCTAACTCGTAACACTGAACTAATCGTCACATTCTCTATTAAACAATTAACATACATTAATCCATTGTTAACACACAATTTGAATTTATAAGAATCAGGTGGAATAAATACAATTGCTTCTACTCACTTCAAGTGTCGCAGAATAAATCCGTTGAAAGAATTAAATAAATAACTCACAAATAATAATACACTCCTAATCATTGTCTCCAGAGTAAAGAAACGATCGACTCTCTTCCTCGTTTTTCCTCTCCTGCGTTTCCTTCGTCTTTTTCTGCATCCTCTTCTTCGTCCTACTCTTCATCCGTCTGCATCCTCCTCTTCTTATTCCTCTTCTTTATTCTTCTCCCTCCTCGTCTTCTTTCTTTTCTTGGCTTTTCTAGAGATAGATTGCGCCGGACTTCTCGCAGCTAACAATAAGGCGAAGAAGAAGAGGAGGGAGTACAAAAATAAAGAAGAAGAAGAATAAGAGGGAGCGGGAAGAAGAAGAAAGGGGAGAAGGAAGAAGACGATGAAGACGGAGTAGAATGAAGAAGAGGATGCAGAAGATGACGAAGAAGAAGGAGAGGAGAATGCTGAAGAGAGAAGGAGATTGAGGAGAGAAGGACGAGGAAGAGAGAAGCAGAAGAGGACGGAGATGGGAGGAAGATCAAGGAGACAGAGTAAGAAGACGATGTAGACGCATAAGAGACTAAAGAATGAGTCATCGCCGTGGTAGACAATACGCGGTCGAATGGGAACGCCATTGCGGTGTGACTATATATTATAGCTATCGTTTATTTCCTCTGGCGAAGGTGATTAGGAATGTAGGCCTATTATTATTTGTGAGTTATTTATATAAAATAATGCTTCCAAGGGATTTATTCTGTGACGCTTGACGTGTGTAGAAGCAATTGTATTTATTCCATTTGAATGTTAGTAAATTTTGTATTTGTTGACAATGCATTAATGTATATTAATTGTTTAATAGAGGGTGTGACGATTAGTTCAGTGTTGCGCGTGAAAGAAGTTGTGAGACGGAAGATCATCCACATTCACGCAAACACGCACGCCAATTCTTGAAATTCCCCTTTTCATTACAGCTGTTTTGAGATGGGTCATCACATCACGGCTTCTGAGGCTCCCCAGACCCTTGAGTTGAAGACGTGCCTCCAGTCCATGATCTGTCTGACCATGACGAGTGCCCAGCTTCTTCTGCTCTTTGCACACAATCCCAGGCCCTTCAGTTCTTCATGTCCAAGAGTCAGAGGCCTGGCCAGAACACTGGTGTTGCAATTCACCATCACAGTAATTGGCTTTCTCAGTGCGGTTCGATTGTTCATCCCCAATAGTAGGCCTATGACCAGTACACGTCGTCCACCACGTCCGTAGACAGGTCTTGCTTCATGTATTAGATGGCGTTCCGCTGCAGCTGCCTTGAATCCGTCAAAAAATCTACACAAACCTTGCCTGCAAGGGTGTCAGATTCCCAAACTGGGTGACAATGTCCGAAATTGGATGACAGATTCCTAATTTGGGTCTTAGAGTCCAAAATTGGGCAACAGATTCCCAAACTGGATGACAAAGTCCCAAGTTGGACAAGATTTTTGATTTGGTTGATAGAGTTCTAAATTGAACGCCATTTTCCCAAATTGGATGACATATTCTCAAATTGGGTGACATATTTCCATGCCAGGAACCAAACCAAGAGTGATGGTGGCGCCAATCTGAGCTCTTGCAGTCAACGTACAGATGTCTGCAACCATGCAAATGTTGAGAACTCTCGACCTGTATTTTGTTAGTAACATGCCAGATGTAGCTTGTGGAAGCATTTCTTTTCAGGACAGCGTTCTACCTTGATGACGCCGAAGTTGCAGTTGATGAACTTGGAACAGGTGTAAGGATGGGGAAGCATCCGGTTCTGATTCCCCACGCATGTGTCGTCTGCACACACAGCAGTTAGCAGTGTTATCATCTAATAATACGAGACAGGAGTTCTTGCGAAGGTATGCTACTTGATGCTATGCTATGGTACTTAACTTACGCTGTGCTATGCTATGGTACTTAACTTACGCTGTGCTATGCTATGGTACTTAACTTACGCTGTGCTATGATATGGCGTGCCATGCTGTGCTATAACGTTTGCGGTAGGCATAGCTCCGTGGTTCAGGGCACAAGCCTCGTGTACGTGCGTTTTGGGCAAACGCGGGCTCCAATCCGGAATTCAGCAAACTATATTCAGCATACTTGATATTAGTGGCCATCGCCTTCAAAAGATCTTTGAGCTTTTAGCCTAAGTGCGCTATATAAAGAACAGTCTCTTTTTAAATTAATAAAGTATTATAAATGTTTGCAAGTGCAGTACAGGCCTACTTACTCTGGAGAATGGACAGCGACACCAGAGCTTTATCCAGCATCAGAATGGTGTCTCGCATTTTGCCAGTGGCGTTGTTGAGGGGAGTGACGGACACCAGGATCTCTGTTCCGTTCCACGAAATGTCGGGCCGCACTGTATAGCTGTAAAATACAGTCCACATGCTCAACCGTTACCAGGGGCGGATCTGGGGATGGGGAAGGAGAGAATGGGTGGTGGTCTCAAGAGTTTCAGGAACAACTCACTATCCCCAAATAAAAAAAAACAGAAAAAAGAAAAAAATAAGAAAAAAAAGAAAAAAGTAATTAAATTAAATTAAAATTAAAAGAAAATTAAAAAAAAATTGTGTTGCGATGTTTATCACAAACATCCGAAGCCTATGGATGTTTGCGGTCAAAAGATATGACGGCCTACTAGCGCCAAAACCCAGAGTTACCATTATCACGAGATAATTAAAATTAAAACGTATTCTGTGTACTTTACAGAGATGCCGTTAATCCACAGTGTTAATGAATAATTATCAGTATTTGCCACGCTTTCCTAGCGCCAAAACCTAATAATTACAAATATAACTATAAATATCATGGGTAAATTACAATTATCAAGGGATAATTACAATTATCATTGAAAAATTACAAATATCTTCACTTGGTCAGGTTTAATTTTCAGTTTTGGTTCTGGCAATCCGTCTGGAAATGGGCCAAAACCAAAAATGGTAATTTTCACTTGATAATTACAATGTTTACGTGTTAATTGTAAATATGTCGTTGATAGTTATAATTATCGCATGATATTTGTAATTATCAGGTTTTGGCGTTAGTAGGCTATCATAATGTGAATTATACGTGTTAATTACTATTATCACTGATACCTGTAAATGCACGGTTTGGCACTAGTAAGCCGCCTTAGTCAGAATTAAGCATGATCACGTAAAAATTGTAATTATGAAGTGAAAATTAAGTTGTTGTTTTTGTTTGTTTGTTTGTTTGGTTTTTAATTTAAAAAAAATGGCTACGGGCAGGACGTTGAAGGCAACGCCAAAGCGACCATCCTTACTTTCTTACCCCTCTTTCCTCTTTTATTAAATCTGCCGATGTAGCTGGCACAAAGAAACTGAAGGCTTATTTCTAAACACTGCCAATGGGTGGTAAATAATAATAATAATAATAATAATAATAATAATAATAATAATAATAATATTTAGAAATAATTATATTTAGAAATAATTATTATTATTATTATTATAATTTTTTTTTTTTTTTTAAAGTTTACTATTGCGCTATTTCAGCAGATACCTACTATTTGTAGGAACGCCAAGGTCGCGTCACTTGTGCAATAAAACTCGTTTAACTTTTTGCATGATTTTCAAATGACGGCAAAAAAGAGTAATTCAATTCAAAGCGCATGCTGTATAACTGTAATATACCGTCCCTATGATCAACTCTTAACAACACCAACAACACCCATTTGTAATCGCTAAATTTATAATAATGATGAGGATGATGATGTTCATTTGTCATGCGCAAGTTGCACGGCTTTTGTGTTCAATGCACAGGATCTACAGACTACAGTCCCCCAAAGAAAGCTAATCTATCCACAGGCTGTGAAGTCCGTAGGCCTCGCCTCAATTACATACTATACATAGAAGGTCCACCACTCGTTGAACGTCCCGTTTACGACTGACCCCCCCCCCCCTCCCCCCCCCCAAAACGCCTTTCCTACCTTTTGTGTCCACTTCAAACTCAAACGGAGGGGCCAGACGAATCACAAACACTCATAGCAACACATTCGTATCACTTCCAACGATGTCGGCTCCAAATTCACTGCGAATTTGTTTAAAAAACGCAGTCACATAAGCTGGTTCGAAATTTGACCGACGCCGCGAGTCGATCCCAATATAGCAACTGCTTTACGACCTTTCATTGGTCGCCTAAGAATACGCGCTGTTAGGCCTAATGAAGGGCAGACCACTCTAGCGATTATAAAGTCTCCAACGATCATTTTGTTAATATCACTGAGTAGTCCGCCCTTCATTAGGCCTAACAGAGAGTATTCTTAGGCGACCAATGAAAGGTCGTAAAGCAGTTGCTATATTGGGATCGACTCGCGGCGTCGTGTCAAAATTCGAACCAGCTTTTGTGACTGCGTGTTTTTTTTCACAAATTCGCAGTGAATTTGGAGCCGACATCGTTGGAAGTGATACGAATGTGTTGCTATGAGTGTTTGTGATTCGTCTGGCCCCTCCGTTTGAGTTTGAAGTGGACACAAAAAATAGGAAAGGCGTTTTTTTTTTTTTTTTTTTTTTTTTTTTTTTTTTTTTTGGGGGGGGGGGGGGGGGGGGGGGGGGGTCAGTCGTAAACGGGACGTTCAACGAGTGGTGGACCTTCTATGTATAGTATGTAATTGAGGCGAGGCCTACGGACTTCACAGCCTGTGATCTATCCAACTACCATACGGTTACCCTCATGCAGCCGTCACCCATCAGTCATCTAGCCATCATCCATCAGTGAAAGTGGTCTACCTGTTTTCCACAATAGTCTCGCATTTGGACTCCCTAGTGACGGTCTTCTCTTTGGTGATGTGCTTAGGAAGATTGACGAATCCTTTGATGATGTCCTGTTGTATGGTGCCCATCACTGGAGACCCAGCGTTCCACGTCGTCTTGAACGTCACTTCCTCTCCGGAAATGATGTCACCAGGAACAACCAATACCGGCGGGTCTGGTTTTTCTAAAATGGGGAAACGGTCGAAAGAGAAGAAAGTCATGGAATAGAAGCCCAAATCCAAAATAGTAGGCCCTAATGTATTTAAACAAAACTATATGCGCACGTTAGATGTAAAAACACGAATAAGGAAGCAAAACAACGTCATTAAAATCCTAATACAGTGCATTGTGTACACAATTGACCCGTTTGACATTTTAAATGTAAACCTACTCCTTTTACGCTTCCTAGAACTCGATGTTTCAATTTCTCGCCACTCATACAAAAGCTCTGGTAGACTTGGGTTTTAATAATTGCAGAAATATAAAGGAAACACCCCCGCAAACCAATCCAAACCACCGAGACTCCCACGACAACTAAAATAATCACTGTACCTCATCCACGCTCTGGCAGTCAGAAACATCACAGTGTCTGCCACGTAATCAGATTTGAAGGTCAAGGGTAAAGTGAACTCACTTCTGACATCGACGTGGAAATCTTTGGACCAGATGGAGCCGTTGACGGTGATCTCACACAGGTAAGTGCCCCCGTCCTCGCAGACAGCGTACTGGCTTTCCAAGGTCAATGACACGCGGTCGGTGTCTCTATGAACACGGTGATGACTCATACGAGAGTCGATCGGGATGAACGGAAACTCATCAGCCACGTAAACCCCGCCCAGAAATTCCACTGCGTCCGCCACGTGACCTGTCACAGTCAAGGTCAAGGTCAAGGTTGAAACTTCAACCAAAGAGAACTGAGACCGAAATTACACAGACCAAGGTTAAATTTTGGTTTAAAAAAAAAGAAAAGGTTGAAAGTCTTTGACATTTATTCTAAAGAAAAGTAAGATCAAGGTCCTTCGCCTCTTTGTTTTATTAACAGAGGAATTGGACTCTCGCTTGCAAACGTTACTGATCAATAACTAAATATTTATGTTTGACCTGATACAGAAGGTTCGAATTCTTCAAATACAAGACACACGCGTGCTAACGCTTCTTACTAGTCCCCTATACGCTATTGTGTCCGTGGACGGTAATCTACCCACTGAACTGTACCCACTGCTTCTTACTTTAGTAGACTAAAACCTAACTCGAAGTTCAGCTATTCAAATCACCTGTCAGCATATTAGACCACTGAAGGAGTTTCCTATCAAGGCCAGCTTTGATCTCCTTTCATCAAGCAGTTTGACCGCACCACAATCTTTTCAAGCTACCAGTTGTATTGCTCTTGAGTGAGAAAGACAGAGACCAAGGTTGCAGGAGGGTAAGTAAGACCAAGGTTGCAGGAGGGTAAGTAAGACCAAGGTTGCAGGAGGGTAAGACCAAGGTTGCAGCAGGGTAAGTCCAAGGTTGCAGGAGGGTAAGTAAGACCAAGGTTGCAGGAGGGTAAGTAAGACAAAGGTTGCAGGAGGGTATAACTATAAGTAAGACCAAGGTTGCAGGAGGGTAAGTAAGACCAAGGTTGCAGGAGGGTAAGACCAAGGTTGCAGGAGGGTAAGTCCAAGGTTGCAGCAGGGTAAGTAAGACCAAGGTTGCAGGAGGGTAAGTAAGACCAAGGTTGCAGGAGGGTAAGTAAGACCAAGGTTGCAGCAGGGTAAGTAAGACCAAGGTGGCAGGAGGGTAAGTAAGACCAAGGTTGCAGCAGGGTAAGTAAGACCAAGGTGGCAGGAGGGTAAGTAAGACCAAGGTGGCAGGAGGGTAAGTAAGACCAAGGTTGCAGCAGGGTAAGTAAGTCCAAGGTTGCAGCAGGGTAAGTAAGTCCAAGGTTGCAGCAGGGTAAGTAAGACCAAGGTTGCAGGAGGGTAAGTAAGACCAAGGTTGCAGCAGGGTAAGTAAGACCGAGGTTGCAGGAGGGTAAGTAAGACCAAGGTTGCAGGAGGGTAAGTAAGACCAAGGTTGCAGCAGGGTAAGTAAGACCAAGGTTGCAGCAGGGTAAGACCAAGGTTGCAGCAGGGTAAGTAAGACCAAGGTTGCAGGAGGGTAAGACCAAGGTTGCAGCAGGGTAAGTCCAAGGTTGCAGCAGGGTAAGTAAGACCAAGGTTGCAGGAGGGTAAGTAAGACCAAGGTTGCAGGAGGGTAAAAAAAGACCAAGGTTGCAGGAGGGTAAGTAAGACCAAGGTTGCAGCAGGGTAAGACCAAGGTTGCAGCAGGGTAAGTAAGACCAAGGTTGCAGCAGGGCAAGTAAGACCAAGGTTGCAGGAGGGTAAGTAAGACCAAGGTTGCAGGAGGGTAAGTAAGACCAAGGTCGCAGGAGGGTAAGTAAGAGACGACTGGGATAGACCATGCTCGGAAATACGAAGGGAAACAATTTTGGCCGGCTTGTCCAGCATGTTGCTCCCAGAGTTGTCTAACGTTGGGCGGACAATCTTTGCAAACGAACACAGTTTCTCGCCTATTATTTCTGCTCTGTCCTCCATCAAACCTTCCGGATCAACCCAAATGTTGATTTCAGTTGCAATCCTGGCTAGCTCAGCTAGTTCTGCCTTGCACTGCCCTGCAACCACCCCCCTTTCCCGAAGAAAAGCTTGCAGCTCGGGGGTAGCTTTCATAGTGTTCTGAGACGAGATTTCCGCCCGGATAACTTTAGGTAATTAAACACAAAAAGACAAGTTACCTCCCATTTCTGAACAAGACGTAATGTCCGAAACCGAATGTAGTGAGAGGTTTTCGCTAAAGAACAGATTCAGGTAGGAGCACAGACGCCCTTATCAGTATGTAAGCGAGTGCAGTACTGTCTACACTTCTAATATGCATTATAGGCTAAGTAGCGTAGGCACAACTCGTGTACATACCGATTCGGGCGCCTGTAGGTTAGCAGTAAGGTAGGCCTACATCTAGCGATACAGAGAAAAAGAGGCTTGTGTAAATACAAAGAGTGAGTAATCTCGCTGGGCGGGAAAGGGAATGGAGTGAATGTAAGCATCCAGTGCCTGACCTTTGCCCTCGTATCTGTACAGTGCCATGTAGGTCCAGCCCCATGCCTGGAAGGCGTGACACGTCACCTTCAGCGTGTTGGTGGGACTCATTCCTATCTCTGACACCACGTCTGGCGCTATAAGGATCACTGAAACACAGCACATCCTCATCAACGTCGTCGTCGACATCATCAGCATCATCATCAACATCATCATCGTCGTCATCATTATAACCGTGGTCATCATCGTCGTCGTTTTCGTTATCATCGTCCCCATCATCATTCCCACTGTGTAAAATCTATTCTTTTCTCTGTCGCAATCACCTTCTGCATTATTACCATGGTAATTTAAATAAGTAAATTAATTAATTAGTATTAATTCCTAATATACGCGCTATTCCCTAAATCGCTACTGCGGTTCAAAGGCTCGGCGATGTGTATAAATGTACAAACACACATTTATCCCTCAAACAGGGAAAGCGCTGTTACTATTAGATGACGGAAAGGAAATCGGATTTTCATTTTCTGAATTTTTCATTGACTGCGTACGTCTCCGTCTTTCTGTGCGCTTGCGGGAAATGGACCATCACCGCGGATCTGCAGCGAGGGATGCAGGGCATGGAGATAGGGTGCTACAGAGGGCTTCTGGGCATTTCCTATACCAAGCACATCATCAACGACGAAGTACGACAGACCATCACGCAAGCCATTGGACAACACGACGGCACGCTCACAGTGGTGAAGAAACGGAAACTCCGATGGTATGGCCGCGTCAGCAGAGCACCAGGCCTTGCAAAGACCATCTTGTAATGCACGGTGCAAGGAGTCAGAAGAAGAGGGAGACCAAAAAAAGAGGTGGGAGGACAATATTCGGGAATGGACTGGCTTGACACTGAGCGAAGCCACGATTGTGGTTGAGGACAGAGAAAGATGGAGTACGCTCATTAAACGATCATCTGGGGTACTCCAACGACATTCCAGTTACGAGATAGGCGTACAGTGCAAATGCTGGAGAGAGGAAGGAAACTGAAGTCCAAAGAGAAAACCCTCGGGGACGAGAGAAGTATCGTACCTCAGTCACAATGTAAGTTCCTCCGTTGCGGAACTAGAACCCGCGCATAGTGCTCTTATAGATTACCTTCAGCTGGTTCTGCAGTAGTGGTGGTAGCTGTTGTGGTGGTGGAGGTGGTGGTGGTGGTAGTTTTCTGAACATAGCCTGTACCACTGCCATCTCTGCTGGGAAACGCAAAGACGTCGTTACCACCGACGCCAGACGAAAATCCGAAAGGATCTAAAACATGTTTGAATAAGAAGAATTGTTTTTTTTTAAAGCGCAAAACTAGAATGAAAGAATTAATTAATTTAATTATCTTTACATTAATTACATTGCATTACATGATTATTGCTTTAGGTCCAGCGGACTCTGCCGAGCCAAATCAGGACCGGACAACCCCCGTTCCGCATAAAAGATCTGCTGAAACAACCCTAGTGGTAAAACTGAATGCTCTCCACCAGCCAGTCACTTTACAATAAAGACATCCCACGCAGGGAACGCTGAGGCTATACTCTAATTTATCAAACCCCCGTTTACAAAAACAAAATAGAATACAAACATCATTATAAATTATCAACAAAACACATACATATAAAATGCCTACATTGCTAAATAATAACATCATAGGAAGCCCTAGTGACCACCTGGCAGAAAGCGTCCAATATTCCCAAGCTGATCCAACAGACCTCACACACAAATAAGAAGTCTTGTCCCGGAACAGTTTTCAAGAAAAAAGGTAGGTGACTGGTCTAGCGAAGAAGAAGACAGAATAGCAGATTGATAGAACAGAGGATGAATCATCTTGATGAAAAAAGACGTTAATAAAACAACCAACCAGGATGAATGAGAAAGAACAAATGAGAAAAACAGCGACAGTGGAAATTTAAAGCACTAAATTTACAGAAAGTGGGGATACTATTTATTCTGAAACCCCCGGCACCCCAACGGGGGACTTTACATGAATATACGAACACAATAATAGTGTTGTTGTTGTTGATGATGATGATGATGATGATGATGATACTCTCTCTCACCTGCACCCCCTCCTCCACCTGTTGGTCGTGGCGGCGGTCGTCTGACGGGCGGTCGTCGCGTGGCGGTGAATGGCGAATCAAAAGATAACATAGGCCCTCTGACTCGCCTCTGTGGCATCGTTGTCGTTGTGGACGTCGTGGTCGTGGTTGTGGCCACATGTCTTGAGGGGAATCTCCCGAATTGTATGTCGCTGGCAGGTCTGACTCTGGTTCGAGGCTTTGGCGTGGTGGCTAGTTTCGGGGGCAGCGGTTCAAAGGGTAGATTCTCGAACGTTGTTTCTCCACGAAGCAAGTTCATCATTGACTCTGGGAAAGAAAGCGAAGCAGGGAGAAATCGTAGGTTATCGTACTGATGTTCTACATCGTCGGTGTGGTCGTTATCATCATAGTCGTCGCCATTAACAATAACATCACTGACCAAAGCGCCATTGACATCATCATCATCGTCACCATCTTCATCTTTATTACCATCATCATCGCAACCATCGCCACCAACAAAGCAACAACCATCATTATCATCATCATCATCATCATCATCATCATCATCATCATCATCATCATCATCATCGTCATCATCATAGCGAGCGTTGTGGCCGCGTGGTTTAAGGCGGGCGAAACTTGCCCAGAGGCTAGAAACCAATGACGCCGGACAGGTATGGGACCGATCCCGCCTCTGGACGTTACGTTTTTCCCAATATTATTTTTTTTCGATTCGGGCAACGTTTCAAGAGTTTTCTTTGGGTACACCTGTATGCTACCCCAGCAAAACTTAAAAAAAAAAAAAAAACTAATATTAGGTAGGTTGGGTTTGGGCGCGCCACAGGCTGCGACTACGCCTTCCCCAGGGGAGGTGGCCCAGAATTTCCCGATAAAAAGGGACAATACCGTGTCAAAAAATTAAAATTAAAAAAAAATTAAATTCGTCACATACCACGTGTAGATGTAGAGGTCGGGAAAGGCGTGGCAGAATGGTCCGACACCTGGGCAGGCACCACAAAAGTATAATTTACGTCCTCCCTCAGCAATTGAGAGAAGAGGGTGGGCTGAATATGTGTTAGGTTGGGTGCCTGTGTGTCGCTGAGGGGAAACGCTGGGGTAGTATTGTGAGGGAGGAGACTCGTGTTGGAAGACTCCCAGGAAGCCGTCATCATCTTCAGTACCTGAGACAGATAATCAGCATCGTAACCTAACTGTCAGTGAGAGAGAGAAAGAGAGAGAGAGAGAGAGAGAGAGAGAGAGAGAGAGAGAGAGAGAGAGAGAGAGAGCGGAGGGAGAGAGAGAGAGAGAGAGAGAGAGAGAGAGAGAGAGAGAGAGAGAGAGAAAGAGAGAGAGAGAGAGCGGAGGGAGAGCGGAGGGAGAGCGGACGGAGAGGGGGGAGGTAGCGAGAGAGAGAGAGAGAGAGAGAGAGAGAGAGAGAGAGAGAGAGAGAGAGAGAGAGAGAGGGAGGGAGGGAGAAAGAGATTCGTTTACCTTTAAATTAAAATCGTTAGTTTCAATGTCTTAAAAAAATGGAGTATTGAAAGAAGAAATTAATATTTAAAAACCCCAGACAGACAGACAGGCATCCATTAACAAACAGAAAGATAAAAGACTGGCTCGCTCTTTTTTTTCTTTCGAGTTGGTTTTGACCACTGACCTCATTCCGAGAGTGGACGAAGTCAGTGTGGTTGACGTAGGTGTTGGTAGGGGCCGTGTCGCTGTAGTCTGGCACCGCCTCAGCGGGCTGCGGGTCCGCACCATCGGGGGACAGCACCATAGCAGGAGAACTCAAGTTCTGGTTCATGTCATCATCCTCAAAGAGAGGCGGGAGGGTGGTGGTTGGAGGGGAAATGGCCGTGGTAGGAATGGTGGTAGTGGTGGTGGTAGTGGTGGTCATTGTTGACGCTGTTGTCGTGGTAAGGGTCGTTGTAGACGGTGTAGTAGTGAGTGTGGTAGGGGGTGTGGTGGTAAGTGGTGTGGTAGTAGGTGGTGTGATGGTAGTTGTTGGTGTGATGGTAGTTGTTGGAGTGGTGGTAGTTATTGGTGTGATGGTAGTTGTTGGAGTGGTGGTAGTTATTGGTGTGATGGTAGTTGTTGGAGTGGTGGTAGTTATTGGTGTGATGGTAGTTGTTGGAATGGTGTTGGTTATTGGTGTGATGGTAGTTATTGGTGTGATGGTAGTTATTGGTGTGATGGTAGTTGTTGGAGTGGTGGCAGTTGGTGGTGTGATGGTAGTTATTGGTGTGATGGTAGTTATTGGTGTGATGGTAGTTATTGGTGTGATGGTAGTTGGTGGTTTGATGGTAGTTGATGGTGTGATGGTAGGTAGTGTAGTAATGGTTGTCGTGGTATTTGTTGTTAGTGTTGTGGCTGAGGTGTTAGATGCGGTGGTAACATGGGTAGATGAAACAGGTGCAGTAGTGTTAGGTGTGGTGGTAACATGGGTAGATGAAACAGGTGCAGTAGTGTTAGATGTGGTGGTAACATGGGTAGATGAAACAGGTGCAGTAGTGTTAGATGTGGTGGTAACATGGGTAGATGAAACAGGTGCAGTAGTGTTAGGTGTGGTGGTAACATGGGTAGATGAAACAGGTGCAGTAGTGTTAGGTGTGGTGGTAACATGGGTAGATGAAACAGGTGCAGTAGTGTTAGGTGTGGTGGTAACATGGGTAGATGAAACAGGTGCAGTAGTGTTAGATGCGGTGGTAATATGGGTAGATGAAACAGGTGCAGTAGTGTTAGGTGTGGTGGTAACATGGGTAGATGAAACAGGTGCAGGAGTGGTAGATGTGGTGTTGGAAGGGGTAGTTGAAGCAGGTGCAGGAGTGGTTGGTGCGGCGATCGGTGTGCTTGTATTTGATATGGTGGTAATTGTTGTTGGTGTTGTGACTGTGGTGGTAGTGGCAGTTGGTGTGGTAGAGGTAGTTGGTGGGGTAGAGGTAGTTGTTGGTGTTGTGATCGTGGTGGTAATAGTAAGTGGAATAGTGGTAGTGGCAGTTGATGTGTTGGTAAGTGTTGTGACCTTAGAGATTGTAGTAAGTGTGGCAGTGTCTGTAGTCGTGGTGGTCGCAGATGTCGTAGTTGTGGTGTTTGCAGGTGTCATAGTTGTGGTGGTAGCAGGTGTCGTAGCTGTGGTGGCAGCAGGTGTCGTAGTCGTGGGTTCTGGAGAAGTAGTCGTCGTTGTAGCAATCTTGGTGTTAGTAGCAGATGTTGATGATGTTGCTGTTGTTGTCATGACAGGTATAGTCAACGCTTCTGTTGGCATCGTGGTGGTGTTGTGTCTGACTATAGCTACAAACTGAAAAGGATCGAATGGGTCTTCCTCGTATTCTTTATCAAAGGCATTGATGGTGCCAGGCAACGATGAGGCTCTGGAATTGACTATCGTCTGTTCCTTAATCATTGGAGCCACTGGCATAGATGTTGGAGGCGGTGTTACCAGTGCCGGAGATGTTGTAGTAGTAGTTGTTGTTGTTGTCGGTGCTGTTGCTGTGGGAGTTGTTAATATCGGTGTTGTCGTTTGTGGTGGCGGCGTTGCTGGTAGGCTTGGCATAGTTGATGCGGGTGTTATTGTTGTGGTAGTTGTTGATGTTGGTGTTGTGGATAGTGGTGGTGACGTTATTGGTGTGTTTGTTGTTGCTGTTGTTGTTATAGGTGTTGGCGTTGTAAATGTTGTCGGTACAGCGGAGGTAGTGATTGCTAACGTTGATGTAGTTATCGTTAATGTAGTAATAGTAGTAGTTGCGGTGGTTGATAATGTCGTGGGAACTGTCGTTGTCGCTGTCGTCAACTGCATTGCGGTCACTGCAGTGGCGGGATGTGTGGTGGAGGTAAACGTTGTACTAGATCTTTGTGCCGTGGCTGTTGTCGTAGCTGCTGATGTTTCACCGATAGTTGTAAAGGGAGTCACCGCTGTGGATTTCATGGTGGTGATGGGAGATGATGGAGGTGCTGTGGTGAGTGTGGAGATGGTGGTGAAGGCAGGGGAAGGAGGAGGAGTTGTGGATAATGGTTTGGCAGTTTTAACCAAGGGCGAGGTGTGGAGCAGTGGGGGTTGTGTGATATAGTTCGAATCCTGCTTTTGCCAATCAATGATCATGGTGGGCTTGTCGGCACCATCATCTGCAAGCCAACACAAAAGACGACGATTAATTTATATTTATAAAAGTAACTGTTCTTATATAGCGCACCTTACAGTTCCTCAAGACTTAACTTAAACCACCCAAGATGCTAACCTGCAGTGTCGTGCGCACGCCGCGGACATCTGAACGACGCTCAACGCCTGCTTATATACTGTATCTCCTATCCTTGCTGTTTGGATTTTGACGCAATGTGCGTGTGTGTGTGTGTGTGTGTGTGTGTGTGGGTGTGTGTGTGGGTGGGTGGGTGTGTGTGTGTGCGTGAGTGCGCATTCGTACGTGTGTGTTTGTTTGTGTGATTGTGTGTGTGTGTGCGTGTGTGTGCGTGTGTGTGTGTGTGAATAAAAATCATAGCTTCGGCAATTTAGGCCTAGTGTAAAGGAGGTTTGTGACTGGATTGCAAGCTCAGTGGTATATCACGGAGGCAGAATAAAAGTCTGGTTCGATAACTATCAACCAGTGTCATGATCGTCATAGGTACCCATCAACCTGTGTCATGATCGTCATAGGTACCCATCAACCATTGTCATGATCGTCATAGGTACCCATCAACCAGTGTCATGATCGTCATAGGTACCCATCAACCTGTGATCGTCTGTAGAAGTGTGTGGGAGAAGAGAAGGTTCAGGAGAGGGGGCGGGGGAGGGGGAAGGGGCGTTGCTGAGTTCATTACGACGTTGGTAAAGTTAACCTTTTTGATTCTAATAAAATTATCTAAATGTGTATGTGCGTTTGTGTGTGTGTGCGTGCGTTTGTGTGTGTTTTTGCTGTATGTGAGGAGGTGTGTGTGTGTGCGTGTGTGTGTGCGAGAGAGAGAGGAGATACAGGCAGACAGATGGTTGGACGGCCAGACAGACAAGATTGAAGTATATAATTATAGTCTTTTGTATATGTGTGTGTGCGAGAGAGGAGAGAGAGAGAGAGAGAGAGAGAGAGAGAGAGAGAGAGCGACAGACAGAAAGACAGATGCATGGATGCACAGACAGAAAAACAAGAATGAAGTAAATTATATCGTCGCTCAGGTTCAGGCGGTTAAAAGTATTATCACGACGCCGACGCAGTAAAGCTTACATAAACACATTTACCTTTTTTATGAAAACACACGTACACACACACACACACACACACACACACATACCACCACCAACACCACCACACGACTCACATCCACACACACACACGTACACACAGAAATATACATACGTACACAACTCAAGCACACGCACACACACATAAACACACATGCATACATTGACACATATAGAAAACACACGCGCACACACACAAATATACAAACACAAACACATATATACTTACAAACACACACATACTTACACTCGAACATACACACACCTACACACGCAACACACACGCACACACAACACACACAACACACACGCACACACACAACAAAAGCGCACACACATACATACACGCTCACACAAACATACACGAACGCGCGCACACACACACACACACACACACACACACACACAGACACACACGCCTATCATCTTAAAAAAACCAACAGTATGTTGGCGCTCTTTGTAAAGTTCATATTATTGCTTTTTTTTTCTTTTTTTTATGTACTCGTTATTTTTTGTGCATTGGACATCCGGTATGTTTCGCCCGCTAGTTTATTATAGAAGGATTTACGCTAAAGACAGACCACGAAGGACAGAGAGAAAAAAAACCACTAATTGGCCATATTTCTTGCCATAAAACAGGACATTTGTCATGAATATGAAGTGTAATAAATTATATTGTACTGTTAGGAGTTTTGAGCACTTTGTTTTTTTGGTAATGAAATACGGGTTGGAACAAAAAAGGCGAATATTATTTAAGGTCCTCTCTCTTTCTCTCTCTCTCTCTCTCTCTCTCTCTCTCTCTCTCTCTCTCTCTCTCTCTCTCTCTCTCTCTCTCTCTCTCTCTCTCTCTCCTATGTTCTCCTCCTCCTTCTACTTCCCCTCTTGTTACTTCTTCTTCTTCCTGCCTTCCTTTCTTCCTTCCTTTGTTCTCGTGTTTGGGAATCCACCAAGCACTCATTGGTTTGGGAATCCACCAAGCACTCATTGGTTTGGGAATCCACCAAGCACTCATTGGTTTGGGACACACAAATCAGTTTCTCCAAAGCAAAAGAACAAAGACAATGTGTTCGTTGTTTTGAAATTCTTTAATTCCGATCTCTTTTTTATTCCTTCTTTTTTTGTGTGCATATGATTAAAATACAGTTTTGAGTCATAATTGTTTTTTAAATTGTGGAACATGTCAAATTAATACAGTTATTACAACGTTTCCAAACTTATCTGATTTAATGTGTCCCATCTCCAAAGAGCTTTTAGAATTTATCGCTTGCGGGCTTGCTTTGGTTCTTTAAAAAATGACGTCACTAAATCCACCATTTTTTTAAAAAAATATCTCAAGTCCAAGGCGCTTTTTACTTTTGGCCGAAACGGTTTAACCTAAATTGGCATTGCTATTACATCAAACCAGGACAATGTGGGCTCCCTTTGTTCCAACTAACCGCAACAATTTCAATGTTCCATTTCAGGTCTGACAAGGAATAATTTCCCCTGTGTAACGGCACTCCAATACCATAGCTATGTGTCCCTTGACCCTATGTGTGAATGAATGACGTGGATTGGAGAGGGCATATTTGTTGTGTGGCGTAGGGTATGGGTTCTTGTATCAACCTAACGCCAAAACCCTTATCTAGCAACTTTGTTACGGGTTGTGCCTTCTTACGGGCTTCTTCATTAGCTCAAGCGTGATGGCCAGCGGGTACAATTAACAATAGGGGTGTTCGGTTTTACCGGTTTTCCGGTTAAAA
Organism: Oncomelania hupensis; assembly: GCA_036898135.1. NCBI lineage: Eukaryota > Metazoa > Mollusca > Gastropoda > Littorinimorpha > Pomatiopsidae > Oncomelania > Oncomelania hupensis. The sequence continues at coordinate 59,283,243 of CM072523.1, read as the reverse complement.
TCGGTTCGACTTTCTCACGGTTCGGTAAACCGGTTTGGCCTTAAAAAACCGGAAAACCGCGGATTTTCTAAGGGACATCACTCGTCCCGTAAAGCACTAGCAAAATGGCAGAAACAGAGAAATTCGTAGCGAACACGCGTGGGAAAGCTGACATTTGGAGATTCTTTCTCCTGCGAGAGACAGAAGCAGGAAAGGTTGACCATAATATCGGTTACTGTAAAGAGTGTAAGGCAAGTATTAAACTTGGCGGTGGCACTTCAAATCTGAATGCACACATTCGCCGACACCACCCTTTGCTGCTGCTGAAGCCAGCCAAGCCTGCGGGCCCTGCACCCAATAGATCTAACCCACAAGTCCTACATGCTAGATCTAGTCCTTGTACCAGCAGCGCTGACGCTGACGTGAGCATTGTGACTGAAGGAGGTGCCAGTACATGTAAAGGCGACACAAAACAAATGACAATCAGTGAAGCACTCCAAAAGAATCAGGTATATTCAGCTAACTCCAAGAAAGCATCCGAAATCAACGAAAAGGTGACAAAATTCATCGTGAAAGAACTTTAGCCGTTCCAAATTGTGGAGAGTCGGTATTTCAAAGATCTACTGGAAACACTCGATCCCAAAATACAGCGTCCCTGGAAGAAAGTACTTCCAGGAAACAGCCGTACCCAAGATGTACTACGAGTCGAAGGCCTTTACCCGGGGTAACCAGTTGTAACTTCTAGCCGGTTAACCGGTTTTAAACCGCGGTTTTCTATTGGAAAAACCGGTTAAAAACCGGTTTGAGAAATCGTACCGGTTCCACCCTCTAATTAACAAGCACGGAAACAACAAAATGCTCAGTTCGGTTCAGTTCAGTTCGGTTCAGTTCGGTTCAGTTCAGTTCAGTTCAGCCCCGCAGCTGGACAGGTCGTTGGGGAACATGAGAAATGCCGACGAAGAGAGTTGTCGCCACTGCGATCTGTCTGCAACTATTGTCAGAAGGCGCGGCATGGCTAGCGCCGTCTATGTTTTGACATCGACATCGTCGACCTGTTGAGCTCTTTCTTTGTCGTCCTCGGAACCTGCCTCCTTCAATTGCTCTTTGCAGGATAGTTTTTTTTTTTTTTTTTTTTTTTTGCAAGGGTGTCATGCCGCGTGAAGTGGCCAAATCACGACAGCTTACTCCTTTTCACAATGGCAAGGAGTGGTCCTTGAGGGCCGGCAAGGGACGTGACCAGGTTTTTGACGTGGTCATTTCTCTTGCGTTCACGCCAGGCGATGTGCAGCAGTCTGCGATACATTTCATTTCAAATGCTGGGATGCGTTTTTTCCAATTCTGCTGTTAATGTCCAGATTTCGCAGTCATAAAGCAGAACGGCCAAGACCCGAAACCTAAAGAGTTTTTACTTAGGTGCAGAAATGAATATTTCTCCTCTCCCAGATCTTGTTCAGGCCTGCCAAGGTTGACATGGCCACTGCCAGTCTGGTCTGGAACTCTGTGGAGGATCTTAACTTCAACTTCAACTTCAACTTTTTATTGGCTCCAAGTGCATATGACAACATACTAAGAGAACTTGCTTCGCGCATAGAAAGAACAGATAAAAACCCGTTAAAAAATGATGGAGCCAAGATACTTAAATGACTCCACCTCATCCAGCTTATCTCCGCTCATGGTGATGTTGTTGCTGATGTTGCTGTGACTGTTCACCAGTCCGTGCTCTTTTCTGAGCTAACCTTCATGCCATAAGCACCTGCCCGGTCAACAAACCTGTCTGTCAGGTTTTGGAGTTCCTGATCGCTGCCTCCCATTAGGTCAATGCCATCAGCGAAGCGCAGGTTGCACAATGGTCTTCCTCCATATGAGATCGTAGTTTGGAAGTTCTGGAGGGTTTCTTTTATGATGTTTTCAAGGAATATATTTGGAAGAGGAGACGCTGCCTTGGCGAACACCCACTGCAATCTGGAATGCTTCGCCAGTCTGTCTATTATGCAGGACGGCACTGCTGGCATTGGTGTATACTGCTTCGATTTTTTGGACCAAGGCTTCTTCAATATTTGTGCCAGACTCTATCAAAGGATTTTTGAAATCGATGAAGTGAACTGTGAACTGAACACGTGCCTTTTACTTCGAGTATTTGTGTTTTCAGATGTTGTTTCAGTTTTGTTCTCAATAAACTGGTGTGCTCAGCATGGATGAACGTGCTCTTCTGCGAGTATTTGTTTTGCCTTGTTGTTTGCACTGCTTCAGTTTCCCTTTTTTTTAGGGAGTGAATAATCAGTGTCGAGTGCACACGAGTGCCACTGTTATTCGTTTCTTGTTTTTTTTGGGCAGATGACTAAGAAGTCTCTCAGCGTCTCTCTCCCCTAGCTTTGCTCTCTGTCTGTTCCCCAATGTTTTTAGGAACTGGAGCTGATGGCTACTAAGACTCATACTGTGGACTGCTCTATTTGTTGTTTCAGTGTATTGGCAGCGGCCCTGGAGTTGCTCATTTCCAGTGGTTTTACGGGTTCACGTCAGGTGTTATGGGGTGGTTACAGTAGGCCCTGGAGTTGCTGGTTTTGGTTAAACGGGTTCACGTCAGGTGGGGACTCCTGTTTGGCTGTGCTCTCTGTCAGGAGTGCCGCATCGTGGCTCTCAATCACAGAAATCCTGTTCTGTTGGGGTTTTGTCAGCTTTTTGAGGGTGTTGAATGCCTCTTTGTTGTTTCTCCTCTGCATGGTGATCCAGCTCTCTTTTGCTTTTGCCATCTTCTTCCGTACCAGCCGGTTAGCTTTTCGATATTCCTCAGCTGCCTGCGGATCGGAATGCTTGGGTCCTTTCGACGATCTGCGGTTATCACAAGGGTCAAGTACTTCGTCAGTGACCCAGGGTTGTATCTTCTTTTTCTGACACAGAGAATCTCTTCTGTTTCTCGGACTGCTTCGCTAGAGCTGTCTGTTAGCTCGTATATCAGGTCCAGCGCTGCAAATCTTCCGCACAGCTGATCTTGGAAAACTGCTTCCACTTCAGGGTCTACAAGTTTATCCAAGTTGAGCTTAATTCTGGGGTTGGCTGCCTGGAAGTTCTTTCGTAACTTCAGCTTCATTACCAACAGTGCTAGGTCATGATCACTTCCGATGCCCGCTGCTAGGTACGGCCCAGTCCTATGCCGTATTGACATTTGGCTTGAAACAGCATGGCGCCACAATGTAGCGATCTAGTTATAGACCTGACTGTTTGAGGCATGCCATGTTGTTCTTCGGGACAGCTTGTGTGGAAAGAGAGTATTCGCAATGGTAAGTCTGTGGCTTTAGGCGAATTCTAGGACCTTCAGTCCTCTGTGGTTTGTCTCGCCAATGCCAAATTTCTCAACGGCTCTTGACCAGTGATCGTACGCATCTTGGCCAATGTTAGCATTCCAGGCCAATCGCCCTGTACTATCAAGGTATCCATTGGGGGACATTCTTGTTCGCTTCTTCCAGTTTGGAATAAAACTGCTCCATCTCGTCATCATCATGGTCGGAGGTCGGGGCGTAGACTTGAACGACGCAGATGTTCTTTGGCCTTCCTGAAACTCTCAACATGATGATCCTGCTGTTCACTGAAGTACAACTGCTGACACACTTCGAGATCTCTTTACAAACGACAAAGCCGACTCCGTGTTGGTGTTTTGTTTCATCACCGCTGAACCATAGCTTGTGACCATCTTCGGTAGTTGTTTCACCGACTCCTGTCAGTCCGTACCTCACACAGCCCCAAGATATCCCAATGGTAGTCACTGAGCTCATGCCCCAGTTCTTGTAATGTTCCGCATGCGTGGATTGTGCGGACATTCCACGTGCCAACAATGGTCTTCCCGGTAGGCAGGCTGAGTGTAGCCCCAGTGGCATACTTGCAACCTCCACCCTGGTGGCTTCCGGTAGAAGGAGCGGTCGTTGTTGATTCGGGCCGCGGTATGATACCCTTCTTTGTTGCAACACCCAAAATGTATTGATTGAAGAAAGAAGTATACATTCGAAACAATTATTTTTGTTTATTTTTTTGTGAGGCAACATTCACTGTCAATGTTAAAAGGATCTATCAAGGGACGTATTCAAAGTGGGTCTCTTTAAAATGAAGTTTACGATGCAGGAGTCGGGGTGAGAGTAGGGAGGGGAAGGGCGGTGAACAGAGGGGGATTGGGGGGTGGAGGGAGGGGTGGAACACTGAAATGCTGTATCGTGTATGCAATGTAAGTAGTACTAGTCTAAGCTGTTGTCTCCCTATCGTTGTCATCTCTTTGCCAAGTTCTGTTAACACTGTGACGCACCAACATTTCCCTTCTTTCGAGGAATAAAGATGTGGTGACTTGACTTGTATAGCGCAATTTTTCTATGCTATGATGAGCAGACTCAATGCGCTCAAAAGATAGAATGAAACAAAGAGCGTCGCAGAGAGCTTTTTTTCTTTCTTTTGGCTAAACGCATAAACGATTGCATTATTACAGAAATAGATTATTACTGATATGAGTAGAACTAGTCTACAAAGCCAGAGGACGCGTAACGATTGCACTTTTATAGGTAAAAAATACGCATTGCTACGAATGTACGATTTGATTACGTTAAGAATACAGTAATTCGATTACGTTAAGAATACAGTAAGATTATCGAACGAAGCCAATATATTTGCAAACCGAATAAAATAATGCGTTTTAAGGATAGAATATATCTTGAGTATTTATAATTTTTTTTAAAGTTAGGTAGTATGGGCAGTCATAAAAATAAACGATAATGTAGTTTGTTGGGAATTTGCATCGGAACACTGAACGCAAAAATTACTCAGCGTCGTATCAAGCCTTAGCCTGTCGGCTAGATGGGGAAAAATGAGGAGTTCTTGAGCAAGGCAGAACGGACAGGATTATCTCCAATACGAATGTCCGTGTCACTAATGAAAGACATAGCTGGAGTTATCTCCTTTGGCTGTTGTATACACCCCACACCTACGTTAGGGCGGGAACTGTGACACAATCGTCTCCCGTTCAAATGTGGCTCATTGTAGGCTACTGCGATGCACAAAGTGCGACAACAAAAGTTAGCCTCCAGGACTAAATCTGGGAAAACCACTGTATTGGCTAGGACTATGTGCTTATGACCCGTCCATACCACCACCCTCTGACGTGCTAGTCCCATCCCTAGGTACAGGGTGGTTGAAAAGTCACTCCCTATTCCATCTTGCTGACAACGTTTTGTAAGCAGTACTGCATGTTCATGAAATAAAACGTAATGTGAGCCCTACAATGGTATAATGTAAGGACTGGTCTCTGATTTTAACTCACAGTGACCAGACCAGAGCATAGTGGCCTGTCGCCTGGCGCTTGGTTTTACGTCTTCTTACACCTCATGGTAGCAGAGTTCGCTTTACGGCAGTATGTGCTGCTCTAGTCTAACCGTGTGATGGACCCAGCATGGTTTAATTCGTCTACGGTAAGGGATTGCAATACAATTTGTTTCAGGAAGAGTACAGAATAATTGAAAACGTTATCAGCAACTGTGGATGAAAAATTACCTTTCAACCACCAACTTATAAGCTTATTAGCAGTCTTTGGCAGAGCCACGTTGAGGGGTCATCTCAAAATTCTCCCACGCAAAATCAGTACTTGTGACTTTTGATAGTCTTTGCAACTTCAGAAATGGGACGCCACTACTAACAAAAATAGTGCTAAACTTGGCATTGATGCTGATAAGAACACAACCACAATAATACAACAATCAAGCCCAAAAGAGCGGCGATCTAAAGGAAATCGGTAGCATACAGATAATGTAAGTCTTAAGTTATACAGTTTGGTCGACGGAGTAGCAGATGATGTAAGACAACAACAACAACAACCACAACGATATAATAATAATAACAATAACAATAATAATAATAATAATAATAATAATAATAATAATAATAATAATAATAATAATAATAATAATAATAATAAATTAAAGCCAAGCGCTTTCCCGATAGTCGAGCTTAAAGCGCGGCCATTTTAGAAAATGTAAAAAAATATTTTTTTTTTACACGAAGAAATGAAAATAAATGTTTACTTTGAAAGTTACATAGACTGCAATAAAATATCATGAATCACAGAATCATAAAATACCATGACTGCATCTAATACCATTACTAGTAGTAGTAGTTGTTGTTGTAGTGGATAGTGCTAATAGTGGTAGTGGTATTAGTAGTGATAGTAGTAGTAGTAGCAGTAGTAGTAGTGGCAGTAGTCGTAGTAGTGGTAGTAGTAGTAGTAGCAGCAGTAGTAGTAGCAGTAGTAGCAGTGGTATAGTAGTCGTAGCAATGGTCGTGGTAGTAGTAATAGCAGTAGTAGTAGTAGCAGTAGTAGTAATAGCAGTAGTAGTAGTAGTAATAGTAGTAGCAGTCCTAGTAGTAGTAGTGGTTGTAGTAGTAGTAGTAGTAGCCGTCGCCCAAGTAGTAGTAGTTGTAGTAGTAGCAGCAGAAGAAGTAGTAGTAGTCGTAGTGGTAGAGGTAGTAGTAGTAGTAGTAGTAGTAGTAGTAGTAGTAGTAGTAGTAATCATCAGCAGAAGTAGTAGCAGTAGCAGTAGTAGTGGTAATGGAAGAAGTAAGCACACGACAACAGGTCATGTCAGACAATAATGGAAAATTCAAAACACAAAAACTAAAACGTAAAAAAACAAATGAAGTGGAGTTAGAAAAAGCAAACAAAGTTGTACATTTCTTAAAGTTACATTTTGGTTATTTAAAGTCATCTGAAAATAATGGTGAGTTCAACGTTGTTGTTGTTTTTTTTCCATCTTGAGATCACACATTTGCAAAAGTAAAAATTGCTTAAGTAGTTCAAAACATCGATAGCAGCACGGTCAACAACAACATCAACAACAGCATAACACAATTAGAAGGCAAAGGATGGTGAATTCAATGGGGGGTGTTTTACGCTAGGCAAGTAATAGCCCTACATTGTCAAAAATAGAGCGTTTTTATATAGCGCATTTACAAGCTCACAGAGCTGCTCAAGAGGGCTGGCCACTGAAAACCAAACAAAAATGGCTGAAGTCAGGATTGGAACCCGTGTGGAACAAGACGCATGTACACCAGGCTTGCGCCCTCAACCACCGAGCCATCTCCGTCCCCAGCGTTTGGTTACAATGTCACCAATAGCTAACAGTGAACAAGCAAGCAAACAATATACAATTAAGCAATCGAAACAAAGAAACATTGCAACAAGCACATTGTGTCAACGCCAGTGTTTCAAAGGGACTTGGGCTTCATGATGTAAGCTACACACACACCCACACACACACCTGCACACACACACACACACACCTGCACACACACACACACAACGTACAAGTTACTTGCTTAGCCGTGGCTGTGATGCCTATAGTATCCTATGTTATTTGTAGGGCCGTGGCTGTGATGCCTATAGTATCCTATGTTATTTGTAGGGCCGTGGGAGTGAGGATAGGTTAGCAAGGAAGCACTGACTTTTCTTCCGAGCCGTAACAACCATTACATGACGTCACCACCCACAAGTGCACCACTCCTCCCATTAGCAGCGGCAGCGACTTCAGCAACAGCGGGTGGTGAATGGCTAACGTTTAAAACGGAATCTGTGGAATTACGAGCTGGGTGGCCAATGATACCTGTCTGCAGAAGAAAGTGCAGGACGACGCCCACGGCCAGTGACACCAGCGCGAAGCCCAGGACCCCGAAACAGATGTACACCGCAGTGCGCTTGCGCCGGTTCTTTTTCGCTTCCGCTGCCGTTTCCGGCGGCCCCCACTTCCGGCTGGAAGCTGGAAAAGATGTCGTGACGGTCGACGTTCCGAACGATGATTCTGATTGGCCGCTGGAGAAAGACCCGGATGAGCCTGAACCGGAAGCAAGGAGGCGGCCATAATAGTCGTGCATGGTGGGATCAGGCGTGAGGAAGTACTGCTCGGGTGGAATGTGAATGTGGAATGGCGGTGCTGATTTGACGGTGGCGCCGTCGTCGTCCTTGCTGTGGTCGCCATGTCCTTCCTGGACGCTGATGCTGCGTCGTAATGTGGCGATAATCTGAAAACAAAGACAAGAATTGCTGGTGAAATAAACATGGTAAAACTACACTATACTAAACGACATTGCAGCAACAGTGGAGGACAAAGTGAAAAGCGCAATGTATTTTAAGACTAAGACATATTCCCGTCTGTTGTTGCTTTGAACTGCACGCCTTGCCTGACAACTGGTTAGTTGAGTATTTCATTAAGATTGTTAACTCTTCGCATCATGTGGGTCCCCCCTCCCCCTTTTCGCCTTCCCCAACGTCAACAGATGAACATAAAGGCCCATGAAAGAGCACCACGATGGTTATTTAGTTAGTTATTCATTGTTTATAGGGCCCAGCGGACTGCAAAGAACTGAATCAAGACCACAACTTGGTTGAAAGAGGGCTTACCCCTGATCCGTATTAAAGATCAGCTGAAACAACCCTAATAGTAACACTGAAGGTCACTTTACAATAAAGGCATCCCATGCAGGGGACGCTGAGGCTGTACTCTAATTTATCGAATCCCCGTTTACAAAAACAAAATAGAATACAAACATCAATATACAATAATAACAAAACACATACGTTTAAAATGACTACATTGCTAAATATTAATACCATATAAAGCCCTAGTGACCATTTGGCATAAAGCGTCCAATGTCCCCAAACTGAAGCAACAGACCCCATACACAAACGAGAGGTTTTGGGAGAATTTTCAAGGAAAACAATAGGCGATTTGTCTAGCGAAGAAGAAGATAATAGATTGATAGGACAGAGTATGAATGATAAAGAACAAAAGAGAAAGACAGCGAATTGTAGATAGATAGATAGATAGATAGATAGATAGATAGATAGATAGATAGATAGATAGATAGATAGATAGATAGATAGATAGATAGATAGATAGATAGATAGATAGATAGATAGATAGATAGATAGATAGATAGATAGATAGATAGATAGATAGATAGATAGATAGAAATTGAACATTGAACATTGAGTTTTAACGTCTACACCCACCATTGGCGATATGGCAGACGGGGATAACCATCCCAGGGAAAGAGGGGTAGGGACCTGAATCAACACTGAACCACCAAAGCAATCATACTGCTAAAATGGACAGTGCCCACCACGGGATTCGAACCTGGGTCATCGGTGTGCCAGGCGAACGCTCTACCACTTGAGCTACGGCGGTGGGATAGATAGATAGATAGATAGATAGACAGATAGACAGATAGATAGATAGATAGATAGATAGATAGATAGATAGATAGATAGATAGATAGATAGATAGATAGATAGATAGATAGATAGATAGATAGATAGATAGATAGATAGATAGATAGATATCCTCAAAGCATCGCTACGCACAACCCTGTGTCTCAAGACTCACCAACCCCTCCTAGTTTTTTTGTTGTTTTTTTTAAACACAACCTAGTCACACCTATTACGCATTGATTTAAGTACCAGACAGATTGCAGCAGTCAGATGGCCTATGTTAACTGTTTACTTTTCAGACTGCAAGTAGATTAACAACGTCTAGGCCTTAACCTGACGCTCCAACAAATGAGCTAATCTCCCACTCTTCCTTCATCGTAATGACCTTAAGGTACTCTTACTCATCATCTCAGCTTTAAATTGCACTGTTTTTGGGGGGCAAACCTAATTCATTACTATTATAATTCATGCAAAAGTGTATTATTATCGGGGGGGGTCAATCATAATTCGTGAATATTATTATAACTGATGTGTACCATTTTGCGAATTATTAGCATGCTAATGAATGCACGGTTTAACGTCATTTTGACTGACAAGATTGTGACGGTTGTAAACAGGTTCAAATGGAATTCCAACCTTGGCGTTCCTCATTCACACGACCCTATAGGCAAACAACCAAATTTGTGGTTTTTTTTAGATGTCGCTATTTCAAGCAGTCACAAGGGGCACAGTAAAGGGTTTTTGCTACCTAGGTGGCGTGTTAGCATAGACGTAGGGCGCTGGTCTCTAAGCGTTCAGTGCCCAAACAAATGGGAATGGGCTTAAATCAAGCAGGGAGGGGTGGGGTGGTTGGTGGGAGGGAGGTGTTTGAGGGGAGGGGAGGGGAGTGAAAGTATGGCGCAATATTGTAATTTAGGTATGAAGCTTATCTTAAAGATCCTGACGCTCATGTCCTAGGCGTGTGAGTGACAGCTTTCCCAACAGGCCCGGAAAACATTAGGTTCCTCCCTCCCTTACTGTCCCCCCCTCCCTCCCTCCCTCCCTCCCTCTCTCTCTCTCTCTCTCTCTCCCTCTCTCTCTCTCTCTCTCTCTCTCTCCCTCTCTCTCTCTCCCTCTCTCTCTCTCTCTCTCCCTCCCTCTCTCTCTCTCTCTCTCTCCCTTCCTCTCTCTCTCTCTCTCTCTCTCTCTCTCTCTCTCTCCCTCCCTCCCTCTCTCTCTCTCTCTCTCTCTTTCTCCCTCCCTCTCTCTCTCTCTCTCTCCCTCTCTCTCTCTCCCTCTCTCTCTCTCTCTCTCTCAACAAAGAACAACTGTGACCACGACAGCATAACAAAACTGAAATATTGCACTATTTGAATAGAAACGGATTGAATAATACACAATGTTCACGCCAAAACAAATCAAAAAAATGTATTAATATATTTAAATAAAAGGTCAGTGACCTCCGATGAGAATGAAAGTCATTACGCATTGTATGACTTAGTGAGAACTGTCATTAGAGTGATATATTTATGGATAGGATGTCAGATGGAGTGGTTGAATCTTACATTTTCTTATCTTGATCCTGTCGCCTTTGTGTTTAGCGTATGCTTGCTTATTTCCACCTGTTGTCCCGCCAGCTCTCCAGCTTATAAGCCTACGAAGTGCTTAAAGGTCATAAAAAAAGGTTATGAACCCGAGAAGTCAACACAGGACTGCCTCTAACCATCTCACCAAAAGTTAGCTTAGTTTGTTGTCACGGTCGTTGTATGCTTGGTCCTCAATGCTTATTAGACAAAGGGCATACCGATGATCGATCCAGGGTTCGAATCCCGTGGTGGGCGATATAAAATGTGGCCATTTTAGCTTTATGATTGCTCTGGTGGTTCAGTGTTGATTCAGGTCCCTACCCCTCTTTCCCTGGGATGGTTATCCCCGTCTGCCATATCGCCAATGGTGGGTGTAGACGTTAAACCTCAATGTTCATTCCTAGACAAAGGGGAATGGGCGGGAGGTCAGGCCGATGTTCCCCAGGTGCCTGTTACCTCAATTCTAGGTCTATGATCCCCCCTCCCCCCTCCCCCCTCCCTCCAGGTCCATGTTCCCTCAAGGCTTTTCCGGTACTACACGTTACAATATAATACAACTGTGTTAATTTCCAATGGAGCAATTGAAAGGGTTAACGTTTCCACAGGTCTGCGTTTCCCCAGTCCTTAGGTCTAGTTTCACCCAGGGCTCCCACAAACATATTTTATGGGAAAAAGACCTAGTGAATATTGACCTGGGTAACATAGACCTGGGGTAACAAAGACCCAGGGTAACATTGACCTGGGGGCAATGTAGACCTGAAGTAACGTAAACCTGGGGTAACACAGACCTGGGGTAACTTAGACCTGGGGTAACACGGACCTGGGGTAACACAGACCTGGGTAACTTAGACCTGGGGTAACACAGACCTGGGTAACTTAGACCTGGGGTAACACAGACCTGGGTAACTTAGGCCTGGGGTAACACGGACCTGGGTAACTGAGACCTGGGGTAACACAGACCTGGGTAACTTAGACCTGGGGTAACAAAAACCTGAGTAACTTAGACCTGGGTTAACACGGACCTGGGTAACTTAGACCTGATTAATAAAGATAAATGGATATGTGGGAGGTGGGTGGGATGGATAATGAAGTGGGTGGGATGGATAATGAGGGGATGGGATGGATAATGAGGTGGGTGGGATGGATAATGAGGTGGGTGGGGAGGGATAATGAGGTGGGTGGGGAGGGATAATGAGGTGGGTGATGAGGTATAATGAGGTGTGGTGGAGGGATAATGAGGTGGGTGATGAGGTATAATGAGGTGTGGTGGAAGAATAATGAGGTGGGTGGGAAGAAATAATGAGGTGGGTGATGAGGGATAATGAGGTAGGTGGGGAGGGATAATGAAGTGGGAAACAGAAACATGCTTCAACCAAGGTAGTGCAGCTGGACATTTGTTTGGTAGACCCAAGCAGCGTTTTGTGTTTGCTGGACAAGGGCAGTGTCGGTCAGCCCAGCTGACACGTCAGACAAAATAGGGTAGTCTACAGGCCACAGTCGTGCGGAATGGACAAGGGCAGTGTCGGTCAGCCCAGCTGACACGTCAGACAAAATACGGTAGTCTACAGGCCACAGTCGTGCGGAATGGACAAGGGCAGTGTCGGTCAGCCCAGCTGACACGTCAGACAAAATACGGTAGTCTACAGGCCACAGTCGTGCGGAATGGACAAGGGCAGTGTCGGTCAGCCCAGCTGACATGTCAGACAAAATACGGTAGTCTACAGGCCACAGTCGTGCGGAATGGACAAGGGCAGTGTCGGTCAGCCCAGCTGACATGTCAGACAAAATACGGTAGTCTACAGGCCACAGTCGTGCGGAATGGACAAGGGCAGTGTCGGTCAGCCCAGCTGACATGTCAGACAAAATACGGTAGTCTACAGGCCACAGTCGTGCGGAATGGACAAGGGCAGTGTCGGTCAGCCCAGCTGACACGTCAGACAAAATACGGTAGTCTACAGGCCACAGTCGTGCGGAATGGACAAGGGCAGTGTCGGTCAGCCCAGCTGACATGTCAGACAAAATACGGTAGTCTACAGGCCACAGTCGTGCGGAATGGACAAGGGCAGTGTCGGTCAGCCCAGCTGACATGTCAGACAAAATACGGTAGTCTACAGGCCACAGTCGTGCGGAATGGACAAGGGCAGTGTCGGTCAGCCCAGCTGACATGTCAGACAAAATACGGTAGTCTACAGGCCACAGTCGTGCGGAATGGACAAGGGCAGTGTCGGTCAGCCCAGCTGACATGTCAGACAAAATACGGTAGTCTACAGGCCACAGTCGTGCGGAGTGGACAAGTGAAGCGCCATCAATCGTCACAGGCCACAGAAAAACACAGTGTGGAATGTTGTAGTATGATTATAGCAGTACGGTAGTTCAGTACAAAGCATTTTTGTGTGATAAATGTCAATATGTTTACATTAAGACAGCTGTCCAGGGTCAGGTTATTGGGTTGGAGGTGGGAGGGGGGAAGGGAAGGGTCCCAGGCAGCACGAAAACCCCTTCTCGGGGATGGGGCTGGAACCACCCACACACACAATCCCTCCCCTCCATCTTCCCCCCCCCTCACCCCCACCCCTCACTTCTTTCCATCCTTCACCCATCCCCCCCAAACAAATAAAAACAACAATAAAAACGACACACACACGTTTCTCCATCTTCCCTCCCCGCCCCTGAAACCTCCAATGCCACTATGGCGTACATCTTTTTAATGAATGTTTTATTGGCCGGAGTTCTCCTGTTTTTCAACAAGATTGCGGTAAAAGTTCAGGATATTAGGGTTCTGTCCCTTGCACATTTTTTATTAGGTTCAATGACGTCATATTCAATCAACTCTATATTAATTTGGATTTTGACAAGCTTTGTCAGTTTTGGTCCCCAGTTTGCCTATTGACCAGTGATGTAGGCTTGAAATGATTGACAGATCTTTTACTCTATGATGACGTCATCTTGTATCGCACTCCTTGACCTCTTCCATCATCCTCATCATCCTAATCGTCATCCTCATCCTCATAATAATAATAATAATAATAATAATAATAATAATAATAATAATAATAATAATAATAATAATAATAATAATAAGGGTATTTATACAGCGCTTTTTTCTAATAACATCCGTTCAAAGCGCAGTTCTCACACATTTATACTAAAAGTTAACATCGAAATACCTACGAAAAGAAGTGAAATAAAAACGAGACACTCATTTTATTATTACTTTTTATTTATCAGGGTCTTCTGGTAGTGCAGTGGATGCAGGGTCAGGTTAGGTTGTGATTTCAAACTCCGGATGAACCATAACTTAAAAAAAAAAAATTAAGGCAAACTATTAACTGTCCTATTTTGCCTACTAGACAACAGAAATGGGCTTCAGCAATAGGCAGTGCTACATACCTATTGTTAGTCTAATTACTAATTCATTTTATCTAGTCACATAACGTAATCAGGAACCCAACCCCTCGCCTAGAGTATAATCTGGCCCTGCTGTCTGTCGGCAGCAAAAATGTAACTGGCAATTTAGTCCAATCAATCATTTTTTGACAAAACCTTGTGGCGTATAAATGACAAGGCGGGCGAGAACTGTTTCGCCAGTCGGCTGTGGACGTCAAAAATGTCGTGTTAAACACCGTCATACTTATTGCGTCATCTATCAGTTATGGGCACTGAAAGGTGTTGCTCGTCTTTTTGTTGTATCAAATTTTATTCATCAGATTAACATAAGTTGTACTGATGTTGCTCGTCATGGGAGGCGAGAATGTAATCAGGCATTATGGATGCAAAAATAAAAAGTTTTTTTTTTTAAAATATATAATCGTTTTTATATTGCGCTTTTCTAGCTCAAGAGCTGCTTAAGGCACTGGCCGATAGAGAATCTAACTCAAGCCGCCCGAGGCGCTCACCTGCGATCTTTGGGCGCATAGTGCGACGCCCAGAGGACTGAGCACAATGCTGGGGATGAAGGTGAAGGGACCTAGTGCCTGCTGGGTGTATTTCTGTATTATTTCTGTAGCTGGAACTCATCCGTCTAGGACATGAGCGTCAGGATCTTTAATGCCCATGCGATGGAATGCGTGCGTGCACAGACTAGACCTCGGTTTATACTTTTATCCGAAGGAGTAGGGGCACAGTGTCCAAAAGTAATTTTTTTAACCCCAGGCCGTCAACGGGCCTGTACATGCTGCAATGTTATGACCTGACATTCCACTACACTGTACATGCTGCAATATTATGAGATGACATTCCACTACACTGTACAGGCTGTAATGTTATGACCTGACATTCCACTACACTGTACAGGCTGCAATATTATGAGATGACATTCCACTACACTGTACAGGCTGTAATGTTATGACCTGACATTCCACTACACTGTACATGCTGCAATGTTATGGCTTGACATTCCACTACACTGTACAGGCTGTAATGTTATGACCTGACCATCCACTACACAGTACAATCTGTAATGTTATGACCTGACCATCCACTACACTGTACAGTCTGTAATGTTATGACCTGACATTGCACTACTTTGTACAGTCTGTAATGTTATGACCTGACATTCCACTACACTACACTGACTGTACAGTCTGCAATATTATGACCTGACATTCCACTACACTACACTGACTGTACAGTCTGCAATGTTATGACCTGACATTCCACTACACTACACTGACTGTACAGTCTGCAATGTTATGACCTGACATTCCACTACACTACGCTGACTGTACAGTCTGCAATGTTATGACCTGACATTCCACTACACTACACTGACTGTACAGTCTGCAGTGTTATGACCTGACATTCCACTACACTACACTGACTGTACAGTCTGCAATGTTATGACCTGACATTCCACTACACTACACTGACTGTACAGTCTGCAATGTTATGACCTGACATTCCACTACACTACACTGACTGTACAGTCTGCAATGTTATGACCTGACATTCCACTACACTACACTGACTGTACTGACTTATTTTGCATGTGTAGTGTATTGCATATGTTGTTGTTCTCTTGTATGCCTTTGTGAGTATGTTTGGTGTGAATGCTTGCATACCCTGTTTTATTGTTTATGTTTGTTCTAAAGATATATCCTATGTTAAGAGCGGTGAGCCCAGCCCTGAGCTGGGGTATCGCACTATATAAGCCTACTTTATTATTATTATTATTACAGTCTGCAATGTTATGACCTGACATTCCACTACACTGTACATGCTGTAATGTTATGACCTGACATTCCACACATTCCACTACACTACACTACACTGTACAGTCTGTAATGTTATGACCTGACATTCCACACATTCCACTACACTACACTACACTACACTACACTACACTACACTGTACAGTCTGTAATGTTATGACCTGACATTCCACACATTCCACTACACTACACTGTACAGTCTGTAATGTTATGACCTGACATTCCACTACACTACACTGACTGTACAGTCTGCAATGTTATGACCTGACATTCCACTACACTGTACATGCTGTAATGTTATGACCTGACATTCCACTACACTGACTTCTGCACTGAACTAACCATGCACCATACATCTTTCTGTCAAAACCTATGTTGCTTTTTACAGTGTATATAATCTAAGGGCAGTGATTCAAACTAGGAGTGCATGTTAGTGTGGTACATTACAATCCATCCTAATGTCTCAAAACTTGTTGCTTGCTCTAGAAGCGACATGGCAATTAAACAGTTTGCTGTCAAAACATGACATTGTACAGCTAGGGTCATACACCATTCTGTCTAAAACTAAAATCTCAGCTAAAAACAACACACACACACACACACACACACACACACACACCCACACACACACATTGTACATGTTAAAGTTAAAAGGCTTTGCTTACTTTGTGGCAAAAAAGGGTTCACCTTCAAATGTACAATGTTATTATAGTAAACAAAGATATGTGGCTTTCGTTGCTCAAACCAAACGTTACAGTTTGAATTTTCCCTGTCTGTTCAGTTTTCTAATCTTCCTATACGTTTGCGAAACATGGACCCTCACAGCAGATCTACAACGAAGAATACAAAGCATGGAGATGAGGTGCTACAGAAGACTTTTGGGCATTTTCTTTACCCAGCACATCACCATCGACGAAGTCCGACAGACCATCACGCAAGCCATTGGACAACACGATGACCTGCTCAAAGTGGTGAAAAAAACGGAAACTCCGATGGTATGGCCACGTCATCAGAGCATCAGGCCTTGCAAAGACCATCCTGCAAGGCAAGATGCAAGGAGGCAGTAGAAGAGGGAGACAGAAAAAGAGGTGGGAGGACAACATTCGTGAATGGACTGGCTTGACGCTGAGCGAAGCCATGAGGGTTGCTGAGGGCAGAGAAAGATGGAGTATGCTGGTTAAACGATCATCTGTGGTGCCCCAACGACCTTCGAGTTACGGGATAGGATAGGATAAGATAGGATAGGATAGCTTATGTTGTCTAGTGGGTCAACACTCACTGTGAATGTTAAAGGGATCTGTGGAGGTTGCTTAGTGAACTTGGGTCCCTTTAAGCGAGAAATAGCCTAGCTACACAAAGGAGCGAGCTTTGCGTGAAGACGAATGTGAACAATCCAGCATGCTCCATCTTTGTCACAACCCTGTCATCTTTATCATACACTTACAAACGCAAACACGATGAATAAAATAGACTTATCTGGAATCTGTGCCTGGGAGATGGGAGGGTGTGGTGGGGGAGATGGGGGAAGAGAGATAGAAGGCGATGAGAAAAAGAATTTTGCATGAACAGGCGAGTCTTGTCGTGTCATCGAATGGCCTCACAGACTAAAGAACATTAATGTACTGTTCAACAGAGGGCCCCGTATGAAAGATAAGTGTGTACAAATGACAACTACAGTGTCTTTGACTGGTAGATATGTTTGTTGTCTAAGCAGAAGTGTCTGTCATATGTTGGTACAGATCGCCGTGTTTTGAGCCTAAGTGGTGATTTGGGGCAAAGCGCTTGTATAGCATCCATTATTATTATTATTATTATTATTATTATTATTATTATTATTATTATTATTATTATTATTATTATTATTATTATTATTACTTTAAAAAAAAAACATCATTAATAAACGTTTAAAGCACAAAGCGTTACAAATGCCGACAGATCTAATCAACTGTTTACAATCTGATTAAAGAAGATAACAACACCAAAAGCATGTTTTAAGAGCCACCTGATATCTGATTAGACATCGCTTCTTCTTCTTCTTCTTCTTCTTCTTCTTCTTCTTCTTCTTCTTCTTCTTCTTCTTCTTCTTCTTCTTCTTCTTCTTCTTCTTCTTCTTCTTCTTCTTCTCCTCCTCCTCCTCCTCCTCATTCTTCTTCTTCTTCTTCTTCTTCTTCTTCTTCTTCTTCTTCTTCTTCTTCTTCTTCTTCTTCTTCTTCTTCTTCTTCTTCTACTTCTTCTCTTCCTCCTCATCCTCCTCCTCCTTTTTCTTCTTCTCCCCTTCCCTCTCCTTCTTTTTTCTTCTTATTATTCTGCCTCTTGTTGTTATTGTTGTTGTGTTGTTGTTGTTGTTGTTGTTGTTGTTGTTGTTGTTGTTGCCTTCTTCGTTCTGGTGTTAACTGCACTGAACGGGGGGGTGACTGGTGATGGTGGTATAGCAGTCTGTCATAACAATTCAATCAAGCACACTAACAATTCAATCAAGCACACTAACAATTCAATCAAGCACACTAACAATTCAATCAAGCACACTAACAATTCAATCAAGCACACTGACAAACACGTTTGTAAACTATTGGAGAGAAGCGAGCCCAAGATCTGAAGTCCTCATGAAATCTCTGCACATAAAAAGCAATGCCGCTAATTGTATGCAAATATGGACATTTCTACGCGCATATTCATAAAAGCTAAGCCGACAACTCCCGAATCTGAATCCCTCAGATTACCTCCCTTGTCACAGAGGCGCTTTTGTTCCTCTTCCGGAGCCAAATGTCAACTCTTCACGGGTTTTCTGTTGTAGCTCACTGACATTTTACAAACATGAACTAGAAGCGAATCAACTCTTTGATCTTTCACGTAATAAAGAAAACACTAAACAAAACTAAACCAAACGGGACGGAAATCCGAAACGGCACGGAAAGGAACGGACCTGCATTTTACACAGTTTTAAGCTGCGCTATCTATATAGAACAGAAAATTCAGACAGGAATATCGCATACTTCATACTGACAGGAGCGTGGGTGAACAGAATAACTTAAGCAATTTAATTGAATTATTTACAAAACAAATGGCATAACGTAGCATTCAATGTGTTTTTAAAATAAAGCAGAAATAAGTTATTATTCGGCATAAGTTATATATAAAAATATCTTTTGTTTCTGCATTTAATCTTGTCTACAGGTGTGTGCAATATATTATACGTCATTATTCATCACATTTAATGCTTGTCGTCAGTCATATCACATTACAGTCCAAGTCATAGACTACGTTTTTATGTCGCTTTTATTACCATGTGAAATAAAGGTTCGCATTGTGTCAGCATGTCACCATGTGAAATAAAGGCTCGCATCGTGTCAGCATTTCACCATGTTTCCAGAGCATTGCTAAGCAGACGTTGAAAACACAAAAGAACCTTTTTTGGCAGGTCATCCGTAACCTGTTGACATTCCGCTGCATACAAATTCCCCTGAAATCGTCCTTACACTTATCAACCATCGGTCGTTGAAATAGGGTGATCAGCGATGAATGACGCGTTGGACGCTGTGGAGGAGTGTTGAAGGGAAATAGAACGCTCATCTATTTGCGGACAGAATACACGCGTCAATACTGAAATGACCGTTAATCCTAGATTTTCTCTTGGTTGTGCAAAACGCGATGACACGTGTGATGCGGCCATTGTACTACTGTAGCTCTGGGTTGTAGATCTGGGACCTCCTGAGTGACATCAAAACCACCACTTGTTCTCCTTCTCCCAAAACTAAAAATGATTGTGTGGCGTGAAAATGACATTTTCAAAGTTTTCTTAAAAGTGGGTTAGGATGGTGGATTTTGTGATCAAGGGAGACAACTTATTTGTTTGCTTCCCTTGATACCATCTGGTCTTTCCACATGCCTTCACACCTTCAGAAGAAATTGATGTTGGTTGGGGGTAAGCCGGGGGGGTAGGGGGGGGGAGGAGGAATTGTCTTTTTTTCGCCCTTTTTTGGAGGAGGAGAGTTGGTGAGGAGGTGAGGAAGTGGAGATGAGCTGTCACATTCTTCAGATAGAATTCCGGATTGTCGCTTTTGGGTCCGGGAAACGGTTCGTTAGCCGCGAATAGGCTACTTCTTGTTCCAAGTGTTCATTGTTAACACTGAGACATAGTTCTCCTTGTATAGAGAATCCCCACTCGCGCTCTGTTGATTGTTGGGAAGCAAACTCCTTGTGCAGACCACATGCAAAAGAGAGTGAAGCTAACCACACCACCTTCAATACAACAATACAATCCTATCCTATCCTGTCCCGTAACTCGGAGGTCGTAGGGGCACCACAGATGATCGTTTAACCAGCGTACTCCATCTTTCCCTGTCCTCAGCAACCCTGATGGTTTCGCTCAGTGCCAAACCAGTCCATTCTCGAATGTTGTCCTCCCACCTCTTTTTCGGTCTCCCTTTTCTTCTACCTCCTTGCGCTGTGCCTTGCAGAATGGTCTTTGCAAGGCCTGATGATCTGATGACGTGGCCATACCATCGGAGTTTCCGTTTCTTCACCACTGTGAGCAGGTCATCGTGTTGTCCAATGGCTTGTGTGATGGTGTGTCGGACTTCGTCGTTGGTGGTGTGTTGGGTATAGGAAATGCCCAGAAGTCTTCTGTAGCACCTCATCTCCATGCTTTGTATTCTTCGTTGTAGATCTACTGTGAGGGTCCATGCTTCGCAAGCTTATAGGAAGATGGAGATGACAAGGGAGCGCAGCAGTCTTTGGAATGTAGACTGATGGTCCTGTCTTTCCAAATGGGCTTCAACCTTGTCAGGGCAGCAGTTGTTTGTGCCCTCCTGGACAAGACTTCCTGTCGGGACCCATTATCTGATACAATGGCTCCTAAATATTTGAAGCAATGCACTGTTGAGGGATTGGCCTTGGACTTTGATGTGCGTGTTGATGCCATTGGTGTTTTTGTTCATCACTTTGGCCCTCTCTGCCCTTTTTCCATTCCAAAGGCTCTGGAGATGATGTCAAGCCTATGTACCAGCTAATCAAGTTTTTGTTTCTCTCCAGCCAATCCATCAATGTCATATGCAAAACGGAGCTTGGAGATTGTTCTATACCATATGCTGACTGTGCCTTCGTAATCTGCAAGGGCATCTGACATGATGCGCTCCAGGAAGATGTTGAAGAGTGTTGGTGAGTGTAGGTTCCTTGGCGCACGCTGATTGTTGTTCTGAACCAGTTCCCGATGGCGCTGTTGTGGAGAACTGCACTGGTAGTCTTGTCATACAGGCTTTTGATGATTTTAATAATTTTAGGGTTGATGTTGTATACTCTCATGGTTGCCCACAAAGCTGCATGCCAGACTCGTTCAAAGGCTTTTTTGAAGTCTACAAACACATGATATAGATATTGTTGGTTCTGTAGGTATTTCTCGCAGATTATTCTTAGGTTGAAAATCTGTTCAGTGGTACTTCGCCCTGCCTTGAATCCTGCTTGTTCTTCAGCTTTGATTTGTTTATCTTGGGTTTTCAGACTGTTGAGTATTATTTTCAGGAGGCTGGACAATGTTAAATGAATCCGTCATTGATCCAGGTGGCCAGGTGGCACAGCGTATCAGGCGACGATTTCTTAGGCCGAGGGTTCAAATCCCGCAAGGGTACGAATTTATGTGACTGAGGTAAGAGATTTTTTGGTCGCCGAGTTTGTTTGTTTTTTACGGTACTCCGGTTTTCTCAATTTCTTCAGTATATGGTACTGGATGCAATCACTCCAAATGTTCAAAACAAATCGGCCAGCGCCTTGAGCAGCTCTTGAGCTGGAAAAGCGCTATATAAGAGCGATGCAATAAATTATTTTAAAAAAATAAAATAAAAAAAATCGAATTTCTTCTCGCCTTGTACTAACGATCTCTCTGCCGTGACACCACATGTTTGACTGATAGATGTGTGTTTGTGGTGTATGCGACAGTGTGGGTAGCATGCGAACATGTGTGTTTGTAAAGATCGCCGCGATTTGAGCCTGACTGACGACAGTGATAAAAAGCACCTACATACACCTAGCATTACTGACTGGATGACATCCTTGACAGAATGATCTACTTTCAGGAGATTACACCCTTGACAGAATGATCTACTTTCAGGAGATTACACCCTTGACAGAATGATCTACTTTCAGGAGATTTATAAGTCTGGACACAGTTTATAGCAACAAAGACAACGACGATCATTGCTGCTGACATAATTATTAGCATACGAAGTCCGAAGGCGTTAAGTTATGCAGACACTCTCATTTTTCATACGTTGTCCTGTTTTTTCATTAATAGTCTGATCCACACAAAACCACTGAATTACTCTACATCTTAAAAAAGACGAATCTATCTGTACCTGTATAGCATTATCGTCGTGGTCATCATTGCCATTGTTATCTTATTGTAACTTAAATTAATTTTAAAAAAACAACTTGTATTGTAAAGATTTTGGTTCTTCTTAGTGTGCCTACCTTACTGATAATAGAACTACTCATTGCCTCCCTTAATAAACCACTCATTGTCTCCCTTTGTTTATCGTGCATGCGCCCCGTAGATTAGTCCTTCGCCTGCCCCTAGATAATAAGATGGATCGTTTGTGGTGGCCCGTGTAGAGAGAGAGGCAGTCACGCAAGATCGGCCCGTCACTTGTAGACACTGTCACGCTACGCAGTTTGCAGTCGTGCGCCTATGTATATAGTTTAATCATCAGCCTATACATAGAGGTTAAAAGTTACGGTAGTAAGGGGAGACTATCAGAATAAAATTAATTAAGCTTATAATTAATAAAAGGAGCGAATGATTTGCGCCCGTGCAGAACGCACTATTGTTAGAAAGCATTAGTGGGCTATTTTGTTATTGAGAAGATTAATTGCTGCCATGCGATTTCCTATGTGTGCAATGCGTGCTCTAATCGCGAACGGTGCAGGGAATGAATTATAATTGAAATGAGTATGTTCTAGAACATTCTAGGCTAACCGTATAAAACCCCATGCACTGTATATTTTGATAGGGGCAAAAACATTTTCATATCGCTTATGTAGCCAGAATCGACGGATCTGAGTTGTGTCAAGGTGCCAGATAGTGACTTTGTCTGTGGGTCGTACTGATCAGACTGTCAACGGAAAAGAGCCTAGTTATCGGAAGAGGAGGACTATTTTGGGAACACTTTGGAAGTGTTTGATTAACTGGAACTGTCCTAAGCCGTTTTGAATACCTGCTGTGTATTCTCGGTGAAATCCGAGTTATCTACGTGTAATGTCGGGTGACCTGTGACTCCATCTAGGACTTCTTCTGCCTGTGTATCACCTTGTGTAACCATCTGTGCCTGTGTGTTTGTCCAGTCGTTGTGTGTTTCTGTCAACAGGCCGGAGGATCCTTACTGGTAGCGTAAGTTGCTTATCTCAATTTCTCAGTTGGCCATATCGTTCGGGGGTTTGGGTTATGAGTGCTAGCATGAATGGATAGTTAATTATGTTTTCTTAATTCTATTTTATATTTCATATTATCTGCTGCATAAATACCGAGAGAGAGAGTGAGAGGATTTTTCTAAAATGAATTATAAATTAAATGATTATAAATTGAAATAAAAGAATTCTCTGTTGTGTAGCGAAGTAATGACAGAAAGGAGGTGAATGCATGCATGTGTGCGATGGCAGAAGTTATGACAGGGAGTATGATTAAGGATGACGAAAGGGAGACAATAATTCCGTCAGAGGGATTATTGTGCAATATATTGTAATATAATTATTAATGGTTGCGTATTTTGTATGTATTGCTGCAGATGTACCAAAAACCTAAAACCAGATCGTTGATCGCGGTGCTGTAACCTAGCTGGTGTGACGCTGGTGTGCTACGTCCTATGACGCAGGTGTTTCCTCGAGCCAACCTCAGTTGCGAAGGTTGCGGTAGTCGAAAGGAAAACCTTATTTTGTTTATAAAGCACACATACGCACACTCCACAATTCACAACAAATAACTATAACTATTGATAAACAGTTGTGAGAAATAAGAATTTATTTACATGTGATAATTTATAAATTACAGCACATTGAAATATATTTAATTTGAATTGAATGATAAACATTGTTTGAGTAATATTACCTACCTGATTAAGTAACCTTGTGTATAAGTCTCCTTTCTGAAAATCCTTTCGGGAAGAGAGGGGACTATAAACTGATACACATACACACAACCTTGTGATTGTATATAAGATCCGTTGGATCTCATTTTGATATGATGATGATGGTCATTGTTGTCAAGGTGGCGACGTGGTGATCGTCCTTAACGCTCATGCAATAGGACGTTAAGCATCGTTTTCCGTGATTGTATAATTCTGTCTGGGGGAATTATGAGTCTCCTCTCTGAAAATCCTAAACGGGAAGAGAGGGGACTATAAACTGATTTTTAAAAAAAAAATAATTCGCCAGATGTTTACTAATTAGTAATTTAGATTATTTCCTTACAAATTCTATTTGTATAAAATATAAATTTTCTTTATTCATTTTATATAATATAAAAGACTTGTAATAGCTGTTTAGAAGTTTAAGTGAAACAAGGTTTGAATATTTATAAAGATTTAAAGCAATTGCTTACATTTATTTACCTTGTTGTCAGTAAGCTGATCCAGACCATAATTATTATAAATCTTTTGTACATTTTTAGTTAGTAATTTATTCTCATTTTTGATTTAATTATCATTATTATTTTGAGCGAATTGTTTATGTATTAGTTTTGGGTTGTTTTAGTGGGATTGAGGGTTGGTAGGTTGGGAAGTGGGAAAAAGGGAGTTAATTTTGAGTGTGAATGTGTGAGTGAAATAAAGAAATTGTCTTGTCACTTCTGGTTTTTGTCTTATAGATTTTATTTAGGTGTTGGGTTTTTTTCTCGTGTGAAAGAGCACACATGTCGAACCTCTGTTGAGGCAGTTGGAACGTGACAGACACCTTATAACAGAGAAAGGTCACCTAACAAACCATCACAAGGAAAACAACACGTTCTTGCGTAAATCACGGGAAGCAGATCTAAAATTTGCACAAGAAAAAGAAATGGAAGTTTAGCTCAGTGTTTCCAATGACGATTCCCCATCAAAGCTGACATTAGCGCCACAATGCCTCGTCTACTTTGATGGCAAGGTGGTTGTCCTCGGCTTTGAACAATAAGGCAGTAAGTATCATGCTGTCAACTTTGTCAGGAATTCCTTTACTTGCACAATCATCCAGTATTCACTATAGTAAGCCTTTCCTAGATCTAAGTTGTCTCGCCTTGAGGGAAGCAACCGGAGCAAATCTTTTTTTTTTTTTTAAACGTGGGGATGGAGAATTTGATGGTGGTGGGTTGGTTGTTTGGTGTTGTTGTTGTTGTGGACGTGGTGGTGGTAATGATGGTGGTAAAACGAAGGAAGCAGATCCAAGTTGTCGCAGATGGAACTGGAACAGACCTCATCAAAGAAACTAAAACGGTCTGTGTGCATTACAGTATGCATATATTTCAATTGCCTCGTCTAGCGAGATGGAACTTGATGATTCCAATACTAACATCTTGGACATGATCCCTTGTTCAATGCGAGCCTCCCGGGAGATCTCAAAAGATCTCATCCACTCCAGCATCAAACCTAGCCTGCAGGAGACTCCGGCCTCGTTCATCATTGTATGGGCGATTTAGCAGCTTGTTACAATATGGTGGAACTGACAGGATGATCTCCCTTCCAAATGTGGCTCAGTGTTGGTGGACTTAGCTTAGCTTTAGTTGTGTCACTTTATCCCTGTTTACACCCCACACCTACATAAGTCCAACTGTTAAAGGGTTATCTCCCTGTTGCTCACTGTGGCGGAGTGCAGTGGACTCTTGGGTAAGATTGTGTTTGGTGACTGGAGATCTGTATCAAACACCTCAGTCGACTTGCTGCATTGACCCCAAAAACAGATTTACCGTCCTTCGTGTTGCTGTAGCGACAAGTTAATGAACCCGGTTGTTTTGTCAAAATGGTGGCAGGTGTCAAATAAGCAAGAAGTTAACGATGGGAAAGTTGGCGTTTTGGGCCCTTGCTTCCGCGGCAGCGTTACGTTTAAATAATACTTGTAAAAAACGGCCGTTGTGTCAAAGGAGAAAGCCACAGGCTTCAATAACCTGATCTGTATCTAGGTCTACCAGGCTGCTCAGTTGTCCGTGGGACAGGTCGCGTGATGCTGCAATTTGCCCCCTTGGGCAGGTTGGGTTAGATCTTGATTTCAGCCAAGCGCCTTGAGCACCTCTTTAAGTTGGTAAGTGCGCTGCCTAGCAGCCATTACTTAACGTTTTCAATGTTTGTTTTCCTTCCTGTTCGTTTTAAAGGGTCTGTGTGTCCTACCGCTTTCATCGGCGAACGTTAGCGCGAAGTTAGCAAGATTCTCACACTGGTAACACGGCTGAAACGCTGATATTTCAAGACGAGAACAACGCTAGTAACTCACTTGCCAAGGGTCAGAACAACACTTCAACAATAAAAAAAGATACTCGAGACAAGGGACAGGATCTACTATGTTAGGCAACAACCCAAGGGAGGTCACCTGGATTAACGGCTAATTTAGAAGTCAGGAACGTGTATCTTCTAATTAGCATCGCTGACACCAAATGGTGAGCCTTATTAACAAGTTAAATTGCAGGCGTGTGAACTGTGGCTCCTTTGGAACCCATTATACATTCACACGTCTACATTAATGCGGACTGTGAAGTGTTGCTAGCCAGATGATGTGCATGCTCTGTCAGCCATTTGGTACAAATGCTTCCTTTTAATATTAATAATAATAATAATAATAATAATAATAATAATAATAATAATAATAATAATAATAATAATAATATAATAATAATAAATAATAATAATAATAATAAATAATAATAATAAAAATAGTAATATCCATTAGTAGTAGTAGTAGTAGTAGTAGTAGTAGTAGTAGTAGTAGTAGTAGTAGTAGTAGTAGTAGTAGTAGTAATGATATTCCTATCCTATCCTATCCTATCCTATCCTATCCTATCCCTGTGGATTCGGGCACTGAATAGAATAGACCCAACGTTTTCCGGCGTGTCGTAAGAGGCGAATAACAGGGACGATGTCAGCACGGGCATCACTGGGCATCGCTGGACAAAAGTCTTCTACACAGAAGTCAGAGGCCAGGACGGAGGAACCTCATGTTACTACAGGTTCAACAACCACGTGCTCGGGGCCAAGGCGAGCCACACTGTATTCGTGGATATCGGCTGTGGCCAACAGCCTGGAGAGGATTGTTAATGCTATCACGCACTTTTTCTTATATTGAATTCAAAGCACGGCGATCTGATGAGATAGCTATTACAGAAGTCGGAAGAGAAATCCACTGTTACTTTTTTAAATATTTTAAAATGACTGCGTCCAATATTATTATTGAAGGGAGGGAGGAAACCGGAGTACCTCGGTGTCCTGAACAGTCTCGTACCTAAGTCACGTAAGTTCATCCCAACGGACCTTCGTCATAGAAAAGCAGCTCACTACCAACTGTACTATCAGGCCTTCCCCCCTCCCCCCTCACCCCCGCCTTCCTGTTCATCTTATGTACAACCCACAGCGCCCGTAACGTTGGACCGACCCTCTCACTTCTTATTTATCACCTGCCCTAATCGCCTCAGCCAAAATCGCTGGTCATCGCATTTTGCAAATCTGTATCAACAAGCTTCAAGATTTATCTCAAAGGAATGCGATTCAATCGATTCAAAGCAGGGGTGTCGGATAGCGCAGTAGTTGGAGCACTCGCTACTGTGTCGGAAGTTAAGCACCGTCCAGTGCGGTTAGTACTTGGATGGGTGACCGCAAAACGTGAAGCGACAAATAACAACGCCCCCAGTTGACTCAACTGTGACTGAGTACCTACTCTCTTAAGGGTGGGGAAGGTAAAGCAGCGAGGGAGAGAGATGGGCATCACCCTCATTACGCTGGCCCAAGATAAGTGTGATCTCCAACATCACGCTCCCCTACGGCCACACGGCTATGGGACTACCTTTACCTACCTTTACCGATTCAATAGTGATTCGTGCAAAAATCCCGACTAATAAATATGCGCAGTCTATTTTAAAACCCGTTCGATGTCTGTAAAATTGTATACTAATCAGTTGACGGAAGTTGGCTCTGTGACATGCGGGCTTACCGTGACTATAACTTCCGTCGGTATTATCCGGTTTCTGTTTAAAGATGAACTGTCAACTTCTGTTGGTGGTAAAGAATGATGCGCTTCGCAATAAAACGGTACGGGAGTAAGTTTCCTTGACTAGACCTATATGATATGTCTGAGCAACTGTCATAAATCACTCCAATACTCTACATCCGTTAGCTGATTTTTATAAACGTGAATGTTTACACCAGTTTTACAGAAATTGAACTGGGCTAAAAATAGACTGCGCATGTTTATAACTTGCAATGTTTGCATGAATCACTGTTGAATCACTGTTGAATCAACCGAGTCCGCATTCCTTTGGGATAAATCTGTGGTTTATGGCCTGTCTTAAGCCTATGGCTGACGAAGATCTTTTGATTTAAATCATAGGGAAAATCACGACTTGAGTCACTGATTTTGTAAGACTATCACAAGTATACCATCATGCTGTAACGCGAACTTCATCCATTGGCTGAAAAAATCGTTCTTATATAGCGCTGTTCCGGTTTATAGAACTGCTCAAGGCGCCCACTTGATGCTTTTGTGTGCACCATCTAACGCCTCTGACCACTCAGAAGGTTCTAGGAATAGGACGCAGTGGGTGTTTACAATGTAGGCCTATCTGCCATTCGCTCGTCTAGGACATGAGGGTGAGGATCTTTGAAGTCCGTGATTTGGCATGCATGCGTGCACAGATTATACCTCGTTTTATATTCCCGTCATGTCCGATGAGTAGGTATTATACAAAGCTCTCGCATTGATGACGACGACGACGATGATGATGATGATGATGATGATAATGATGATGATGATGATGATGATGATGATGATGATGATAAATTGAAGGATCAGATGGAGAGGTGACGTAAGCAAAGCAGATGTAAGATTGTGTTAGCTATGCATCCTGTTTTTAATGTTTGTTGTTAACTTGATAAACCTGTGGTATCAACGGGAACAGAAGAAAACAAATGTCCGCATTACAACAAAATATGAACGGGTCTTTCACAGCGTGCAACCTTCGCATGCCTTACGAGTACATGGTTGCAGACGTAGTTAACCTTTCACATCGAAAGTGAGTGTGAAGCCATTCCTATCATATTCTTATCCTATCCCATACTTCGAAGATCGTTGGGGCACCACAGATGATCGTTTAACCAGCATACTCCATCTTTCTCTGTCCTCAGCAACCCTGATGGCTTCGCTCAGTGTCAAGCCAATCCATTCTCGAATGTTGTCCTCCCACCTCTTTTTCGGTCTCTCTCTTCTTCTGCATTCTTGCACCGTGCTTTGCAGGATAGTCTTTGCAAGGCCTGATGCTCTGGTGACGTGACCATATCATCGAAGTTTACATTTCTTCACCACTGTGAGCAGGTCATCGTGTTGTCCAATGGCTTGTGTGATTTTCTGTGGGAACTTCGTCGTTGGTGATGTGTTGGGTATAGGAAATGCACAGAAGTCTTCTGTAGCACCTCATCTCCATGCTTTGTATTCTTCGTTGTAGATCATGTTTCGCAAGCGTATAAGAAGATGGAGATGACAAGGGAGCGCAGCAGCCTTACCTTGGGAATGTAGACAGATGGTCCTGTCTTTCCAAATGGACTTCAACCTGGTCAGGGCAGCAGTCGTTTGTGCGATCCTGGAGAGGACTTCCTGCGGGAACCATTGTCTGATACAATGGCTCCTAAATATTTGAAGCTATGTTGAGGGATTGGCCTTGGACGTTCCATTTCGACACTATTGGTGTTGTTAGTCATCAATAATTGTTGGTCTTCTCTGCACTTTTTTCCATTCTACAGGCTCTGGAGGTGGTGTCAAGCCTCTGTACAAGCTATTTAAGTTCTTGTTCCTCTTCAGCCAATCCATCAATGTCATCCGCAAAACGGAGGATGGGGATAGCTCTACCCCCCCTATGCTGACTGTGTCTTCGTGATTTGCAAGGGCATCTGGCATGATGCGCTCTAGGAAGATGTTGAAGAGTGTTGGAGAGAGTTAGGCATTCTTGACGCACAATGATTGTTCTGAACCAGTTCCCGATGGCGCTGTTGTAGAGGACTGCACAGGTAGCTTTGTCATACAGGCTTTTGATGACTTCAATAATTTTAGGGCTGATATTGTACACTCTCATGATTGTCCACATAGCTGCATGCGAGACAAAGGCTTTCTTGAAGTTTACGAACACATAATATAAATGTTGATCCTCTAGGAATTTCTAGCAGATTATTCTGAGGTTGAAAATCTGTTCAGTGGTATTTCGCCATGCCCTGAATCCTTCTTGTTCTACAGCTATGATTTGTTCAGCTTGGGGTTTCAAACTGTTGAATATTATTTTCAGGAGGACCTTGCTGGAATGGCTGATGGTGCGGTAATTTTCACACTCTTGAAGGTTAGTCTTTTTGGGAAAAACGTTGACAAGCGACTGGGCCCAGTGTGTAGGCCACTCCCCACTTTGCCAGATCTTGTTACAGATAATGGTGAAGGCGTCAATCATCGCTTCTCCTCCTGCTTGAAGAAATTCCGCGGGTATGTTGTCCACTCCCACTGACGTCCCCTTCTTCAGTGATTGTACTGCTGCCTCAACTTCTTCTCGAAGTATTGGGAGGATTTCTTCTTCTTCTCTGTTCTGGGGATTATGCTAGAACGGATGGGTCTCCGTTTGGTGCGTGGTTGTAAAGATCAGAGCAGTACTCTGTCCATTTATTCAAGATTTTTCTTGTTCTTCTTTAAGGCATATGCCAGACTTGCTTTGGATCGTGGAGACCTTGGGCTGTTTAACACTTGTCAGCCGTTTTTCAGTCTGGTAGGCCTTCTTGCTGTTGTTCCTGTTCAGACTGTTCTCTATTTTCTGGCATGTCCCCAGTAAGTACAATGCCATTTTTTTTTTTTGGTTAAATTAACGTCCCCGGACACTGGTGTGTATAGGGGACAAAATAAGAATTCAAACATCATAATTCAAGAAAAAACATTGCCTGTACGGCTGATTGTTTAGTTGTGTTAATTCAATGCCTATACGGCAGGGTATAGTTATAATAATTTATGCTATAAGCAGGATGTCTGGCACGCGGAGGTGTGGAATACGATCGAACTCGCTCGCCACAAGTGTTGAGCCGGCCGATCACCAACCGATGGGTATAAGGGCCGGGAAGGGTGGAACAGGTAACATTTCTGACATGCTAACCTAGACACGTTGGCATAATAAAAACTAGTAAGAGTTAGCTAAAACTAAGTAGTCATATTAAGTTAAAATTTCAGGGCCAATATAAAAGGTTAAGAGGACACTGACATACATAAAATTAAAACTGCCAGTGATTGCCGCATTTTATATAGACACGGTGGTAGAGCTTTCAGTTTCTTCTCCGTTCAGACCTGGAACTCGCTACCTCGGTCCGTCCGTCACAGTCCTTCACTAGCGTCTTTTAAAACGAACTTGAAGACGCATCTTTTTAAAGAGGCCTTTCCTTAGGCGCCATGAGTGAGTGTTGTTAGTTATTTTTGGTGTTGAGATGTATATGTGGTTGCGTGTTATTGACCAATGTACGCATGTTGTGTTTACATTTGTTTGTGTAAAGCGCTTTGTGATTTTGGAAAGCGCTGTATAAATTGCCTGTTATTATTATTATTATTATTATTATTATTATTATTATTATTATTATTATTATTATTATTATTATTATTATTATTATTATTATATAGATAAAATGGTGATGATAGAGTTACTGTGAGTACATAGCAAGTCATTGCCGCAATTTGCATCGACAACATGATGATGATAGAGTTACTGTGAGTACAGAACATAGCACCATGTAGAACTGTACGATTCGGCAGAATGGCACCGAGAAAGTTAAATCATTCAGCGAGTGCTTTGAAGCGCGAAATGAGAGCACGCATTTTGTGTCATTGATGCGTGTGTGTGTGTGCTTGTATGTGTATGCGTGCGTGTTTATGTATTATGTGTTTATGTATCACGTGTTTGTGTATTATGTGTTGATGTATTATGTGTTGATGTATTATGTGTTTATATGTGTGGATGCGTAAGTACATGCTTGTGCGTATGTATCAGAGTTTGTGTGTGAGTGTTTGTGTGTTCATGCGTGTGCGGGTCTCTGTGTGTGGGTAATCGCGCGCGCGTGTGTGTATGTGTTCAGGATAGAAGTCCCTTGAATCCTAAACCCCAACATGACAAATCCTGGGCTTATTATTGCAAAGAGGGTGGACAGAAACACTAAATCTGGCCGAGTCCATTAAGGACGTTTTTGACATGCACTCCTTAATTCACCCATCTGTTTCTCCGCATTCACGTTTTGAAAATAAGTGGCGTAATATCTCCCTTGATGTAACATCTTAATGGTGCCATGTGACCTAGTTTGGCATACCAAACGACATAGCTGCTCACCGGATGTAACTGACCCACAATATGGCCTGCTCATTAAAGGGAATCACAATATAGCCTGCCCATTAAAGGGACCCACAATATAGCCTGCTCATTAAAGGGAACCACAATATAGCCTGCTCATTAAAGGGACCCACAATATAGCCTGCTCATTAAAGGGAACCACAATATAGCCTGCCCATTAAAGGGAACAACAATATAGCCTGCTCATTAAAGGGAACCAGAATATAGCCTACCTATTAAATGGAATCACAATATAGCCTGCTCATTAAAGGGAACCACAATATAGCCTGCTCATTAAAGGGAACCACAATATAGCCTGCTCATTAAAGGGACCCACAATATAGCCTGCTCATTAAAGGGAACCACAATATAGCCTGCCCATTAAAGGGAACAACAATATAGCCTGCTCATTAAAGGGAACCAGAATATAGCCTACCTATTAAATGGAACCACAATATAGCCTGCTCATTAAAGGGAACCACAATGTAGCCTGCTCATTAAAGGGAACCACAATGTGGCCTGCCCATTAAAGAGAACCACAATATAGCCTGCTCATTAAAGGGAACCACAATATAGCATGCTCATTAAAGAGAACCACAATATAGCCTGCTCATTAAAGGGAACCACAATGTAGCCTGCTCATTAAAGGGAACCACAATATAGCATGCTCATTAAAGGGAACCACAATATAGCCTGCTCATTAAAGGGAACCACAATGTAGCCTGCTCATTAAAGGGAACCACAATATAGCCTGCCCATTAAAGGGAACCACAATATAGCCTGCTCATTAAAGGGAACCACAATATAGCTTGCTCTAAGTTTGAAAGTATAAAATAAGTATAAAATGGTAAGTTTCATACACAAAATAGAAGAACAAATATTATATTAAAGGAGTATCAATATATGGTTGATATTATTATAAAATATATGTTTGAAAATGGATTCTGTTTATCAGGAGAAAAAACTGTTTTTATGATATTTACCAACAAATCTATTGATTTTAATAGTAATACATTTTTATCAATCAAGGTAAACAATATCCAAGTTTATCCAAGCAAATCTGTTAAATTTCTTGGAATTGTTTTCCATTATAAACTTTTGTGGAATTGTCATATTACACACTTAATTGACAAAGCAAGAAAGAAAATAAGTTTATTAAAAGTGCTATCTAAACAACCTTGGGCAAACAACTCTTCATGTTTGATCTCTATAGCTATTGCTACTATTAGATCTATATTAAGTTATGGCAAAGAAGTATATTTTACAGCATCAAAATCAGCTTTAAATAGGTTGACTAGCATTGATTCCATGTCTTTAAAAATAGCTCTTGACATACCCCAGTGGTCTTCAACTTCAAAAACATATAAAGAAGCAGGAGTACTACCATTTCTTGACCAAAACCGGTTACAAACTGCACAAGATGTTACACGGGCAAGATCAGTTGTAAATTCTACAACAATTGATCTAGGTGAAAATATTGAAATTAACAAAGGATTTAAAAATAAAAGTGTTTTTATGTCAATTAATGAATATTTATTTCCTTTAACAGACTCCACACCAATTGATACAACCTCACCATGTGTTATTCCATGCAGCCCATATCCGCCTTGGCTTCTTTCAGCTCCGGAGATAATTTTGGATTATGGAGATATTTCTAAAAAAGAAAATCCTTTATTATTGGCAACAATTGCACAAGAGTATATTCATTTGTATTCTCAAAATTCGTTACAAATATATACTGATGGATCAGTTTTAGGAAACGGAAATGTTGGAGCAGCATTTTATATTCCTGATTTTAAAATATCCCGACAATATTTTTTACAGAAAGGTAGTACGATTTTTACAGCTGAACTAATTGCAATTTTAATGAGTCTATCTTTTATAACTGATTTTACTAGTATTCCTTTAAAAATTGCAATATTTTCTGATTCAAAATCAGCTTTATCGGCTTTGTCATCTTGGTTTAGTAAGGAGCGACAGGAACTGTTAACAGAAATAAAGCTTTTATGTCATCAAATCATTACCAGGGGATCGGATATTTCATTTATTTGGATACCTAGACATTTAAATATATTAGGAAATGTCATTGTTGACCATTTAGCAAAGAGTGCTGCATCTTCGGACGAATCCATTAAATTATTTATCAACCTTACAACAAATGAAATTAATAATCAAATAAAACGATGTGCTTGGAATCAATGGAATGAGAAATACAAGCAAGAGGTCATTGAAAAACATTACTTGGATAATTCACCCGTATCAAATAACGTTATATCTATTTCAAAATCTTTTTATATTAACAGTTTATTTCACAGACTAAGGCTAAATGCTTGGCGTGCTCGTTTCATAAATCCTCCAGTTCTTTGTAATTGTGGTATATTTTTTAATGTAAATCATTTAATATTTGAATGTCAACAAAATTATAACCATTTTCAGCCTTTACTCATTAGATTAAATAAATTAAAGCTACCTATGTCAATCTCAAGTATAGTATATCCAGAAGATCATTCTGATTGGTCATTGAGCTTAATGCTCATAGATTTACTTAGAAGTCATGAATTATTCATTTTTTTTCGAAATATCTTCTAACAATTAGTTTAGTAATTGTCTGTTTATTCTTGGTACCTAATTTATTTAATTAAGCATTATTAGTTTCAATAAATATATGTTATTTATTTATTTATTTATTTTTGGATGGAAGGGAGGGAGGGTGGGGGGGAATTATTAATGAATTTGAATTTGTTTTAGTTTTGATTGATTATTTTATCATTTTTCTTTTAGTTTGTGCGGGGGGAGGGGGAGTTGGGGTGGGTGGGATGGAAGGAAGTGGGGGGTAAGGGCCTGGAGGCCTAACTTCAACTTTCTGTAAGACGCAAAATAACATTTATAAGTACTTCGTTCTTCACAGGTGAAGTTGAAAATTTTTATGTTTTTTTTTTCCTTTGTGTGTTTCTTAATCAATGAATTGTTACAAGGGAATGAATGTACGTTGTTAAAAGTGTATGTGTATGTTAGTAGTATGATGATTTCTATAGTTTGATTAATTAATTACTTAATTTGGAAAATATCTATGATGTTCGCATGTTAGATTTTGTAAATTGTTTATGTTACATCAGTACAACTTATGTTAATCTGATGAATAAAAATTAATGCAACAACAACAACATAGCTTGCTCATTAAAAGGAACCACAATATAGCCTGCTCATTACAGGGAACCACAATATAGCCTGCTCATTAAAGGGAACCACAATATAGCCTGCTCATTAAAGGGAACCACAATATAGCCTGCTCATTAAAGGGAACCACAATATAGCCTGCTCATTAAAGGGAACCACAATATAGCCTGCTCATTAAAGGGAACCACAATATAGCCTGCTCATTACAGGGAACCACAATATAGCCTGCTCATTAAAGGGAACCACAATATAGCCTGCTCATTAAAGGGAACCACAATATAGCCTGCCAAATAAAGGGACCCACAATATAGCCTGCCCATTAAAAAGAACCACAATATAGCCTGCTCATTAAAGGGAACCACAATATAGCCTGCTCATTAAAAAGAACCACAATATAGCCTGCTCATTAAAGGGAACCACAATATAGCCTGCTCATTAAAGGGAACCACAATATAGCCTGCCAAATAAAGGGACCCACAATATAGCCTGCCCATTAAAAAGAACCACAATATAGCCTGCTCATTAAAGGGAACCACAATATAGCCTGCCCATTAAAGGGAACCACAATATAGCCTGCCCATTAAAAAGAACCACAATATAGCCTGCTCATTAAAGGGACCAACAATATAGCCTGCCCATTAAAAAGAACCACAATATAGCCTGCCCATTAAAAAGAACCACAATATAGCCTGCTCATTAAAGGGAACACAATAAAGCCTGCCATTAAAGGGACCCACTGTGCCCACGCCCCCTAGACAGGCCCTTATAACATTCACAATATAGCCTGCTTATTAAAGGGACCCACTGTGCCCACGCCTTGTAGACAGACCTTATAACATTCACAATGAGTGTTACCCACATGAACAATTAAGCTTACCACAAAAAATAACTCTTTCGAAAGTACAGTTATTCTTTAAATAAATAAATTCCGTAAGTGTTTATGCCTATGAATAGCCACAGCCGTGGGGTAGCCAGCCCACAGTCTAGCCAGCCCACATTCTAGCCAGCCAGCCAGCCAGCCAACATTCTAGCCAGCCAGCCCACATTCTAGCCAGCCCACATTCTAGCCAGCCCACATTCTAGCAAGCCAACATTCTTGACCTAAAAATAAGAGCTACCAGAGACCGAACCCGTTAAAAAAAATTGCTCGTAAGATTTGTCGATTCAGGTTGATAGTAATAATACAGGATGCTATATACGCGCCTTTCCCCAAATCAATCAGGCTCAAAGCGCGGCGATCTATACCAACATACACGCTCACCTGTCTCATCCACCCTCACACACGCCAAATACACACCAATCACTCAAACAGGTGGTGTTAAGGCATGGAGATCGCTATTGGAAGACGGAAAGAAACTCGATTTTTAATGTTTTTGAAATTTGTATATTGACTGCGTCCTGTACCATTATTGAAGGGAGGGAGGAAACCGGAGTGCCCGGAGAAAACCCTCGGAGATCTTAATAGACTCGTACCTCAGTCACATACGTTCGCCCCTTGCGGGAATTGAACCCGCGACCTTCGGCATAGGAGACCGGCGACTTATCCACTGCGCCACGAGATCACCAAAATAAAGCCTACCTTACCCCTGGCACCAAAGACGTACACTTCAAGCCGCGTGGTTCAACCAGAAATAGGGTCAATGTGGTATCGATGTACCGTTAAACAAAACAGTGGAAATCACTTCCTTTCAGAACAGAAATGTAAAATTCAAACTTAAGTGGTTGGTTTGGGCAACGAAAGTCCACTTTATCATTGTGTAATGTAATAACAAAGTCCACTTTATCATTGTGTAATGTGATAACAAAGTCCACTTTATCATTGTGTAATGTAATAACAAAGTCCACTTTATCATTGTGTAATGTAATAACAAAGTCCACTTTATCATTGTGTAATGTAATAACAAAGTCCACTTTATCATTGTGTAATGTGATAACAAAGTCCACTTTATCGTTGTGTAAT
Organism: Oncomelania hupensis; assembly: GCA_036898135.1. Classification (NCBI taxonomy): domain Eukaryota; kingdom Metazoa; phylum Mollusca; class Gastropoda; order Littorinimorpha; family Pomatiopsidae; genus Oncomelania; species Oncomelania hupensis. The sequence goes on along the minus strand of CM072523.1, from coordinate 59,245,577 downwards.
GTAATAACAAAGTCCACTTTATCATTGTGTAATGTAATAACAAAGTCCACTTTATCATTGTGTAATGTAATAACGAAGTCCACTTTATCATTGTATAATGTAATAACAAAGTCCACTTTATCATTGTGTAATGTAATAACAAAGTCCACTTTATCATTGTGTAATGTAATAACGAAGTCCACTTTATCATTGTGTAATGTAATAACAAAGTCCACTTTATCATTGTGTAATGTAATAACAAAGTCCACTTTATCATTGTGTAATGTAATAACAAAGTCCACTTTATCATTGTGTAATGTAATAACGAAGTCCACTTTATCATTATGTAATGTAATAACAAAGTCCACTTTATCATTGTGTAATGTAATAACAAAGTCCACGTTGTCATTGTGTAATGTAATAACAAAGTCCACTTTATCATTGTGTAATGTCATAACAAAGTCCACTTTATCATTGTGTAATGTAATAACAAAGTCCACTTTATCATTGTGTAATGTAATAACAAAGTCCACTTTATCATTGTGTAATATAATAACAGTCCACGTTGTCATTGTGTAATGTATTAACAAAGTCCACTTTATCATTGTGTAATGTAATAACACAGTCCACTTTATCATTGTGTAATGTAATAACAAAGTCCACTTTATTATTGTGTAATGTAATAACAAAGTCCACTTTATCATTGTGTAATGTAATAACAAAGTCCACTTTATCATTGTGTAATGTAATAACAAAGTCCACTTTATCATTGTGTAATGTAATAACAAAGTCCACTTTATCATTGTGTAATGTAATAACAGTCCACTTTATCATTGTGTAATGTAATAACAAAGTCCACTTTATCATTGTGTAATGTAATAACAAAGTCCACTTTATCATTGTGTAATGTGATAACAAAGTCCACCTTTTCATTGTGTAATGTAATAACAAAGTCCACTTTATCATTGTGTAATGTGATAACAAAGCCCACTTTATCATTGTGTAATGTAATAACAAAGTCCACTTTATCATTGTGTAATGTGATAACAAAGCCCACTTTATCATTGTGTAATGTAATAACAAAGTCCACTTATCATTGTGTAATGTAATAACGAAGTCCACTTTATCATGGTGTAATGTAATAACAGTCCACGTTGTCATTGTGTAATGTAATAACAAAGTCCACTTTATCATTGTGTAATGTAATAACAAAGTCCACTTTATCATTGTGTAATGTAATAACAAAGTCCACTTTATCATTGTGTAATGTAATAACGAAGTCCACTTTATCATTGTGTAGTGTAATAACAAAGTCCACTTTATCATTGTGTAATGTAATAACAAAGTCCACTTTATCATTGTGTAATGTTATAACAAAGTCCACTTTATAATTGTGTAATGTAATAAAAAAGTCAACTTTATCATTGTGTAATGTATTAACAAAGTCAACTTTATCATTGTGTAATGTAATAACAAAGTCCACTTTATCATTGTGTAATGTAATAACAAAGTCCACTTTATCATTGTGTAATGTAATAACAAAGTCCACTTTATCATTGTGTAATGTAATAACAAAGTCCACTTTATCATTGTGTAATGTGATAACAAAGCCCACTTTATCATTGTGTAATGTAATAACAAAGTCCACTTTATCATTGTGTAATGTGATAACAAAGCCCACTTTATCATTGTGTAATGTAATAACAAAGTCCACTTTATCATTGTGTAATGTAATAACGAAGTCCACTTTATCATGGTGTAATGTAATAACAGTCCACGTTGTCATTGTGTAATGTAATAACAAAGTCCACTTTATCATTGTGTAATGTAATAACAAAGTCCACTTTATCATTGTGTAATGTAATAACAAAGTCCACTTTATCATTGTGTAATGTAATAACGAAGTCCACTTTATCATTGTGTAGTGTAATAACAAAGTCCACTTTATCATTGTGTAATGTAATAACAAAGTCCACTTTATCATTGTGTAATGTTATAACAAAGTCCACTTTATAATTGTGTAATGTAATAAAAAAGTCAACTTTATCATTGTGTAATGTATTAACAAAGTCAACTTTATTATTGTGTAATGTAATAACAAAGTCCACTTTATCATTGTGTAATGTAATAACAAAGTCCACTTTATCATTGTGTAATGTAATAACAAAGTCCACTTTATCATTGTGTAATGTAATAACGAAGTCCACTTTATCATTGTGTAATGAAATAACAAAGTCCACTGTATCATTGTGTAATGTAATAACAAAGTCCACTTTACCATTGTGTAATGTAATAACAAAGTCCACTGTATCATTGTGTAATGTAATAACAAAGTCCACTTTACCATTGTGTAATGTAATAACAAAGTCCACTGTATCATTGTGTAATGTAATAACAAAGTCCACTTTTCCATTGTGTAATGTAATAACAAAGTCCACGTTGTCATTGTGTAATGAAATAACAAAGTCCACAGTATCATTGTGTAATGTGATAACAAATCCCACTTTATCATTGTGTAATGTAATAACAAAGTCCACTTTATCATTGTGTAATGTAATAACAAAGTCCACGTTGTCATTGTGTAATGTAATAACGAAGTCCACTTTATCATTGTGTAATGTAATAACAAAGTCCATGTTGTCATTGTGTAATGTAATAACAAAGTCCACGTTGCCATTGTGTAATGTAATAACAAAGTCCACTTTATCATTGTGTAATGTAATAACAAAGTCCACGTTGTCATTGTGTAATGTAATAACAAAGTCCACTTTATCATTGTGTAATGTAATAACAATTCGAATTTCATGGTAAACCCGTGTTGGCCAAAAGTAAACAATGGGGAGCCTTTTAAACTTCAGTGACAATGACGGATGATATATACATGTAATAAATACAACAACAATGTTCTTATAATTAACTTGTTTACAAATTTATTACCTTTACATAAACATTAGCAAGGAGGAGAATACCAAGATGTCCAGTAAAAATGTGTACAGGAAATGTGTTACGTTTTTTTTTATTGTTTTTTTTATTTTTATTGATTGATGATTTTGTTTTACTGCCAGCAAAACGTGTCTTTAATTTGTTACAATGAGATAATAAAGTGTTTGTTGTATCTTGTATCTTGACGACCAAGAGTGCCGATATTTGAGACGTGTGTAGGCTACAGGCTTATGTAAAGTAATAGAGAGGACTACTAGCACAGTGGATAGAGAGCTAATTATAGGCCGATAGTTCAGACGTGTGTAGGCTACAGGCTTATGTAAAGTAATAGAGAGGACTACTAGCACAGTGGATAGAGAGCTAATTATAGGCCGATAGTTCAGACGTGTGTAGGTTACAGGCTTATGTAAAGTAATAGAGAGGACTACTAGCACAGTGGATAGAGAGCTAATTATAGGCCGATAGTTCAGACGTGTGTAGGTTACAGGCTTATGTAAAGTAATAGAGAGGACTACTAGCACAGTGGATAGAGAGCTAATTATAGGCCGATAGTTCAGACGTGTGTAGGTTACAGGCTTATGTAAAGTAATAGAGAGGACTACTAGCACAGTGGATAGAGAGCTAATTATAGGCCGATAGTTCAGACGTGTGTAGGTTACAGGCTTATGTAAAGTACTAGAGAGGACTACTAGCACAGTAGACAGAGAGCTGATTATAGGCCGATAGTTCAGACGTGTGTAGACTACAGACTTATGTAAAGTAATAGAGAGGACTACTAGCACAGTGGATAGAGAGCTAATTATAGGCCGATAGTTCAGACGTGTGTAGGTTACAGGCTTATGTAAAGTACTAGAGAGGACTACTAGCACAGTAGACAGAGAGCTGATTATAGGCCGATAGTTCAGACGTGTGTAGACTACAGACTTATGTAAAGTAATAGAGAGGACTACTAGCACAGTGGATAGAGAGCTGATTTCCTAGTTCAGCTAACAGACTGTCGATCATGACCAGATACGTCTGAGGTTTGAACGTTTCCCTTGGGCTGAGGTCTGACTCCAAATTTCATTCTAAGAATTATTTTGACGTTAATATAACAAAGGAAAACTGTTCAGCTTCCGGCAAATTCTCGTCTGTTTTTATCTGGGCCTATTTCAGGAATAGAATGCTGCAGCATCAATAGCACCCTCCTTAATCCGGCCCTGCATGTGGGGTAAAACAAAATTACAAAGGTACGTTAGAATTTGCCTCAACCCTATTCTACACCAAGTGTGTAACGATCTTTTTATAATTTAAAGAGAATATATATATATATATATATATATATATATATATATATATATATATATATATATATATATATATATATATATATATATATATCCTTATAAACTATTGCTTCTGGGCACCTTAAAAGTCTCCAACCGGTCATTTGGGTACCCAGCTTTGGATCTGGGGACCCGGCCGGGTCCCCGGATCCAAGGCGGCTCCCAGAAAACGACGATTAGGGTAAGGCAGTGCCTCGACGATTAGGGTAAGGCAGTGCCTCGACGATTAGGGTAAGGCAGTGCGCTCGAAACGGGTTAGGGTTAGGGTTAGCGGTCCGTCTACAAGTGATGAAATTACATGCAATTATAGTGGGGGTATACAAAAGTACAGTCAAAATGTTGGGGAATTGCGAGTTATAAAAAACAACAACAAAGTGTTATTGTTAAACTAATGGCCTGTAATGTAAAACAAAATAAGCTTTGAGCTGATTAATAGCCTACATTTAAGAAAAAGCAGTGTTATTATAAATAAATCAATAAATAAATGATAATTAAATCCATCGAACCCTATATAAAGGTATAAATATATACTACACTAACTTCAATTTGTGCAGAATTACACACAACAACAACAACGGAGGGTAAAACAGGTGTAAAATGATGTCATTATTTTAAAAAAAGACTGGAGTCATGGCGGCTCCTTGTCATGGTCTCGGGGTATTATGTATGTAGAGGCCAGCACAGCATGAGAAGTTGCCAACCTAGTTTAGGAAGTGATTCCCGCCCGTCGCTTTACAAGACTTCAGACGTTTGTGTGTGTATTAAGGTGTCTGGACTTTCCAAAACAACAGTCATAAATTTGTCAAATGTCAACAGTTGTTGTTGTTGTTGTTCTTGCATGTGTGACATCAAGATCTTCAAGTGACGTCTGTATCAACTGAAGTTTTTGTCCGTCTTTGTTTTATCTGTTGTTTTGTTGTTATTGTTGTTTCTCTCTCTTTGTCGTCGTCATCTTCTTCGTTGTCGTTGTTGTTGTTATCGTTGTTTTTTTTTTTTACTTAGTCGTCGTCATCGTCTTCTTCTTCTTTGCAGTCGTCGTTATTATCGTCGTAGTGATTTTTTCGTCTCCTTCGGTATCGCCTTCTTTGTTGTCGTCGTCGTTGTTATAGTCTTGTTTGTCTTCTTCGTCCCCTTCTACCTAGGTCCTGATTCGGCTCTTAGCAGTCCGCTGGACCTTATTAGCATTGAATATTTATCTATCTATCTATCTATCTATCTATCTATCTATCTATCTATCTATCTATCTATCTATCTATCTATCTATCTATCTATCTATCTATCTATCTATCTATCTATCTATCTATCTATCTATCTATCTATCTATCTATCTATCTATCTATCTATCTATCTATCTATCTATCTATCCATCCATCCATCCATCCATCCATCCATCCACCCACCCATCCATCTATCTATCTATCTATCTATCTATCTATCTATCTATCTATCTATCTATCTATCTATCTATCTATCTATCTATCTATCTATCTATCTATCTATCTATCTATCTATCTATCTATCCATCTACCTACCCATCTACCTACCTATCTACCTATCTATCTATCTATCTATCTATCTATCTATCTATCTATCTATCTATCTATCTATCTATCTATCTATCTATCTATCTATCTATCTATCTATCTATCTATCTATCTATCTATCTATCTATCTATCTATCTATCTATCTATCTATCTATCTATCTATCCATCTACCTACCTATCTATCTATCTATCTATCTATCTATCTATCTATCTATCTATCTATCTATCTATCTATCTATCTACCTACCTACCTACCTACCTACCTACCTACCTACCTACCTACCTACCTACCTACCTACCTACCTACCTACCTACCTGTCTGCCTGCCTGCCTGCCTGCCTGCCTGCCTGCCTGCCTGCCTGCCTGCCTGCCTACCTACCTACCTACCTACCTACCTACCTACCTACCTACCTACCTACCTACCTACCTACCTACCTACCTACCTATCTATCTATCTATCTATCTATCTATCTATCTATCTATCTATCTATCTATCTATCTATCTATCTATCTATCTATCTATCTATCTATCTATCTATCTATCTATCTATCTATCTATCTATCTATCTATCTATCCTTCTTCCTCATCATAAGCCCCACGTACGTAACCTGTCCAAACAAGCTTCTCAAAAAATAGTTTCCAGATTTTCAGATACTTGTTTGGAACTAAATGAATTTCAGTGGGTTTTAAAAAAAAAAATACTTGCTGCTGTTCGTGTTGTTAATGTTATCCTCTTCCTGGTCAGTTAGCCATTTTGGGATGCAAAGCATCTGAGGAACAAGGACTAAATGCTAAACGTGTCACCGACACGTAACAATTGAGAGAGAGAGAGAGAGAGAGAGAGAGAGACAGAGAGAGAGACAGAGACAGAGGCAGAGAGAGAGAGAGAGAGAGAGAGAGAGAGAGAGAGAGAGAGAGAGAGAGAGAGTTTAAAATAAATAGAAACATTTCCTGTAATGTGACAGGTGTGAATGATGTGTGTAAAGAACGCTATGCTTTATCGCCCCCGTCCCCATTTCATACCCTCCTCCTTTTTCCCCCCACCCCTCCTCTCCACCCACTTCTTTCCCCTCCCTCCAAACAAATTCAATGGTCCTGATTTGGCTCGGAAGAGTCTGCTGGACCTAAAGAAATAACCATTTAATATAATGTAAACAAATTCAATGATTTAACTTTGCTTTTTGTTATTTTCGTCAAATGAGTTTGTTGACAAGTTTTAATCACTGTAAATATCAACATCATTATTAATGTTCACTATTACGTTGCTATAACAAGTCCCGACAGGAAGTCCTCTCCAGGATCGCACAAACAACTGCTGCCTGGCGAAGCCAATTTGGAAAGACAGGACCATCAGTCTACATTCCAAGGTAAGACTGCGGCGCTCCCTTGTCATCTCCATCTTCCTATACGCTTGCGAAACATGGACCCTCACTGCAGATCTACAACGAAGAATACAAAGCATGGAGATGAGGTGCTACAGAAGACTTCTGGGCATTTCCTATACCCAGCACATCACCAACGACGAAGTCCGACAGACCATCCATCATACAAGCCATTGGACAACACGATGACCTGCTCACAGTGGTGAAAAAACGGAAACTCCGATGGTATAACCACGTCACCAGATTACCAGATTATGCAAAGACCATCCTGCAAGGCACTGTGCAAGGAGGTAGAAGAAGAGGGAGACCGAAAAAGAAGTGGGAGGACAACATTCGAGAATGAACTGGTTTGACACTGAGCGAAACAATCAGGGTTGCTGAGGACATGGAAAGATGGAGTACGCTGGTTAAACGATCATCTGTGGTGCCCCTACGACCTCCGAGTTACGGGATAGGATAGGATAGGGATAGGGATAACAAGTTAATTTCATTGTTCGCAAATACTCTTCTTCAGATGAGAGTATAAACTGAGGTCTAGTCTGTGCACACAGGCATTCCATCGCATGGACCTTAGAGATCCTGACACTCATGTCGTAGACGGGAGAGTGCCGGCGACACCAAACCATCCAGCAAGCCCTAGATTTCTTCTCCCCATTGCAGGTCGCCTGGGATGGTGCTCAGTCGTCTTGGCGTCCGACTGTGCGCCCAACGGTTGCAGATGTTCGTCTCGGGCGACTTGAGTTAGATCCTGCATCGACCACAGCCTTTAGCTGCTCTTGAACTGGAAAAGCGCTTTATAAGACTGATTAAAAATTGTTATATAATTGTGTAGATGGGCACTTCACGGAAAATCCGTTGTAATGTATATGGGGACAATAAAAAAAAATCCTGTATTGTGTATGCGTTGCCCTCCACTACATCATTATCTAACAACAGAAGAATGGTGGCGTCATGTTGTCAGTCTGCATTGGCAAAGTTTACATCACGGAGTTGTATCTGGCTCGTCAGACAATGAGCGTTGACACATCGCCATCAACAACAACAACAGTTTGGAAAGTACCCCTCTGGTCTATAAAACTGTATGTGTATTTACATAAACAAGCAAACTATGTTTAGTGGGTGTTCAACTCCGTAACACACAAGCAAACAACGTGCGGGGATTTTTGTTTGTTTTGTTTTGTTTTATGTTTCTTTTATTTGTGTTTGTGTGTGGGTGTTTTTTTTTTTTTTGGGGGGGGGAGGGAAGAGGGGGTTGTTATTTTATATATAACAAGAAAAGCCTGTTCTTCTTTTCATACTAAGAAAATACTTTTTGCTAACAAAAAAATAAGGTAAGGTCTCAAGTTCAAGATAAAAACATTAAAACATTCTTTATGGCGTATAAGTTGCCTCCAGATCCGTATTAAGGGAAACACGTGATCCTAGTGTTTATTTTTTTCCTTAATAAAAGAAAAAAATCATAATTTAGTACCTTTTAAACACACTCAACGCAATAGAAAACATGTCATTGTACATCTTCACTTATTACTATTACGTGTACAACATGGTCTTTCTCACTGTATTACTGCTACATAGACAACATGGGTCCTCTCACAGTATTACTGCTACATGGACAACATGGGTCCTCTCACAGTATTAGTGCTACATGGACGTACAACATGGGTCCTCTCACAGTATTATTGCTACATGGACATCATGGGTCCTCTCACAGTATTACTGCTACATGGACAACATGGGTCCTCTCACAGTATTAGTGCTACATGGACAACATGGGTCCTCTCACAGTATTAGTGCTTCATGGACAACATGGGTCCTTTCACAGTATTACTGCAACATTGACAACATGGGTCCTCTCACAGTTTTACTGATACATGGACCACATGGGTCCTCTCACACTATTAGTGCTACATGGATAACATGGGTCCTCTCACAGTATTAGTGCTACATGGACAACATGGGTCCTCTCACAGTATTACTGCTACATGGACAACATGGGTCCTCTCACAGTATTAGTGCTACATGGACAACATGGGTTCTCTCACAGTATTACTGCTACATGGACAACATGGGTCCTCTCACAGTATTAGTGCTACATGGACAACATGGGTCCTCTCACAGTATTAGTGCTACATGGACAACATGGGTCCTTTCACAGTATTAGTGCTACATGGACAACATGGGTTCTCTCACAGTCTTAGTGCTACACGGACAACAAGGGTCCTCTCACAGTATTACTGCTACATGGACCACATTGGTTCTCTCACAGTATTAGTGCTACATGGACAACATGGGTCCTCTCACAGTATTACTGCTATATGGACAACATTGGTCCTCTCACAATATTAGTGCTACGTGGACAACATGGGTCCTCTCACAGTATTAGTGCTACGTGGACAACATGGGTCCTCTCACAGTATTAGTGCTACATGGACATCATGGGTCCTCTCACAGTATTAGTGCTACGTGGACAACATGGGTCCTCTCACAGTATAAGTGCTATTCAATTCAATTCAATTCAAACAACTTTATTTATCCAGCTATGGCAATTACAATGGGAGTATGAGTGCTCTCTAATTAAATTTAAAAAAAATCACCACAACGTGATCCTAGTGCTAAGTGGACGACATAGGTCCTCTCACAGTATTACTGCTACATGGACAACATGTGTCATCTCACAGTATTAGTGCTACATGGACAACATGGGTCCTCTCACAGTATTAGTGCTACATGGACAACATGTGTCATCTCACAGTATTAGTGCTACATGGACAACATGGGCTCTCTCACAGTGTTAGTGCTACGTGGACAACATGGCTTTCCTCACAGTATTAGTGCTATGTAGACAACATGGGTTATCTCACTATGTGGACAACATAGGTTCTCTCACTGTATTAGTGCTATGTGGACAACATGAGATCTCTCACTGTATTAACACTACCGGGACAAAATGGGTCCTCTCACAGTATTAGTGCTACATGGACAACATGGGTCCTCTCACAGTATTAGTGCTACCTGGACAACATGGCTTCCCTCACAGTATGATTGCTATGTGGACAACATGAGTCCTCTCACAGTATTAGTGCTACCTGGACAACATGTGTTCTCTCACAGTATTAGTGCTACATAGACAACATGGCTTTCTTCACAGTATTATTGCTATGTGGACAACATGGGTTCTCTCACTGTATTAATGCTACATGGACAACATGGGTTCCCTAACAGTATTATTGCTATGTGGACAACATGGGCTCTTAATGCTGCATGGACAACATGGGTTCTCTCACTGTATTAATTCTACATGGACAACATGGGTTCTTACATTGTATTAGTACTACGTGGTTGATTGATTGATTTATTGTTGCTTTAGGTCCAGTACTACGTGGACAACATGGGTTATCTCACTGTATTAGTGCTACATAGAAAATACATGTTCTTGTTTATAGGCTCTTGTATTCAGAAAAAGGGTCACAAATATTTTTTTTAAAATCAAGCCTAACTCAGCGTCGAGACTGACAAGGAAACAATGAAACTGTGCTGCATTACTAGGCAGAGCGTTGCATTTAGAACTACAACACAAAATGAACAAAAATGTGAATAACAAAAAAATTACATTAATGGTGTACACAATAAGGATGTGGCCATTTCTCCATTAAGAAAATATAATAAAATCCAGTCGCTGTAAAAACCAAGAAGATAAATTGTGTTATCTTAAATAACTAGAAGTTTAGTTTCCGTAAACACCATATATATTTGTTAGAAAATTAATTAATTCATTGCATATGAAACGGAAGTTGCTAACATTTCTCATTAATTTAAAACATATTTTAATTGAAAACTCAGCCACTGCACACAGTTGTTAAAACAAACACCATTAATTTTAATGTTTGAAAAAGTAATTTAATGAAGACTTCGCAAATGACTTCTCAAGTGATTACAAAAAAGAGGGAGATCTATGACTACTATCCTTACCCATTAATTTTTTTCTTAAAGTTGCTCTTTTTGATGACCTCACTCCCAATTTCCTATCTCTCTCTCACTTGCCCTATTTCTGTTAAAATATATGCTATTTTAAAGCGTCTTAAATCCTGATTTGAATTAAGCCCCCATTCAAAATACATCTATTTTCACCTATTATTCATTGCCCACACCCTTACCATACAATCAACCCTTAAATAAAAGCGTTTCAATACTTAAGTGTTCTATTATCGGCTATCATTCTTTTAAACACATATCTTGGCAAGTCTAGTCAGTGGTATTGTATCGCCAGCTTAGCCTGCTTATTAATTGTAACAGACACCCCACTCAGTGGGGTCATGTAACACAATTGGTTGAGCGGCTTACTAGTGAAGGTTCCTGGTTGGAATCCCCGATTGACCAGATTTTTCCCTTTGCCATCAACTGGTTGTCTGGTGTCAGAATAATGTGACCAGTATGCTTTAAATTCCCACTGTCGCTGTCTTTCTCCTTTGTTCTTTCTCATTCCTACTCTGTTCTATTAATCTACTATACTATCTTCTTCTTCGCTAGACCAGTCACCTACCTTTTTTTCTTGAAAACTCTTCAGGAACAAAACTCCACATTTGTGTGTGGAGGTCTGTTGGTTCAGCTTGGGAATATTGGACGCTCTCTGCCAGGTGGTCTCTGGGGCTTCCCATGATGTTATTATTTGGCAATGTAGGCATTTTATATGTTTGTGTTTTGTTGATGATTTATAATGATGTTTGTATTTTATTTTGTTTTTGTAAACGGGGGTTCGATAAATTAGAGTATAGCCTCAGCGTCCCCTGCGTGGGATGTCTTTATTGTAAAGTGACCTGCTGGTGGAAGGCCTTCAGTGTTACCACTAGGGTTGTTTCGGCAGATCTTTTATTATCAGGGGTGAGTCCTCTTTCAGCGAAGTTGTGGTCTTGATTTTTGGGTCCTGATTTGGCTCGGGAGAGTCCGCTGGACCTAAAGCAATAACCATGTAATGTAATGTAATCGAAGTATCGATCAATTTTCACATTCAGTTTCTCAGCAACTAAGTAAGCCTACAGTTGTTTTTTGTTTGCACTACACAGAGAGAGAGAGAGAGAGAGAGAGAGAGAGAGAAAGAGAGAGAGAGAGAGAGAGAGAGACAGACAGACAGAGAGAGAGAGAGAGAGAGAGAGAGAGAGAGAGAGAGAGAGAGAGAGAGAGAGAGAGAGGAGTGGCAAGTGTCAGCCAACACACTAGAAATGGCAAAGCAACGTCACAAAAGGTTTGGCTTTGTATGCTTACACTTCATTGAGTGCAGCCTACATGTATATGCGAACATTACATGTAATAAACAGGAAGGACCCAAAGTAGGGTTACAGTTACTTCATTATCTGTTTCACTTTTATCATCACGTTTTACACATAAATTATTTTTAAAAATAATACTGAACCTATTCTATGCTAGTTACTCATGTCTTAAAAATGTTAAAATGTCTAATATATAAATATAATGTATGTAAATAAAGGTCTAGATGTCTATCCTATCCTATCCTATCCCGTAACTCAAAGGTCGTTGGAGCACCACAGATGATCATTTAACCAGAGTACTCCATCTTTCTCTGTTCTCAGCAACCCTCATGGCTTCGTTCAATGTCAAACCAGTCCGTTCTCGAATGTTGTCCTCCCACCTCTTTTTCTGTCTCCCTCTTCTTTGGCTTCCCTGCACCGTGCCTTGCAGGATGGTTTTTGCAAGGCCTGATGTCTACTAAATATAAAATGTTTAAGTGTTAACTGTTCGAAGAATTCACAAGCGTTGAATAGATTTTTGTCCACATGTACAGAAGCATATAGTTACGTGGCTGTGCTTACAGTATTTATGATGCTTGCCTCAGGCAACCACAGAACCAACTGCACTCTTCAATACCATTAAGCACTACCTCAATCTAACGTCATAATACCATTAAGCACTAACTCAATCTAAAGTCATAATGCCATTCAACACTACCTCAATCTAACGTCATAATACCATTAAGCACTACCTCAATCTAACGTCGTCATACCATTAAACACTATCTCAATCTAATGCCATATTACCATTAAACACTAAGTCAATCTAACTTATAATACCATTAAACACTTCTTCCAGATTTGTCTGCTCCTTTGCCTAACTTTGCATCCACACGCAAAGAAGAAACTGTTTTGGCTCGCCTTCATATTGGACAAACTTATAATACCCATAGTTTCCTGTTAAAAGGAGAACCACCATGGTGCTTTGCATGTGACAAATCCTTTTCCGTTCGCCATTTTATGTCTGAATGTGCTGATCTGGTTGATGAAAGAGAAAGATGTTTTGGTTCAATACCTTTTAATGAGATTTTTAAAGTTTGCAATAGTCAACACCTGTTTCAGTTTTCACATGATGTTGGTTTTGTTTTATCGCATTTAAGTCATATCATCTTGTTTTGTATTCTTGGTTGAATTTTATTAGTTAGACTGATTTTATTTACATCTTTTATCATATTTAAATGTTAACAGTTTAGTCTGATTTTACTGGACCCTATAAGCACTGAATATCTATCTATCTACCATTAAACACTACCTCAATCTAACGTCACAATACCATTACAGGCTACCGCAATATAACACCACAATCCACAACACACAACGAAGTTTCCTTAGTCAGCAAAAAAATTAAAATTAATGACACGGCAGAAAAGCATGGCACTTCCTGTTCCATTCCATCAGCCTTCCCCTACATCCCCCTCAAAAACAAATTGTTAAATTGAATAAAAATGAAAAAGAGAAGGAAACTCCGCCACTGCCCTCTTAAATTACCAGGACCATTTGTCTGTAGCGTGTCGTCCTATTTTTGTGGAAACGGTTCGGTTTTAATCCTATGAACTATTACTTTCACTTTACAACTTGTCATTTTGAAAGTGGAACAGCCTAAGTTATAAATATGTTTATTTTTCGTCTGGGTGAGGTTTTTACCCCCTTAAAATACATTTTACCTGTTTCACGTAGCAAAGGATTTTATTCAAAGCAGACTTGTTGGAAAAGACTATAATGTCGATGATGATGTTGATGATGATGATGATGTTGATGATGATGATGATGATGATGATGATGATGATGATGATGATGATGATGATGATGATGATGATGATGATGAGGAGGAGGAGGAGGAGGAGGAGGAAGAGGAGGAGGAGGACGTGGAGGAGGAGGATGAAAGCGCACAACACACCCCAGCCTCATACCACATAGATATTTCAAGTAACGTTGTATTGATATCACATGGATATTTCAAGTAACGTTGTACTGATACCACATGGACATTTCAAGAAACATTGTACTGATATCACCTGGATATTTCAAGTAACGCTGTACTGATATCACATGGACATTTCAAGAAACATTGTACTGATATCACGTGGATATTTCGAGTAACATTGAACTGATATCACAGAGATATTTCAAGTAACATTATATCACATCACATAGATATTTCAAGTAACATTGTACTGACATCACAGAGGTATTGCAAGTAACATTGTACAGACATCACAGAGATATTTAAAGTAACATTGTACAGACATCACAGAGATATTTAAAGTAACAGTGTACAGACATCACAGAGATATTTCAAGTAACATTGTACAGACATCATCACAGATATATTATAAGTAATATTATACAGATATCACAGATATATTTCAAGTAACATTGTACAGGCATCACAGAGATATTTTAGTAACACTGTACAGACATCACAGATATATTTCAAGTAACATTGTACTCATATCACCGAGGTATTTCAAGTAACTTTGTACTCGCGTCACAGATATATTTCAAGTAACTTTGTACTTACGTCATAGAGATATTTGATGTAGCATTGTACTCACATCATAGAAATATTTCAAGCAACATTGTACTCACATCAAAAGAAATATTTGATGTAACATGGTACTCACATCATAGAAATATTTCAAGCAACATTGTACTCACATCAAAGAAATATTTGAGTTAACATGGTACTCACATCTTCGTACTCCTTGTCTCTCAAGTACTCCATCTGGAACCGTCTGTGCGACTCTCTCTCGAACAAGTCGATCCATCGTAACTTCTCCTTCTCCTCCTTGGCGCCTTCTTGTTGCTCCTCCATCCTCCTCCTAGCTCCTACAGAGACGTAAAGGAAGAAGAATGTAACGCATAGCTACATAGCTACCCAGAGTACAACTCCTCCTACAGAGACATATTCGAATATCCAATAGCATCTTATTGCATAGAAATGCATTGCAGAAATAGTTTCAAATCCGTCAAACATTGTCAGAAATTCAATTGGAAGAATGACATTTAATATTAAAAAATCCAAAACACATTGCATTAAAAAATATAATGTTGTATTGCATTCTCAGTGAACGTGGTTATTGGGGTAATGCAACAGAGTAGTGTGTTGGGCACACCTTAGCCATGTTTCATGTTAAGCAACGTGGAGAAGTTTGAGGACTTGGATGGGTGACCCACGCTTGGAAGGCAACCACCAAATGACCCAATCCACCCAGCTGTGAATGGGTGCCTGGAGGTGTTTACAACCGGGCAAGGTCCAGCAGCGAGGGAGAGGAGATAGCCATTGCCCTCATTAAGCTGGCCTAGAGAGAAAATGGAGGTCCCGACCACTCTGCCGGAAACACGACTTCACACAGCCTGCACTACGTTCCATTTCCTGTCGTTTCTGATGGCGTTGCTCTGCGGCTGCCGCAACTTGAAGTTCGCACGGTTGGGTGGCGACTGTCATGAAGAATCCAGATCCAAATTAAATCTACTTATAATTCTTAGATCGATAGATAGATAGATAGATAGATAGATAGATAGATAGATAGATAGATAGATAGATAGATAGATAGATAGATAGATAGATAGATAGATAGATAGATAGATAGATAGATAGATAGATAGATAGATAGATAGATAGATAGATAGATAGATAGATAGATAGATAGATAGATAGATAGATAGATAGATAGATAGATAGATAGATAGATAGATAGATAGATAGATAGATAGATAGATAGATAGATAGATAGATAGATAGATAGATAGATAGATAGATAGATAGATAGATAGATAGATAGATAGAGCGTTAGTCCAGCTCAACAGCGAATCCAAGCGATAGCCGATAAGTATCTAGTCTAACTCCAGCCACCGCGTCTGAGATCCCCACTTGCTGCTTAAGCCGCACTGTCTGACGTCGTAGACCACTGAGTACTATACTGGGCGACCAGGTTTGTGGGAGGAAGGTCCTAGTGCTTGCTGCTGGCACTCAAAAATGGCCATTGCCCATGTTGTAGTTTTGTTATGTTGTCAATCCATAAAATGCCTGGGATAATCATGTTCATATTTAGTCATACCCATATATAATCAAACCAATTGTTATAGCGCAAGTTTTCCAACTCAAAAAGCGACTGTGGGTAGACTTGAGGTTTGAACGCACTTCCTATCCTCCAGGACGCACAATGTTCTTCGCTACTGACAACTAAGCTATCCAGATCCACAATCCTACAAAATTAATTGTGTTACCTTATCTAAAGTAAGAATTGCTGAAGAGAACCAGAAACGGAAACAGATTGTGTAGCCATGCTAAAAAAAACTGTTTCAGAAAAAAGCCACTGCATGTATGTACAAATGTGTGACCTTCCTGAAAAGAACAATTCCTAGCAAACCCATACGTACACACTTGTAACCTTATGTACGAGAACCATAATAGAAAACCCAACATTCACATACCTTAATCAGACTGCATATGATGCTCTTGAAGTTCTATAAGCTTTGAAAGGAATTCCAAAGAAATACTCCACTACCACAAAGGCATCTTCAGCTTCTTGAAGAGTTTAGCTTAGAAGAAAAGCATCCATAAACATTTTTTACGCCGCTGAATTCAGTTTATACTACTCAATGACGAACGCATTTCCTGGAGAGGTTCGATTAGGAATAAAGGTATTTATGAACACTTGTCCAGTTGTCCTTCCTGGAGAGTTTAGCTTGAAAGGAAAAGTATTCACGAACACATTTGATAAAATTTAACTGATATTTTTTTTAAAGGTTTCACATTTGTAAATCTAGACTTCTGACATTGTCTGTCTTTATGACGAATAATTCCTTAGTATCCTGTCGGAGTAAAGCGCACGAGTTTATCTGCACTCAAAATGGCAAATGATCTGAGTCTGATCTGCAAAAAAGGAAACATTTTTGTGGTCATGCTGTCTTTTTCATCTCCTTCTCCTCCTCATTCTTCTTCTTCTTCTTCTTCTTCTTCTTCTTCTTCTTCTTCTTCTTCTTCTTCTTCTTCTTCTTCTTCTTCTTCTTCTTTTCATTTTCGTATTGTTGTTGTTGCTGTTGTTGTTGTTGTTGTTGTTGTTGTTGTTGTTCTTCTTCTTCTTCTTCTTCTTCTTCTTCTTCTTCTTCTTCTTCTTCTTCTTCTTCTTCTTCTTCTTCTTCGTCTTCGTCTTCGTCTTATTTTGACACAAGGAAATTCAGAAAGATAAAAGGAAAAGACGGTAAAAAGAACAGAAAATAAAATGAAGAAAACGATTATAAAGATTTCAAGGACAGTATACAAATACACAGAGAAAGGAAAATGTAAGGGAAAAAAACAAAAAGATATAGATAAAATTTAAAAATAATTTTTCGGATTTTAGCATTTCGTCATAGCACTATTAGCAGGTAGCTTTATTTTTCATTTGTGTTGATCTGATTGTTTCATTGAAAATATTTTTTTATGGAAAAGTTTAAGTTTTCTATTTGTTTGATTCTTTCTTTTTTTCTTTTTTTTTTATTCCCTCTTTCTTTCTTTTAAGTCGTGTTCTCATTCAAAATATACTTTTTAAATTGAATTTTTCATTTTTCATCTTTCTTTCTTTCTTTTTTTGTGTCTTTCCGTCATTCTTTCGTTCGTTCTTTCGTTTTTACTTTATTTTCTTCATTATCTCCTTTATTTTGTTGTTGTTGTTGTTGTTGTTGTTGTTGTTGTTGTTGTTGTTGTTGTTGTTGTTGTTCTTCTTCTTCTTCTTCTTCTTCTTCTTTTTCTTCTTCTTCTTCTTCTTCTTCTTCAGCATCACACTGCAAATTGTTCTTAACGACAAATGTCTCCAAAACTAGTTAACCAACTTTCCCAGTTATGCACACAATTACTGTTTTTGAAACATTGCGGTAATTCAAGCGATTTGATTTAAAAAAAATAGTCTAAATGATTCCCTTAAAAATAAAATTAATAACCTTTTTTAAAATCTAAATTGCACAACAGTATTTTTTCTTACAAAACACTATAACGAACAAATATTAATTCGTCCACAAAATACTATAATCCCTAAATAATGCGTAAATGTAATAATTACGTATTAATACGAAAATAACAATAATTACTCATTACAAATTCATATGTAAACACACGAATTAACACATCAATGCAACGAAATGCATGCACAGAAAACCGATTTGTGCACCGAGGTACGTCTTAAATTGCGTCTTTATACGTAAAGGTAATAATTACGCATTAACACGTAGTAATTACGTCCGAAAACCACCACTGCAGTGAAAGACTTGCAAAGAGAACGGATTTTTGTCCCGGTACGTTTCAAACTAAGGGCTGACCAACGACTGACGACCAAGAAAAATAGCATTTGGTGGAGATTGCAACCAACTGCAGGTTGGGAATGAGATATGTGAAGGTCGGGGTAGCGACATGGACAGAAAGACGGGGTTACAAAACCAAAGGTCAAGAGGGTAAGAGGGAGGGGGAGGCGATAGGGGGGAGGGAAAACATAGGGACGTCATGCAGAGGGAAGTCAGGAGTGGGGGAGCGGAAGTAGCGGGAGAGAGGGAGGGAGAAAAGATGTGCACGTTAGAAAAATAATTGTCTAGGAGAGAGAGGGCGACTGCTGAACCAAACACGGGAAAGTAGGAGTGGGGGGGGGGTGAAGGTGGGATGGAGGGGGGATTAGTGAGGGAATGACGGAATGAGAGGAGAGGATGTCAGAGGGGCACATTGGAAAACTATTTTCAAAGAGAGAGAGAGGTGAGCGAGAGAGAAAGAGAGAGAGAGGTGGGAGACGAAGAAAGAGAAAGAGAAATGAGGGGAGGAGGACGCGACGCTCGGGTGAAGGTGAAGATTAAATCTGGGATGTCCTGTAATGGATGGGCTGGCTACAAGACCATCGTTCACGGAGAGAGAGGGAGGGAAAGAGAGAAAGAGAGAGAGAGAGAATGAACAGGGGACACGGTGGGGGAGGTGCGAACATAGTAACCTGTACATTTAGATCTAAAGATGGAGTGAGCGGGTGTATCAGAAAATGAAATTAGCACACACACATTCACGATTGTCTATTATGGGATTAGTAGGAAACAGAACTAATGGTGTTAGTGAGGACACATAGATCAGGATGTGTTTTTGTCAGCGCTTGCACGTGATGAGGAGAGAGAGAGAGAGAGAGAGAGAGAGAGAGAGAGAGAGAGAGAGAGAGAGAGAGAGAGAGAGAGAGAGAGACAGAGAGAGAGAGAGAGAGAGAGAGAGAGAGAGAGAGAGAGTGGATATAGTGTAGTAGGTTCTCACACGCCAGAAATGTTTCATGCGAAGCAACGTCCAATGTCGATGTTGATGCCTTGAAAAGCGCGATCCTCCACGTCGGTAGACATGCTCCTTGCAGATGCTAGGTGGGATAGGTGAGGGGGGGGGTGAAGGGATCTAGGTAGCTGCGGGAACGTGATCCAACATTAAAACGAACTAGTCATCAGACGTTAAACATAAATTAAAATCATCATCATCATCATCATCATCATCATCATCATCATCATCATCATCATCATCATCATCATCATCATCATCATAATATGTACATGATGTATATAAACAGTTGTGAGGTTCATGACAAAGTATTAGAACAGATGAGTCTTCACTGATCTCTTGAACGAGGACACTCTGTTTCAACTGAAGCGAAAGAGCATTCCACAGATTGGGTCCAGAATTTGAAAGCAGGATCCAACAGGGTTTGTACTTGTGTTCGTTTACCACCATGCAGGCAGTAGTTACAAGCTGGCAGAGGTACTGAAGTTCTGAGTTGTTGTTTCTTTTTAAATTTAAGACCATTTCCCGGACGCACCTTGGGGGTCAAAGTTCTACTTTGTCAACACCTTGGGAGTCAAAGTTCTACTTCGTCAACACCCTGGGGGTCAAAGTTCTACTTTGTCAACACCTACACTGGTTGTTTGCCCTTACTTAATTATATATGCAAGCGAACTCGCCGCTAAGGTCACATCTATACATCAGTGCCCCAGCCTGGTTGACTTAAGAGTCCTGTCCAAGCATTCCTGTCTGCCCTATTCATAACTTTCCGGCACCTCTCATAAAAACTCGTGGGTATCGCCATTATAAATCAAAACGAGATTAGAGTGAAACCAAGTTCCGGTCTGGCTTGTTTTGCTTTTCTTAAAGCTTGATGCGTGACTTTTAAATATGGCAAATTGCCGAAAACGACGATTGTTAGAGCCAGAAAACGAGTGGGATTAGTATACAAACGGTGGAGGAAGTACATGCTCAGTGAAAAAATGCAAAAACAATCGTAGAGGCCTGTATTTGTGGCAACTTCGGAGGTGCGTTGATCACTACCCAATGGTTCATGGAGAGTGCGTGTGTCAGGAGCCCTACAACCTGCACACCCCTTCAAATAGTGACCAGATAAGAGAGTGGCTGTCAAAACTACATTTAAAACGTCCACCGAAGACAATTTTTGTCTGTTCCTTTCATTTTACTGACCGAGAGCCCACCATTCAAAAGCCATCTCCCCAGCTGTTTCTTGGTTACGACAGCAAAGTGAAGATCGGCAGGAAGTCACCACGAAAACGCCAGTCGTCAGATGGAAGAGCTAGCGATACAACGATTAAAGAACGATCATCGACAGAAAGTGAAACAGGACCTGAAAACTCTTGTAGTTTTCCATAGGTTCGCCGTCGCAACCTTCACAAAACACGAAGTAGTTGGCTATGTGAGGGTACAATACCGGTGGCCAGTGACACATGTTGTCTTCCCACTGTAAACTTGACTGTCACAACTGGAACTTCAAATCCATCAGGCATTCTCATTTTTTTTCGTATTATTTAGATTAACGTCTCCGGACACAGTGCGTATAGGAGACAACTCAGGCATTCTCTGCAACACTTCCTCTTTTATGCTCCCACCAACGCTTTCTCATGTGATTCGACATATTCTTGAATATTTGGAAATAACTTACTCAAAACACTCGGATAAACAATAGGAGGAGAAAGAAACCGGAAGTATGTTTCACGGTAACAGAAAGAGTTACCCCTCTTACATGGAGGATTCCCGTTGGTGCATAGGATAGCAGAAAAGTGTGAATACAGGTAATGTCGTTTCCACTGTAGTCCTGTCTTGGCCAAGCTTAGGACAGATCACCCGACACGTCTGGAAATACCTTCATAATAATAAAATAATTTAATTCGTTTAAAATCACGGTTATCCCTCACAGCAAAGCTCCAATCGCGTTACATAAAACAGATTTACCTTGAAACAGTCAGGAATCAGGACGAGCCAAATGTTGGTCTTTACGTCAGTCAGTCCATCGGTGTGTTGGAAGCCATATTTCAAAAATCACTGAATGAATTTTGACCAAGCTCATTGTTCAACTTTACGTTGGTTATGGGTCTGCCACCGGAGTTATTAACCTGCTTTATCACAAAGGTTAAGGTAACTGGACTCATTTGGTTGCGAAACACGTTTTGTTCAATATTTCAACAACGGCGGAAGCGATTTTGTTGAATTTTCGTATATAGGAACTTCAAATACCGGGCCATCCTTCAGTAGTGGTATACAGGAACTTAAAATAATGGGCCATCCTTCAGTAGTGGTATACAGGAACTTCAAATAATGGGCCATCCTTCAGTAGTGGTATACAGGAACTTCAAATAATGGGCCTTCCTTCAGTAGTGGTATACAGGAACTTCAAAGAATGGGCCATCCTTCAATAGTGGTATACAGGAACTTCAAATACTGGGCCATCCTTCAGTAGTGGTATACAGGAACATCAAAGAATAGGCCATCCTTCAGTAGTGGTGTACAGGAACTTCAAATACTGGGCCATCCTTCAGTAGTGGTATACAGAAATTCAAAGAATGGGCCATTCTTCAGTAGTGGTATACAGGAACTTCAAATCATGGGCCATCCTTCAGTAGTGGTATACAGGAACTTCAAAGAATGGGCAATCCTTCAGTAGTGGTATACAGGAATTCAAAGAATGGGCCATTCTTCAGTAGTGGTATACAGGAACTTCAAATCATGGGCCATCCTTCAGTAGTGGTATACAGGAACTTCAAATAATGGACCATCCTTCAGTAGTGGTATACAGGAACTTCAAATAATGGGCCATCCTTCAGTAGTGGTATACAGGAACTTCAAATAATGGGCCTTCCTTCAGTAGTGGTATACAGGAACTTGAAATAATGGGCCATCCTTCAGTAGTGGTATACAGGAACTTCAAATAATGGGCCATCCTTCAGAAGTGGTATACAGGAACTTCAAATAATGGGCCATCCTTCAATAATGGTATACAGAAACTTCAAATAATGGGCCATCTTTCAGTAGTGGTATATAGGAACTTCAAATAATGGGCCATCCTTCAGTAGTGGTATACAGGAACTTCAAATACTGGGCCATCCTTCAGCAGTGGTATGCATGAACTTCTAATAACGGGCCATCCTTTAGTAGTGGTATATAGGAACTTCAAATAATGGGCCATCCTACAGTAGTGTCCCAAAGTCGGTCATGTGGTCGCACGGTCGCCCTGAATTTCACGTTTGTTTTTTTTTTAATTCAAAGCACGCTCTTTGCCTTAAGAACTCAACCAAAACTCATTATTTTTACTTTGCCGATACTTGAAGTACTGCTAGGCACATCCGATTACTTTGCCGATACTTGAAGTACTGCTAGGCACGTCAGATTACTTTGCCGATACTTGAAGTACTGCTAGGCACGTCAGATTACTTTGACGATATTTGAAGTACTGCTAAGTACGTCAGATTACTTTGTCGATACTTAAAGTACTTCTAGGCACGTCAGATTACTTTGCCGATACTTGAAGTACTTCTAGGCACGTCAGATTACTTTGCCGATACTTCAAGTATTGCAAAGCACGTCAGATTACTTTGCCGATACTTGAAGTACTGCTAGGCACACAAGATTATTTTGCCGATACTTGAATTACCGCTAGGCACGTCAGATTACTTTGCCAATGCTTGACGTACCGCTGGGCACGTCAGATTACTTTGCCGATACTTGAAGTACTGCTATGTACGTCAGATTACTTTGCCGATACTTCAAATACTGCTAGGCACGTCAGATTACTTTGCCGATACTTGAAGTACTGCTAGGCACATCAGATTACTTTGCCGATACTTGACGTACTACTATACACGTCAGATTACTTTGTCCATACTTGAAGTGCTGCATGCTAGGCACGTCAGATTACTTTTCCTATATCTGAAGTATTGCATGCTAGGCACGTCAGATTACTTTGCCCATACTTCAAGTACTTCTAGGCACGTCAGATTACTTTGCAAATACTTGAAGTACTGCAAGGCATGTCAGATTACTTTGCCGATACTTGAAGTACTGCTAGGCACGTCAAATTACTTTTCCGATACTTGAATTACTACTTGTCATGGCAAAACTGTGGAAGAGGGGTGTGGGCACCTTGTCTTTCAGTAAACGGACATTAACAAGTCACTCTGCAAGGCCATCAGGTCAAGAAATTGAATAATGTGTTATGAGCATTAGCACGTGCGGTCAGGGTGAAGCTTATTTTGCAGTTTAGGGAGCCAATCGTTGAGCTCAGTTTGAGAAATGTATTGTAGAAATTTGGCCGGAACCTGAATTCGTTACTAGAGCTTGGTGGTAAGCGGATCGAAGGAGGAGAGCAGGGAGAAAGCAGGTCAGGAGACATTAAGCCGTGGAACCGGATTGTGGTCAAAGTGGGACACCCAGGAGGCTAAGGGGTTATTGAGAGCTGGGTAGCTGTCAAACGTTTATAGAGGATATTCGGGCGTTGTCTATGTGATGTTTCAAGAGAAAATCTCTGATCACAAGTCGGTAAGTGAAATTCGACCACTGGAATCCTGTCTCTAACGATCGTCAATGAGAGAATGGGGAGAAAACTATTTAGGGAGGGCTTGTAGTAAAAACGTATGAAAGAGAATGTAGAACGTAAAATTGTATGTCTTTAAACTTTTATTAAAATATGTTAATTATTATTACTATTGTATCTGCCAACGTTTTTATGTTAAAATGCATTTTGTTGTAAATAATATTATGATGAGTTAAAGCAGTCAGCTAGACTCAGAAGAGTGGTGAAATGTAAATTGTATAAAGACTATATAAACGAAACAAATGTATGTTAAATACTGTGGAATTCTTATGATGGTTGTATTTTGTATAATTTGTATGAGTTTAACGAAATGGAAAAAAACTGTGAATATAAAACCATGTAAAGTTTTCTTCAGGAGAAGAGGAGAGAAGACAAATTTGTTTTAAAAGCAATAGATATATAAAAGCCATGCAAGAAAGTAGCCTGTTTTCAGGTTGGACTTGTTGTTGTTGTTGTTATCCTTGGAGGTTGTTTTTGCTGTTGGAGCTTGGTGTTGAAGTGCAGTCGGGGTGCACTTGAGCTTGCAGTTGCAGTTTGACTGAAGAGGTTGCTGCTGTCGTCATCGTTGCTGGAAGCAGAGAAGCACTAGGGCAGCAGTGGTCAAGGTGGCTGACGTCGCTTGTGTGGGTATTGACCATTGTGTCATCGTCAGAGCGTACCACCGAAGATCGTTTAGTAACACCCAGGGTCAATGAGTGCTGCGGAAGGAAAAAGAGGGAGAGAACCAACAGAAATAAGGGGCCGTTTGTCGAGTAGACATTTTAGTGCAAAAAAGGAAGCCACGGATTTCTTAATATATATATAACTTAGGAAAGAACAGTTTACTTATATGTATTCTTTTTTAATATTTATAGCCATCAGGAACAGTGAGGCTTGCTATAGCCAGTGACTCTTTATAATCTATTTTTTTATATAAACTATATATAGATATATATAAACTGTGCAGAGAACATTTTAACCAAGGAAATTCAAGGAAGAAGTGTGCAGTCAGACTTTGCCAATCAGTGACAGTGTACATGGTGTGAAGTGTGTACATAGCATTATATAACAAGACTGAACAGGGACAACAGGGGGGACATATGTGTGTTTAATTATTATGTATAAATTATATATGTGTGTGTTACATTGAAACGCGAACGAAAGTATGTCTGAAACGCACACGATAGATCTAATCATTTCGTTTTGCAAAGTATTCAATAATGGAGTTTATTTACCTTTGATTTGAGTTTGCATTGTTGTTAGGAGAGGCTTTGTATAACGTTGATAATTTGTGTTAGTCGATATTATTGGAGAATTCTCTGGATCTGCGTGTTTACTCTCGATAGAAATTTCCCGATAAATGTCGAAGTAAGAGAACGTTCCGGGTATATGTAGAGAGATGTATGACGTAAGTCAGTGATAACAATCTTTTATTTGATTGGCTGTAATGCGTCATTCTAGTCTACCGTGTTCTAAATTGTTCGGGAAAAGAGAGAGAGACTATATAATTATGTGCTGCACTATTTTGAGGAGTTATTATTGTTGATAGTGAGTTGGAAAGTAAAAAAGTTGAAAGTGGAAAGCGATTGTATGCAGTGTTGATGTGTGCTGAATAAAAGTGGAAAACTTCATACGTCGACTCCGTGTCTTGTTGCTGAGTGAGCAGGCTGCGTGGATAAACGAATCTGAGTTACACATCTATCAGGAATTCAAGCATCGGGGCTGAATCACATACTGATAAAGAAACACACCAACATCGAACGGAGTGTAACATTTTGGGGGTCAAGCCGCGATTCACGCCATAGCCCAGGGTTCAACTGCTACAACAAGCGAGTCAACGTTACGAGAGGCAGTCATCGAGGGTAGCCGCCAACAAGTTGCGTCGGGAGGGGCCAACATACTGGGACTACATCACCGATAGCGCGACGAAACATTTTCAGAAGACTGGAAACCATGTGAACCAGATCCAGGGGAGCCAGACGAACCAGAAACAGACGGACTCCACGCCTCCTCCCAGGGAAGGGCATTCAAGAGGCTGTTTCACCTGCAACGCCACACACCACAGAGCGGCTAACTGTCCTCAAAACAAAAGTAGCGGACAGCGGAGCAGTACGGACAATTCAGCGGCGGGCAACCGGCAGAGGCGGTTCTCCAATCAACGGCAATCCAGTAGATCTGACCATCAGGTGTGCGGCGGGAGCGTCATTCTTCCGAGTGAGACCAAGCGCACAGCTACTCCTGCGGACGTGCAAGAGTGCATGACCGATGGCCAACTTCTCCTTGCCAACGGAAAATCCATCCCCGTCGTCGCCAGCGCAGCTGTGACCGTCCAGAACATGCCTGTTTCAAAGGGACGCGTCGGAAATCATGAAGTGACTGTTCTAAGAGACTCTGGCTGCAGTGGGGTCATCGTCAGAGAAGACCTAATTGCTAAAGAACAATTCACTGGCGATTCTAAATGGACACTCATGGCCGACAGCAAATGTGTGAAATCGCCAGTTGCCAAGATTCATGTCAACACCCCTTTCTACATAGGCGAAGTCGAAGCGGTTTGCCTGAAGAAGCCGCTGTATGATTTGATGATCGGGAATATCGACGGCGCGAGACGACCCGACGACCCCGATCCAGAGTGGAGTCCTGCCTCAACCCAACGCATCGAAGTTGTGGAGGAGGATCCATTGCCATTTCCCGATGGAGACCTTACAGAGCTGCTACGGGATAATGTGGCTACTCCGGCTCAGCCCTGCCGACCAGAGATCGTCGGTGCTGTTACTACCAGGGCCCAGGCCAAGAGAGACAAGACGTCTACGCCACTGAAAGTCGCCGACAACTCTAAAGCTGCCATCGTGGACAGAGATAAGCTGATCCAGCTCCAGGAAGCTGATAGTACTTTAAACAAGTACAGGAACCGCCAAGACCACGTGACCAAAGGCAGTGGTACGGTCTATTTTGAGGTGAAGGCCAAGATCCTGTATCGAATCTTCCAGCACCCGAGGGTCAACGGAGGGAAATCACTACGTCAAGTATTGGTACCGTTACCCCTAAGGCGCCAGGTGATGGAAGTAGCGCATGACTCAATCATGGGAGGTCACCTGGTTATCAAGAAGACGTCGGATAGAATCCAGTCTGTGTTCTACTGGCCAGGACTTCATGCGGACGTCAGCCGTTTCTGCCGATCATGTGACATTTGCCAGAAGACCATACCTCGAAAAAGGGTCCCGAAAGTGCCTATGCAGAGGATGCCTCTGATCGACCGACCTTTCAAGAGGGTGGCCTTAGACTTAATCGGCGAAATAAGACCTCCGAGTGAAGAAGGTCATCGGTGGGTACTGACTTTAGTGGACTATGCGACTCGGTACCCAGAAGCAGTGCCTCTGAAGAAGATTGACACTGAAACTGTTGCAGAGGCGCTGGTGGACATGTTCAGCAGACTTGGAGTGCCTGAAGAGATCCTGACAGACCTCGGGACGCAGTTCATCTCTGACTGCATGAAGGAGGTCAACAGACTGCTGAGCATCCGGCATTTAACTACGACACCCTACCATCCAATGTGCAACGGGCTTGTCGAAAAGTTCAATGCTACTCTGAAGTCCACCCTGAAGAAACTGTGCAGCGAGCAGCCCAGACAATGGCATCGCTATATCAACGCCTTACTTTTCGCCTACAGAGAAGTACCGCAGGAGTCCACCGGCTTTTCTCCGTTCGAGCTGCTGTACGGAAGAACCATCCGAAGGATCCGGTGCTACGGCTGCCTGACACTTCCAAGGAATTCGTCTTAAGAACAGACGCAGCGGACGAAGGCATCGGCGCCATACTGATGCAAGAACACGAAGGGAAACTATTTCCGGTCAGTTACGCCAGCAAGAAGCTGTCCAGGGCTGAGAAAAATTACTCGACCATGGAGAAAGAGTGCCTTGCCATCATATGGGGAATCCGGAAGTTCGAACTGTACCTTCAAGGAGTGAAGTTCGTGCTACAGACTGATCACAAGCCGCTAACTTACTTGAACTCTGCCAAGTTTGTGAACAGTCGGATCATGAGATGGGCTATGTACTTGCAGAACTTTAACATGCGAGTAGAATCTATCAAAGGATCAGACAATGTTGGTGCGGACTTCCTCAGCAGAGTGTGTGAGTAAAGAACATTGACTGTGTGGATGAACTGTGAACATTGACAATATCCAGATAGACTTGCGGATGGAAGAACATTGACTCTGTGTGAATGAACTGAGCATAATGACAGTATTCAGAAAGTCCGGAATTAAGACTTTGTTTATGCATTACGTTTCAACGTTGTTGAAAG
The DNA here is from genome assembly GCA_036898135.1 of Oncomelania hupensis. Lineage (NCBI taxonomy): Eukaryota > Metazoa > Mollusca > Gastropoda > Littorinimorpha > Pomatiopsidae > Oncomelania > Oncomelania hupensis. Next base: position 59,216,960 of record CM072523.1, on the reverse strand, counting down.
AAATTGGGTAAATTTCTTCTTGAGTGGGGGGTTATGTTACGTTGAAACGCGAACGAAAGTATGTTTGAAACGCACACGATAGATCTAATCGTTTCGTTTTGGAAAGTATTCAATAATGGAGTTTATTTACCTTTGATTTGAGTTTGCATTGTTGTTAGGAGAGGCTTTGTATAACGTTGATAATTTGCGTTAGTCGATATTATTGGAGAATTCTCTGCATCTGCGTGTTTACTCTCGATAGAAATTTCCCGATAAATGTCGAAGTAAGAGGACGTTCAGGGTATGTGTAGAGAGATGTATGACGTAAGTCAGTGATGACGATCTTTTATTTGATTGGCTGTAGTGCGTCATTCTAGTCTACCGTGTTCTAAATTGTTCGGGAAAAGAGAGAGAGAGACTATATAATTATGTGCTGCACTATTTTGAGGAGTTATTATTGTTGATAGTGAGTTGGAAAGTAAAAAAGTTGAAAGTGGAAAGCGATTGTATGCAGTGTTGATGTGTGCTGAATAAAAGTGGAAAACTTCATACGTCGACTCCGTGTCTTGTTGCTGAGTGAGCAGGCTGCGTGGATAAACGAATCTGAGTTACACATCTATCAGGAATTCAAGCATCGGGGCTGAATCACATACTGATAAAGAAACACACCAACATCGAACGGAGTGTAACAGTGTGTGTTAATTTAGAACAAGGTGAGAGAGTGATTTTTATTATTTATGCCAATGTTTTGATTGTATATATTTTAGATTGTTTTTACATTTTAAATTTGTTTATATATGTTTTCTTTGGTGTCATTCTTTTGTTTCTTGATTAGGGTTTTTAATTAGATGTTTTTTGAATAAATGTATAATTGTATTTTAACACTTTATTTCACTAGTTGAGTTTCTTAGTTTAGATTAGTGGGAGAAAGGACGCTCGAACACGCACCAACCCACCCCACATACCCCTTCACTCCTTGCTTGAAGGAACAGTCACCTACTTAAGCACCGCAAGGAGAAAGTGGGCCTGACACTGCTAGGCACGTCAGATTGCTTTGCCGATACTTGAAGTACTGCTAGACACGTCAGATTGTTTTGCCGATACTTGAAGTACTTCTAGACACGTCAGATTGCTTTGCCGATACTTGAAGTACTGCTAGACACCTCAGGTTGCTTTGCCGATCCTTGAAGTACATCTAGACACGTCAGATTACTTTGCCGATACTTGAAGTACTGCATGCTAGGCACGTCAGATTACTTCGCCGATACTTGAAGTACTGCATGCTAGGCACGTCAGATTACTTTGTGCCGATAATTGACGTACTGCTAGGCACGTCAAATTACTTTGCCTATACTTGAAGTACTGCTAGGCACGTCAGATTGCTTTGCCGATACTTGAAGTACTGCTAGGCACGTCAGATTATTCCTATTTGTACTTTCTCAAATGTCAAGGTCACTGTGCTTCACCATTTTTTAAATACATTTTGCGCTGTATCTAGCAACTTGCTGATCCGATTGTTATAATGTTTTTGTTTGCAGGTAGTTCAGATCGTGGGCGGTCATTCCATAGTTTGTTTTACTTTGTCTAGCCCAGTCACCACACCGCCAACAAGTGTAACGCTTTTCAATAAAAAGAAATCGGATGTGTGTCTAGAAATACATTTGAATGGCGTGCCAGCTTTTTCTTTCTTTTTGATTTTTTTATGATTTTATGTGTTGCTCATTGCAGACAAATTCGGGCTGGATTCTCAGCGAAAGTGCCGCAGCCGCAGGACATGGTGTATATGTTATGAACAAAAAAATACAAATACAAACAAACAAAAAAAAAGAGCCGTAACTGTCTTCCCAATGAAGATTTGCAGTCAACGTTGACAATGTTACACTGCCGTAGACTTGGCAGGTAAGGTAAGAGTCTTTGTGGAACACTGTTCTCCGCTGTGTTTAGGAGGACCACAGTTGATTGAGACTAAAACTGTGTAACTGGTATTTCCATCTGGATGGCTGTGTCCAGCGACTGCTGTGCTTTTAGCAAGGAAAGTCAACGCGAATTTCTGCCACGTGGGTGGCCAATATAAATATTCAAAACATCCTAATTACCCAATCGTAGGGAGGTAAGCCAAAGTATTCATAGGAGGCAATCCAAGGTATTTAAGGACTGTAAATCGGTAAGCCAACGTATCCAAGGGCGGTAAATCAAAATATCCAAGGGAGGTAAACCAAAGTATGGCGCCAGCGTTCATTTGCCCTTGACAAATCTGTCCATAAATATTGGTTGATTTTAATTTAGCAGCGGATTCCAACCACGTCCAGGAAGGGATGACAAAACAGGCGTGTTGTGCTCTCTTCCTCTGTGATGGCGACACTTCAACACCGGTCCTATTGTTCTCCAATCTGGCGCTGCTGTCTCCAGATACAAATGAAAGGCACGTTAGTGGGGTCGTAAATTGTCAGTTGGTGCGTGAAGTTATGTACAAGGAGGTGTCGCACAAACTGCAAAAATAAAGTGTTTAGTGGGGAAGTGTCAGACGTCTTGTCATTTATGTCACCAAACTATTAATTATATCGTGTATGTTAAGGAGAAGAAAATAAAAAGACAGGAATAATATTGTATAGTCCAGTTCATTTCGCCATAGTAGGCCTACCTGCTGAGCTAAAACCTTCTAGGTCTTTCGTCCCACAAAGATCACTGCTAGTCTAGTGAGAGAGCTCTATACAACAAGGGTTTAAGCTATGTTAGAGCCTTGTGGCGCGCTGCTCCCAAATTCTGGAACGCCCTGCCACCAGAACAAAGAAATGTTTACAAACTAGACTTCAGGAAGCGACTTAGAACATATTTACTTAGGTAAGACTGCTGCGCTCCCTTGTCATCTTCATCTTCTTGCGAAACATGGACCCTCACAGTAGATCTACAACAAAGAATACAAAGCATGGAGATGAGGTTCTACAGAAGACTTCTGGGCATTTCCTATACCCAGCACATCACCAACGACGAAGTCCGACAGACCACCACACAAGCCATTGGACAACACGATGACCAGCACACAGTGGTGAACAAACGTAAACTCCGATGGTATGGCCACGTCACCAGATCACAAGGCCTTGCAAAGACTGTCCTGCAAGGCACAGTGCAAGGAGGTAGAAGAAGAGGGAGACCGAAAAAGAGTTGGGAGGACAACATTCGAGAATGGACTGGCTTGACACTGAGCGAAGCCCTCAGGGTTGCTGAGGACAGAGAAAACTGGAGTACGCTGGTTATACGATCATCTGTGGTGCCCCAACGACCTCCGAGCTACGGGATAGGAAAGGATAGGGTAGGACTCAGGCTTGCCTCCACCTCCCTGTCCCCTCCACACTCTCCCCCCTCTCTCTCTCCCTCTCCCTCTCTCTCCCCGCCTTCTCTCTCTCTCTCTCACTCTCTCTCTCATGTGCTCATGTCTTTGGCGTATTTAGACATTTTCTATTCGTTTCAGTTTGTGTGTGTGTGTATGTGTGTATGTATGTGTATATATAATATATACCATAATCACGTCAACAGTTGATCATTTAGTTAAGTTATGCACACAAATTAAGAAACAATTTGCTAGAAGGAAAATGTATTAACAACTTATTTTTAAGGTTAAAAACATCTTAGCGTGCGTGTTGTATTTAAGGTAAAATGTTTTTTTTTTTAAATCCGTCAATATTCTTGTAAAATGGGGTCTCTGGAACTATCACAGTGTGAGAGAGAGGGGTTGGAGAGAGATGGGAGGAGGGGAGGAGGGATTGAGCATGCGCATTACACAGTGCGAGTTAAACATGCTTTGAAAGAGGCAACAAACCTTCCATTGTTCATCAGCTCTTGAGCAAGTGTTTTCCAGAACCCCATTGTGCTGGGTGGAGGAGCCCAGGTTTACCAAGAAAGCTTACCCATTCTGCCATCAATGTGGCTACTTAAACGGTGTTGTGCTCAGTTGTCTGTGGCGTCAGGCAATGCAATTGGGCGCCTCGGGCGACCTGAGTTAGATTCTGTATCAGCCAGCGCCTTGAGCAGCTCTTGAGATGGAGAAGCGCGCGCATAACGACACTCTCGCATAACGACACTCTCGCATAACGACACTCTCGCATAACGACACTCTCGCATAACGACACTCTCGCATAACGACACTCTCGCATAACGACACTCTCGCATAACGACACTCTCGCATAACGACACTCTCGCATAACGACACTCTCGCATAACGACACTCTCGCATAACGACACTCTCGCATAACGACACTCTCGCATAACGACACTCTCGCATAACGACACTCTCGCATAACGACACTCTCGCATAACGACACTCTCGCAATTCCAGCCCAGCACAACCACATTAGTAGTGTTTGTCACGCCACTCATTATTGTCACGTCAAATGCTCTTAGGTCACATCATTGTCGTGACACTTCCGTGACACATTAGAGTCACTGTCAGCGCGAAGGACCGTTTTAATCAAGAATTCTAGTTTGCGGTGATGAGAACTAGGGTTTATATCAAAAGAGGTCTTTAGAGTTTTTAAGGCTGAGACATAAATTCCTTTTAGAACAAAACATGAAGTCATAACGCAAAGACGCGTCACCGATGACTTAATGACAATTATTACATAAGTGACATTAATTATTAATGAATTAAACTACAATTAACGTTATTAGTCACATAATTGCGAAATGAGGGTCACGACCTTCTGGATGGCACGGCGGCCGCTATGTAGCTCCATCTAGGGCCCTCGCCATAGTTTTGTATTGCGCACTAACCACATCAAAGAGCTGTTCAAGAATCTAACAAAACCAACTTGCAGCATCAAGCGCACTGTTAAACGCCTCGGACCCTGAGCATTTTATTTGCCCTCTTCACATAAAGAAAGACCGAGGTCATTAGCGTTCCACTGTCGAGGACGTTGGAGGTACTCTGGATAATGTTCTCTCGTATTTGTAAAAGGTTAATTTAGTTGAGTCCGTGAGTCTGTGCCTGTATTTGTGTGTGTGTGTGAGAGATAGAGAGAAGTGTGCGGGAGAGAGAGGTGTGTGTTTGTGTATGTGTTTGTGTGTTGTTTGGTTTATAATTTAATGTTAAATATTAATTCTGCATTATGTTAATTCATTAAGGGACAGATGATGATGATGATGATGATGATGATGATGATGATGATGATGATGATGATGATGATGATGATGATGATGATGATGATGATGATGATGATGATGTGATCTTGTAAGGCGCCAAGAAAAACCATGTACGTAGTATTCATGCTCTATGCGCACTAAGACGGTGATTCCGCCATATTGAAACAGGTAAGTTTTTGAGTCCTTTCCTGAAGCTTGGCAGGGATGGAGCTTGCTTCAAGCTCAGGGGAAGGGAATTCCACAGAGTGGGTGCAGCATTTTTGAAGGAGCGCATTCCAAGAGTCTTTTTGGTTGTGTTGCTTGTGCGCACACTGGGGGTTTTAAGTCTAAATTGAGTCCCTGACCTGAGTTGGCGTCTGGGTTGGTAAGGGGAGACCAGTTCTGTGGGGTAGGTGGGAGCAATGCTCGTGAAGCACTGATAGGCTAGTGCCAGGATTTTGTAGATCGGAAGATTAGACTCTTTAAACTAGTCGAACATCTTAATCTCTAATAAAACAAAGTTTCTTTTTCTTCTTCCTCTCTTTGGATGAAAGTACAAACCGAGGTCTAGTCTGTGCACGCACGCATCCCATCACACGGACTTTTCACATCCTGACCCTGATCTTGCCCAACACCAATCAGTGTCTGATACAAACCCCACCCTCAGCAAGCACAACGTCTCTTGCTCTTCCTCGTCCTGGGTGGCGCTTCTGTCGTGCTTTGGATGAAATTTGCCTGCCTGGATGACAAATAGTACCTAAAATCCAACCTCCAACAAAACAAACCTCAAAAAACCCATACGCAAGCGCAATCCGGAAAAGAAGAAAATATTTTTTACTAAACAGCAACAAAAGAAATTAACTGGAGGGATTACATTTTAGGCGGAAACTCACAAACAAAGCACAAAAATAGACAAAAATGTAGTAAACGAATAAAATTTTAAGTTTTACTCGCTTCCTATTTAAAAAAAAAAAAAAAAAAAAAAAAAAGCTTAAGAGACAGAATTTTAAAACATAATAATTTTTTAAACGTAGTCTCGCCAGGTTTTAAAAAAAAGTTCTGGACTGCAACAAAGGCTAGACGGCCCAGTGAAATAGAGCGGGAGTGACAGACGTGGCCCAGGAGAAGAAGGACGTCAGGGCTTGAGGAAAGGCTAACGAGACGCGTGTGAAAATGTGTGTTAGTGGTAGCGGATGGTGTCACCACAAATTAACCTCTATGTTGCTACGCCTCCCCGTATCAGACACGCGTCACCTCGCATTATTCTTTTCATTTGCGACGCGGTAGACTAGTGGTGCTGCGTCATGACGCTACGCGGTGATTCGAGAAAATGAGATCTTGGGTTGTAAAATGTGCTTTTTCTGTTTTTTGTTTGATTTTGTGTTCTTAATTTTTTTGTAAAATTATTATTGTGCTGAAGTTGCTCTTTTAAGTGACACTCGTCACTTAAGTGACACTCGTCACTTTCCGCGTCAGTTCAGTATGGTCATGATTGCGTCAGCTTAGAATAATCGCATTAGTAGTGACTTCATGATCGCGTCCGTCCATTGTCGTTATACTCGCGTCAATTCAGTTTCAGCATACTCGCGTCAGATTAATGTCGACGTGATCGCGTCAGTAGTGTCGCCATGGTCGCGTCAGTAATTTCGTCATGACCGCGTCAGTTTACTATTGTGATGATCGACTAGTTTCATAGAAGAGGATAATACATTTAGTTTGAATTAATCACAAAGGTATGTTTGTTGTTATCCACAACCTAAAGTCTGTCAACCTACTGTCTAACAAAGCCTTGCCTTTCGCGTCATGTTACACTACGCTTCGCTACACTACGTTACGCTACACTACGCTTCCCTACACAACACTACACTACGCTTCCCTACACTACACTACACCACGCTACACTACGCTACACTACACTACATTGCATTACACTACACTACACTACATTACACTACGCTACACTACACTACATTGCATTACACTACACTACACTACACTACACTGCATTACATTACACTACACTACACTACATTACACTACATTGCATTACACTACACTACACTACATTGTATTACACTACACTACACTACATTACACTACACTACACTTCACTACATTGCATTACACTTCACTACACTACATTATACTACACTACACTACACTACATTGCATTACACTACACTACACTGCACTACATTACACTACATTACACTACACTGCACTACACTACACTACACTACGCTACATTACACTACACTACACTACACTACGCTACGCTACACTACGCTACACTACACTACGCTACACTACACTACGCTACACTACATTACACTACACTACACTACGATACACTACGCTACGCTACACTACACAACACTACACTACGCTACACTACGTTACGCTACACTACGCTACGCTACACTACGCTAAGCTGCACTACACTACACTACGCTACACTACACTACACTACACTACGCTACACTACACTACACTACACTACACTACACTACGCTACACTACACTACACTACACTACACTACGCTACGCTACACTGCACTACACTACACTACACTACACTACACTACACTACACTACACTACACTACACTACACTACACTACACTACGCTACGCTACACTACACTACGCTACGCTACGCTACACTACACTAAGCTACAATGGTGAAAGCACACTGCGTAGCAGGGACTGGTCGAGGCTAACGTGGCCTCTCCACCCTCTCTGCCGCTGGTCCTATAGCCTACCTATTACGCAGGGTGGCGTAATGTAGTTTGGACCTACAGTCTCCCTTTCGTTTTCCAGTTCGGGACGGGGAAAAGCGATTCCGAAGTACTTCAAGAAAACCTGCAAACTGTTTGTAAGCAGCGGCAGGGGGAGGAGGGAGGAAAGGGTGGAGAAACGGCGTTAGCCTCGGCAGTCTGTACGCAGTGTTCGTCAAAAGGCGTGTAGCGAAATGACAGCACACAACTTACAGTACAATAGCCACACCTCACTTGCCATATTAAAGGGGTGGATGGGCTGCGGAGGTCGTGGTGAGGGTGAGAAAGGAGGTCTGGGTATTGTTACACCTTCCTCTACCCCCATTCACAGTCCTCTAGGATAGCTCTACCCCCATTCACAGTCCTCCAGGATAGCTCTACCCCCATTCACAGTCCTCCAGGATAGCTCTACCCCCATTCACAGTCCTCCAAGATAGCTCTACCCCCATTCACAGTCCTCCAGGATAGTTCTACCCCCATTCACAGTCCTCCAAGATAGCTCTACCCCCATTCACAGTCCTCCAAGATAGCTCTACCCCCATTCACAGTCCTCCAAGATAGCTCTACCCCCATTCACAGTCCTCCAAGATAGCTCAGTTTTCTGGAGCGATGAACGATGCCCTTAAAGCAGTAAATTTGCGCCTTGGTCGGTGTGGGTGGGTGAGATCGTGTTTCCAGTCAGCGCCTTGAGCAGCTCTATAGCTGGTGAAAGCGCTATAAAAAACAACTATATGAGCAATAATAATTTGGGATTTTCTTTTGTGGGGTAAGGGTATAACACTTTATTGTCCCTTTTTATCGGGAAATTCTGGGCCGCCTACACTGGGGAAAGCGTAATCGAAACCTGTGGCGCGCCCAAACTCATCCTATCTAATATTAGTTGTGTTTTTGAAAAATTTCCGGGGGGAGCAATCCGGAGTACCCGGAGAAAACTCCCGAGACGTTGCCTGAGTGGAAAGTAAATAATATTCGGAGAAACATAACGCCCTGAGGTGGGATCGATCCTACACTTGTCAGGCGCCATTGGTTTCTAGCCTGTGGACAAGGCAAGTTAGTCCAGCCTTAGCCCACTTGGCCACAACGCTCTCATATATTAATAATAATAATAATAGTAATAATAATAATAATAATAATAATAATAATAATAATAATAATAATAATAATAATAATAATAATAATAATGCATCATCATCAGCATCATCATCATCATCATCAGCAGCAGCAGCAGCAGCAGCATCATGAAGAGGAGAAGAAGAAGAAGAAGAAGAAGAAGAACAACAACAACAACAACAATAACAACAACAACAACAACGACAACAACAACAGCTGTTTCGCTAAGCATCCTGATAACCAGCTTGGATGTGGATGGTTAGTACTTGGCTACAATCACAGAACGACACAAACAATGAAACAGCGCCCAATACACCTTTGACCACCGAGCTGTACCTGGGTACCTGACTCTACATTTAGAACCGGGCAACGGTATAAAAAAACGAGGATGGGAAGATGTGCACCACACTGCCTAAAGCCGTGGTCACACAGCACTCCACGTTTTAATCACGGCCAAAGCGCGTCCAAAATTTGTTACCCGTGGAGTGGACGTTGTTGTTCGCGTTGATGTCGAGGTTAAGACGAGCTAACGGTCGAGGTATAGACGTGGCAGGACGCGATGAGAAATCTGAACGGCATCGAACGCGGCAAAAAGTTTTGAACTGCAAGCCCCGGTCACACAGCCCTTTACGGCTGAATCACGGCCAAAGCGCGTCCAAAATTTGTTACCCGTGGAGTGGACGTTGTTGTTCGCGTTGATGTCGAGGTTAAGACGAGCTACGGTCGAGGTATAGACGTGGCAGGACGCGGGGAGAAATCTGAACGGCATCGGACGCGGCAAAAAGTTTTGAACTGCTCAAAATTTTAGCCCGCGCACAACCACGGGTAAAACACGCGGTAAAGACGTGCAACACACGCGTGGTAATCCGTGTTCCGGCAGTGATTAGAACTTGGGGAGACGCGGTAAGACGCGAAAGTTTAGCGTTCAGTCATTGGACGCATGTACCGCGTTGGAATCACGGGAAATAGCGTGTGTTTAGCGGCTTATCACTGACAAAGCACTACCTACAAACTTTTTGCCGCGTCCGATGCCGTTCAGATTTCTCCCCGCGTCCTGCCACGTCTATACCTCGACCGTAGCTCGTCTTAACCTCGACATCAACGCGAACAACAACGTCCACTCCACGGGTAACAACGTCCACTCCACGGGTAACAAATTTTGGACGCGCTTTGGCCGTGATTCAGCCGTAAAGGGCTGTGTGACCGGGGCTTAAGGCTGGCCCCGATAAGACGAAAGACTAGGGATCTTTCGGAACGGGTAAAAGTGAAAGTGATTGTGTGTTCGTTTCGTCCAACGAGAGGCACGCCGGGAGATTCTTACGCCGCGTTACGAAACGAAACGAACGTGTTTCTGTGCGCTTTCGATTCCAGCACCTAGTTTCGTTGTGATTTTATTGAGCACACACAGGGCAGGCCCAGAGGCAGAGCACTATTATGCCTACGTAAGGCTTCTAACAAATCATGATTTGACACGAATGTAACGATTAGGTTGAACTTTAAAGATGGATTAGTGCTCTAACATTGAAGATATTTTACATTCTAGCTTCGAGTTTCATTTTTGTCACATAAAACAGTTTTTGGACTGCTGATTGGTGATACAGAATAGATAGATTCTAAACAGCCATGACGGCTTTTCAGTAGCTCGTTTGAAAATACGTTTTAAGTCTGAGACCGAGTTTAGATCCCCATTATTCCTTCTAAAATGGTTGAGTAATGTACCATATACAAATTCAAATCATTTTTGGACATTTTACAAACGATTTAATAACCAAAATGTACTCACTAACATTAGTTCGTGGAAATCAGGTTTTCCACGAAGTTTTATTCCTTGTGGTAGGCAGACTTCGTGACCTTTCACCACGGGAAGTTAAAGCGTCACATAAATTGCTGACGTCACAACAATAAGTAGTCCCGATTCACATTCACTTTCACCCGCTTTCGAAAGATCCCTAATATCTACTACGCATATATGTGTAAGTGTATTCTTTTGTGTGTGTCTATCATCTGATTTGTGTGTGTGTGTTTAACATAGTTCTTGTTATTTGCAACACACATACATACAAAAAGTATGAACTGGAAACTAGCTAGTAAAGTTACTGCCATGAATCATATCAAGTGCATAAATTGTGCATAATATTTCTCTCTTCTATGTTACTAGGAATACAGTGTAAACACATACCACACACACACAAAACAACTATCTTTTTACAGTTCCAATGTAAAATGTACAATCAAATTACTAGGGATCTTTCGAAAGCGGGTGAAAGTGAAAGTGAATGTGAATCGGGACTACTTATTGTTGTGACGTCAGCAATTTATGTGACGCTTTAACTTCCCGTGGTGAAAGGTCACGAAGTCTGCCTACCATGCACAAGGAATAAAACTTCGTGGAAAACCTGATTTCCACGAACTAATGTTAGTGAGTACATTTTGGTTGTTAAATCGTTTGTAAAATGTCCAAAAATGATTTAAATTTGTATATGGTACATTACTCAACCATTTTAGAAGGAATAATGGGGATCTAAACTCGGTCTCTGTCACGACACACCCGGACTGGGTCTAGGTGTGGTGTTCATTTGTTAGTGCTAACACTAGAGAATAACCCACCCAACCAATAACTAACACAACTCAGAGGTGAACGAGACAAAAAATTCTTTTATTCAATCACACACAATCAATTATCCCCCCCTTCCCTTCCCACTATACTCATACCCGCAGCAATCAAAACATAGATGGACAAGGATGATGTGAAAACAAAATATGAAATCATATAACGATGAAATGTGAACAGAATTGCAAAATGAAATCAATGAAACAACGAAATTCAATACAATATTTTGAAAAAGGCAAAATTCAAAGCAAAACAATGAATATTTCAATTATTGTAACACGGTTTTCCCAAATGGAAAAGATTATGCACTTCAGCAGATGATTCAGTTATGAAATAATAAGATTCGAACACAAGTAATGACTTGGGTCTGTATATAGCTGACTATTTGCTCAAATCAAGAGTCTTTCATCAAAGTCCTTTTCACTGTCACTTCACAACTAAATCACTGTCTATCAGAGAATGTTCTATTAGTTAATGGTCCATAAAGGTTGTGCTCACAATATATAACTTTTCCGGCATTGAAGAATAATAATATGCTTGAAGATAATATAATATAATGAAGTCCTGGTTAAATACAAACCCTCCTCTCGGGAGGAGAGGAGTGAGGCGGAGAATAGTGGGGATGGTGAAGGAACCCCACCAGCAAGGTAAGGTAACCGCCCACCGCGCTACCCTGGCAGAGTTGGGCTCCACCCCAGATAGGTCGGCGACAGCAGTCACAACCCCAGCGCCTACATCACGCCACCCCACAAGGTAAGGGCCTGGTCTCACACCCACCGCCAGACGAATGCACTCCACTCGTGATGATCCGGGGGGACAACACAAAACAACAACACAACCCGGAGGAGGAAGAATGATCGGCGGTCAACAGGCCGGTCTCAGGGTCACACTTAGGACATCCATCCACCCCAACGTGTCGATGGCTTTGCTGGGTCTCCAATCGAGGACGACACACAACTTAGAACAGGCCTCAAATTCTTAGTCCAAAAAACGCAGGCACCAATTCTCCCTCTCACACCCTTCGGCAGTTGACACCAACTTATCATTCCCTGCACAGACTCTCGAACATTTCTTTTTATTTTCCGCCTACTAACTCGGTAGAATGTTCTGGTGAACTTATACTGCAGCTCCCTCTCTGTTTATATGCTCTATGCACGGATTTCTCGGTCTGATTTCTCTATCCGGCTGTATAGCTAACACTCCCTTCTCTTCTCTCTCATATTCCACACCCTAACTATGTACACCACAGGCGCCAGAACGGACTTTTCTTTTACCTCTAAGTCATGACGTGACACACCCCCCCTCCTAGATCAAACACCCGGGTTTGATTCTCTTCACCACGGACTTAGACTGATAACCTCCCTTCTCCTGCCTACGCATCGAGTCTACTCAGGAAATCTGCAGGTACATTGTCCTTACCCGGAATGTTTTCTACCTGAATCGAAAACGGCTGCAGTTGCAGCGCCCATCTCATGAGCCTGCTGTTGGTCGTTTTTGCCTGCTGCAAATACTGTAACGGCCTATGGTCAGTTTGAACCGTGAACGTTTTCCCGTACAGATATTGCCTAAACATTTGCACACCCCATACGATTGCGAGACATTCCTTTTCGATCGTTGAGTAGTTTCTTTCGGCTTTAGACAACTTTTTGCTAGCGCATGCTATGGGTTGTTGCCCATGACCTTGGTCTTGATAGAGAATGGCACCGATCCCTCCCGCCGACGCGTCAGTCTGCAGAATAAACGGCCTATCAAAATCGGGTAAGCAACATACGGGACTCGCACACAATCGTCCTTTAAGCGTGGCGAACGCTTCCTCACACGAGTCATCCCATGTCACCCTTCCCGCTTTTCCCCCTTTCGTCAGGTCTGTCAAGGGAGATGCAATGGCAGCAAAGTTTTGCACAAACCGTCGATAGTAATTTACTAAACCGAGGAACGACCTGACCTGTTTCTTTGTCTGGGGTTGGGGAGCGTCCCTAATGCGCTGCATTTTGTCCCCCTCTGGACGTATCTGTCCATTACCCACGGTATGCCCCAAGTATTCGAGTTGCTGAAAACCCAAATAGCACTTCTTTGGCCGTGCTGCCAACTGTACCTCTCTCAGTCTACAGAATAGCTTGGCGAGACACTGAAGATGACGCTCTTTCGTTTCGGTGGCTATCATTAAGTCATCCATGAAGTTGCTAACTTCGGGTAACCGCAACGGTTCTAGCAGTTTGCGCATCATCCTGGAAAACACGGCGCCGGCCGTCTTAAGACCGAATGGCATCACTTGCCACTGAAATTGCCCCGCAGGGGTCGTGAACGCGGTCTTTTCCTTGTCTTCTAGACGCATGGGGACCTGCCAATACCCCTTAGCTAGATCCAGTTTGCTGAGATACTTTGCCTTCGACAGCAGCGAGAATAAGTACTCTATGTCTGGGAGCGGTTCCGCGTCAAAGACGACTTTCTGGTTTAGCTTACGGAAGTCTACGCAAAACCGTATGGTTCCTTCTTTCTTCCGAACCAGCACAATGGGCGAACTATACGGGGAACTGACCCTCTCAATAACCCCCATCTTCAACATCGTTTCCACCTCCCCTTTTACTATTTCTAGCTGGGAATGGGGTAGCGGATACTGTCGGGTTCTCACGGGTTCGTCGTCAGTCAGTTTGATCTCGCATGTGTCCAGTGTGGTGCGTAGGGGAAAATCCGTCAAGACGTCGCTAAACTGCCTCGCGAGGTGCTTCAGTTCCAGATGCAATTCTGGACATGAAGGATCGAGGTGTACGTCCTCCGGACCTTCAGAAGGTACCAGTGGAACAGTGGGAACGTCCCCCTCAGCTATTTGTACCTCCTCGTCTTCCCCTTCATCCCCCTCTTCTACCACGACTGTAGTGACGGCTACCCTCTCATGAAACCTTTTTAGCAGATTTGCGTGATACAGCTTGCTTTTCATGCCTATGCGGATCCTGTAGTCACACTCGCCCACCCGTTCTAACACCTCAAAGGGACCCTGCCACGCCATTTGCAACTTATTGTGTTTCGTCGGCAGTAACAGCAACACTTTGTCGCCTACTGCGAACGTGCGTGGTCTGGTCTTCCGGTCAAAGTGCTGTTTCTGACGTTTTGTCGCACCCTTTAGATGTTGCTGAGCCAGTTTGCATGTCTCTTCTATCCTATTCCTTAGGTCTACCACATACTGGCTCGCATCCCTGATCTCTTCCCCCATCTGTTCCTTTGTCCACAAATCTCGCAGTACTGCCATGGGCCCCCTAACAGTCTTCCCATACAAAAGTTCAAAGGGAGCGAATCCTGTCGATTCCTGCGGTACTTCGCGGTATGCAAAAAGCAATGCTGGAAGGAACCTGTCCCAACAACGGGGTTGTTCAGCGGCTAGCTTCTTCAACATAGAAACCAGAGTACCGTTGAACCGCTCTACGAGACCATTGCACTGCGGATGATAGGGTGACGTGGATTTCCCATGGACAGACAGTAACCTATTCACCTCTTTCATCACGTGAGACATGAACTGGGGCCCCTGGTCGGTCAAGATTTCCCTCGGGATGCCCACCCTCGACCACACTTCCCACAGTGCTTCCGCCACCCTCTCGGTCTCAACCCCTTTTAGTGGAACGGCCTCGGGATATCTGGTGGCGTAATCCACTATCACCAAAATGAATCTGTTCCCCCTTTCTGATGCGGGTGTGATCGGTCCCACCAAATCTATGGCTACCCTCCGAAATGGTTCCTCTACTAACGGCAGCTGCTGCATAGGGACCTTGGACACTCTCCCCCTGGGCACTACTTTTTGGCACTGTGCGCATGATTCACAGTATCGCCGTACCTCGGCGCACATCCCAGGCCAATAAAAGGTTCCCCATATACGCTCCCGTGTTCTCTTGCCACCCAGATGCCCTCCCATGGGAGGGTCGTGCGCTAATCGCAATACCGTTTCCCTCAGGTTCTTGGGGACCACCAACTGTGACATCCTACTCCCCCCTTTGCTGTACACTCTGTATAAGACCCCTTTCTTCCGCTGAAACTCGACCAAACTTTTCCCTGACTGCACTGTCTTCCCTTCGTCAGCTAGTTTCCTAGTTTTGGCTAGTGATTCGTCCTGTCCTTGCCACTCTACTAGCTGTCCGGGAGTTACGTCGAGTTGAGTCGGTCGGACTACGGTCAGCGGGTCTTCGGTCAGTCTTTCCCGTTGGACCTGGGCGCGAGTTTGGACCGCTGCGGCCATCGCGCACTCGCTTCCGTCTACTGTCACGGCGCTCCTGTGTCCACTAGCGAACGTTACCCAATTCCCGAGAATCACGTCGGGGCCCATCTGTTGTACCACGATTAACTCGACTCTACCTCGCACAAACGGCGACTCTATGTCGACCCAAGCGGTGGGGTACTTGTCAGCCTTAGCATGGTCCACTGGTTGGACCTCCACCATGCGACCCGTCATCTCTTCTGCCCCCACCCACTTAGCGGCGATAGCCCCCATTTCTGCGCCTGTGTCTCTCATGATACGCACTTCTTGCCCCTGCGCTAGTCCGCGACTCCAAGGGTTGTATGGGCAAATTATCCGCATCCCTACAGTCACTGGTGCGGTCGTTACTGTCGGGGTTTCGGGTGCAACAGTCACTTGGTTAAGGCCAGTCTTCTTTTTGCAAAACCGGGCTATATGGCCCTTCTGTTTGCAGTGGAAACACACCCGTTCGTCCTCAGTCTTCTTAGGTTGGCTTCCCGACTCTGTCTTGGGAGTAGTTGGTACAGTCGTCCCTGTCGGCACCCTGTCCCTCCTCTGAAATGGTCGAGAAGACCCCCCCACTGGGGTTCGGGTCACGGCCCGTTTAGCATCTATATGCAACTGTGCCATGCTGGCCGCTTCTGTCCCGTCTTTGGGCTGCCTTTCCCGCACGAACATTTCTAACTCGGGACTCATGACGGCATATAGCTGTTCTGACAAAAAGGTGTCTAACACTTCTCCTACGTCGTCTATGTCCTTGTTAGCCAGACAAAACCACCTCTTGACTAGAGTTGTCAACCTAACGAAAAACTGGGGAAATGATTCAGCCCCTTCCTTTTTGGATTCTCTGAACTGTCGCCTATAGTAATCGGCGTTCTTTCTGAACCGCTTCAATAAGGCGTCCCTCACAGTGTCAAAATCTTTTGCCTGGTCGATCGTCAGCCTGAGATAGGTCTCGCGGGCCTCCCCCTGTAACAACGGCGCTAACCTATCACCCCACACTTGTTTGGGCCACCCCTGGGTCCCAGCCACGCGCTCAAAAAGCTGTAAATAGGATTCTATGTCTTCTTTGTCGTCCAGCGGACGCATCTTCATCGAATACCCCCTATTCACCTCTCGCCTTTGCCTATCTTCCTCAACCTGACGGTTGCTAGCCTCTAGCTGTAACCTAAGCCTGTTCTCAGCAGCTTCTATCTCTTCCTTCCGGGCTCGTTCAGCGGCCGCCAACTCTGCCTTACGCATCTCTCGCTCGGCTTCTAGTTCTTCCCTACGTATCCTTTCCGCGGCCTCTAGCTTCTTTTCCGCGGCCCGTAACTCTTCTTTACCTGCTCTTTCTGCGGCCTCTAGCTTTCTTTCCGCGGACTGTAGCTCCTCCCTACGTGCCCTTTCGGCTGTGAGCCGTTCTATCTCTCGCTCTAACTTCTCTTCTTCTTTCCTGACCTCCTCCATCACGAAGTGAGCTAACGCGGCATCCCTAAAGCCAAGGTTAGTGCCTAGAGCTGTGTATCTCTCATAAGGACTAGTTTCCCCCCTAGTTTTGCCCTTCCTACCAGGTGTCAGTCCAGCCGTTCCAAGGGTACGAGAAGGAGTACTCACTGTGCCTGGTGTGACCGGTGTGTCTAGTACGCCAGCTCCCATGGGCTGGATGTCACTCTCCTCCCACTGGAGGTCTCTCCCCGCGGCTGCGTCAGCCACCCGCCCTGCCACTGCGTGCCTCTTCGGCGGCATCCTACCAGCGATGTAAGTGCCTAGAGACCAGCCGCCGACCACCGAGCAGAGCCTCCCCCTGCAACAACTCAAAAACCAAAAAAAACGGGGATAAACACACACAGACGACGAGACAACGAATAAACACTAGACGGACAATGACAAGAGCCGGAGGGTCCCCGCTGCCCGGATCCTTAACAGCGGAAGGCACACAGCCCGTCCCTACCCTCCGTTTATGCGTATGCACTCCCTGGGTTGTAGGCCCTAGAGCTACGCTCCCCTACTCCCGCCAACCGCCCACTAGCATTCACTCGTACACACCAACACACAAACAAAACACAGCACCTCTGAACCTAACTAATCTACAACACTGAAACACACCCTAACATGAACCCTATCTAATCACATTTATCACCCCCTACTGCCCTATCTTCATCCCACCGCTGCCACCACTTAATGTCACGACACACCCGGACTGGGTCTAGGTGTGGTGTTCATTTGTTAGTGCTAACACTAGAGAATAACCCACCCAACCAATAACTAACACAACTCAGAGGTGAACGAGACAAAAAATTCTTTTATTCAATCACACACAATCAATTATCCCCCCCTTCCCTTCCCACTATACTCATACCCGCAGCAATCAAAACAGATGGACAAGGATGATGTGAAAACAAAATATGAAATCATATAACGATGAAATGTGAACAGAATTGCAAAATGAAATCAATGAAACAACGAAATTCAATACAATATTTTGAAAAAGGCAAAATTCAAAGCAAAACAATGAATATTTCAATTATTGTAACACGGTTTTCCCAAATGGAAAAGATTATGCACTTCAGCAGATGATTCAGTTATGAAATAATAAGATTCGAACACAAGTAATGACTTGGGTCTGTATATAGCTGACTATTTGCTCAAATCAAGAGTCTTTCATCAAAGTCCTTTTCACTGTCACTTCACAACTAAATCACTGTCTATCAGAGAATGTTCTATTAGTTAATGGTCCATAAAGGTTGTGCTCACAATATATAACTTTTCCGGCATTGAAGAATAATAATATGCTTGAAGATAATATAATATAATGAAGTCCTGGTTAAATACAAACCCTCCTCTCGGGAGGAGAGGAGTGAGGCGGAGAATAGTGGGGATGGTGAAGGAACCCCACCAGCAAGGTAAGGTAACCGCCCACCGCGCTACCCTGGCAGAGTTGGGCTCCACCCCAGATAGGTCGGCGACAGCAGTCACAACCCCAGCGCCTACATCACGCCACCCCACAAGGTAAGGGCCTGGTCTCACACCCACCGCCAGACGAATGCACTCCACTCGTGATGATCCGGGGGGACAACACAAAACAACAACACAACCCGGAGGAGGAAGAATGATCGGCGGTCAACAGGCCGGTCTCAGGGTCACACTTAGGACATCCATCCACCCCAACGTGTCGATGGCTTTGCTGGGTCTCCAATCGAGGACGACACACAACTTAGAACAGGCCTCAAATTCTTAGTCCAAAAAACGCAGGCACCAATTCTCCCTCTCACACCCTTCGGCAGTTGACACCAACTTATTATTCCCTGCACAGACTCTCGAACATTTCTTTTTATTTTCCGCCTACTAACTCGGTAGAATGTTCTGGTGAACTTATACTGCAGCTCCCTCTCTGTTTATATGCTCTATGCACGGATTTCTCGGTCTGATTTCTCTATCCGGCTGTATAGCTAACACTCCCTTCTCTTCTCTCTCATTTTCCACACCCTAACTATGTACACCACAGGCGCCAGAACGGACTTTTCTTTTACCTCTAAGTCATGACGTGACAGTCTCAGACTTAAAACGTATTTTCAAACGAGCTACTGAAAAGCCGTCATGGCTGTCTAGAATCTATCTATTCTGTATCACCAATCAGCAGTCCAAAAACTGTTTTATGTGACAAAAATGAAACTCGAAGCTAGAATGTAAAATATCTTTAATGTTAGAGCACTAATCCATCTTTAAAGTTCAACCTAATCGTTACATTCGTGTCAAATCATGATTTGTTAGAAGAAGCCTTACGTAGGCATAATAGTGCTCTGCCTCTGGGCCTGCCCTGTGTGTGCTCAATAAAATCACAACGAAACTAGGTGCTGGAATCGAAAGCGCACAGAAACACGTTCGTTTCGTTTCGTAACGCGGCGTAAGAATCTCCCGGCGTGCCTCTCGTTGGACGAAACGAACACACAATCACTTTCACTTTTACCCGTTCCGAAAGACCCCTATTATCTCATGTCAATGTGTTTCCCCACACCAACTCCCTCAAACAATTATCATATTTTATAGGTGTTAAAAAAAATTAAAAAATCTGTTCATTTACACAGGCATGAACGGGGCTCGATCGTTTCAGCTTTCACGTTTTAAAATTCGGACGGATTTTTAGTTTATTTTAAGTATTATAATGACTTGTGATATGTTGATGCATCTAAAGACATATTACAGTATGCTAAATTATATGCAAAACTCCATGAATATCGGCCAGGAAGCGATGGTATGGCGTCCGGCAAAAGAGGCTTGTTTACAGATCGCTAAGCGGACGGTTATCTCCCTTGAGTTATTTATCATCTTACTCGTTGGAGGGCGCTGCGTGCTGACCGTCTTGTAACTTTATAGAAGGGAATCTCCTTATGACCGTCCTTTGCGTAGCCTACCTTCTTTGATAAGACGAAAGTGTTTCCTACCCCATAACCTAAAGGTTACGAGCAGACCTTGACTTTGACCTTTAAAGTTGTTTTGTGTTGTTTTCTTTTGTTTTTAAATGTGAAATGAAAGCAACTAGTATTGAAACGTCACCCAATAGGCCCCTATATCCCATAAATATTCTTTACACTTTAACAATGAAGGGTGGACCATCATGATTAGGAACAGATTTAATATGAAATGACAGCCAGGAATTTTTGCTGAAGTGTCAAGGTTGCCACACTCAATTTCTAGAGCGACGTTAACATTTTCATTTATTTAAAATTAACTTAAAGCGACAACGACATTTTAATGATATTTTCGGGGAATCTATCTACAGCGAGTTCAACACGAATTGCACACTGATGCAAGAGAGAGAAAGAGACAGACGGACAGACAGAGACAGAAAGAGAGGGACAGAGACAGACGGACAGACAGAGACAGAATGAGAGAGACAAAAGTGTGTGCGCATGCGCTGGAAGGAAGACGTGTTTTTCGAGTGCTCTAAAAATCAACGCCAATTTAATGTGGATTAAACTAATTTATTGACAGTGACATTCTTTAAAAAGTTAATTTACAGTTAGAATAAGGTTTCTTTGACATTATTATTACTTTGATTTTGTATAGATTGTGTTAGCGAAGCCGATATATGGCCAAATAGTTAGAGCATAGAGCGCGCACTGTGAACTCACTACGACACTAGCGTCCGACTGCCGTTATTTCATAACAGTAGGCCTAAATCACTAAACATACGATTCTGGTTTGATTTTCTATAATTTAAATCGCCATTATGGCGAATGCTAGATTTACACTTGGATTACTGTGTTTCATTTTGTGTGTGTGCCACTTCTTCACACAACGATCTACTTACTCGATCTTTGACCACACATTACCTGGACTACTCGTGAAAGGGAACATTAGGAAGGCAATTAAACTGCCCATCGGAACCTACTCGTCGCAACGACAGGTCAGTACACTTGCACTACTATCGATCTTGCTGGCTGGAGACATTCATAGCAACCCGGGCCCACGCCAGAAGAGCTACTACCCATGTGGCTTGTGTGACAGAGACGTGAAATGTGCTGACTGTATTGCTTGTGATGATTGCTCCATCTGGTACCACAGGTCATGTGTCGAACTCTCGTCTAGTGATTTCAGAGCACTACAGAGACAAAGCGTGCAATGGATTTGTCCAAAATGCGACAGTATAAACTGTGATAGCTTCACCTTCAGGAGCTTTTCTTTATCAGAAAACTACTATGCCCCCCTCCAAAACACGGACTGTAGCATAACTTCCTTCAACCATACCCACCGCTTCAGCCCCCTGAGAACTAGCAGCCCCAAATCTAACCAGCACAGCCCAAACTCTCACCATTCGAATTCTTACCAGAGCACCACCGGTAACCCATCCTATAAATCACCAGGCCAAGGAAACAACTACCACAGTTCCACATGTTTCAGCCATCCTAGTCCACCAGGACAAAACCCATCCAACACCTACAAGTCGCATCACGCAGAATGCTACCACACTGCCAATGATTCCAGCCACAACCCCAACATATCAAAGAAAAAGAACCTTCGCATCATGACCGTAAACTGCCGCAGCATAGAGAAAAAGAAAGCTGAATTTGCTGCCATTGTCAACTATGTAAAACCAGATATCATTTGTGGCACAGAATCATGGTTGAAACCAGACATCAAGCAGAGAGAGATATTCCCAGATGGCTTTGTTTATTATAGGAAAGACCGCTGTAGCCTAGCTGGAGGTGTCTTCATTTTAGTAAACCAAAATCTCATCTCATCTATACAGCCGGACTTAGATTCTGCATGCGAAATACTCTGGGCAAAAATACACCTCCAACAAAACAAAGACCTAACGATAGGCTGTTTTTACATGGCTCACCGAAACCAGACAGACCTGAATGAGCTAGATAAGTCACTACGAAAAATAAATAATAGAGGACAAAAACAGATTATTCTTACCGGCGACTTCAACTGCCCTAATGTAGAGTGGAACAATGGTACAGTTGCCCCTGGAGCGCCTGATCGGGTGATCCAGGAGTCGCTAGTCGACATCACCTCATCAGCACACCTCACACAAGTCCACGACGAACCAACAAGAGAACACAACATCCTAGACCTAGTTTTTACCAGCAATCCCTCTCTCACCAAGAGCTCCAAGTCAATCCCAGGCATTAGTGATCATAGCATTGTGGTTACAGACTTTGACCTCTACCCTAACCGCATCAAAGAGAAGCCCCGCAAGCGATACAACTATTCTAAAGCAGACTGGAACCACCTGAACTCTGAAATCTTGCAATTATCAGACAACATCATGACAATGAGAAAGGAAGGAACTCCCGTTGAAGACATGTGGACACATTTCAAACTTAACTTGATAGCAGCAGCTGAACGCTTCATACCTACCAGCCTTCGACGAATCAACTTTACATTACCCTGGGTCAACTACAAACTTAAGAGACTGTTAAAGCATAAAAAGAGACTATACAACCAAGCCAAGAAGACCGGCAACTGGACCAACTTTAGATTCCATCAGAAGGAATGCAGGAGGAAAATGAGGCAAGCAGAATGGCACCACATTAACACCATCATTGAGGACGGGCTAAGAGACAACAACTGCAAACCCTTTTGGCGCTATGTCAAGACAAGGCGACAAGACAACACAGGAGTTGCCCCGCTCTTCAATGAAGGATCTCTCCATAGTGATAGTTCTTCCAAGGCAAAGATATTGCTTCAACAATTCCAGTCGGTCTTTACAAAAAGAGAGGACACACCATTGCCAGAGATGAAGGGCACCCCCTTCCCCGCTGTAGAGAAACTAACGGTTACTACAGAAGGCGTCGTTAAACTACTCAAAGACTTGAACCCCAACAAAGCTACAGGACCAGACAACATCCCTAATCAAATTCTCAAAAACTGCGCCGAAACTGTTGCCCCAGGATTAGCAGCCATCTACAACACCTCACTAGAGACTGGACAGCTCCCCGCAGACTGGCTAACAGCAAACGTCTCCTCAATATTCAAGAAAGGCGATAGAAACAAAGCAGAAAATTACAGACCAGTATCTTTAACATCCGTTGCATGTAAGCTACTGGAACACATCATCTGTCGACATCTACATACCCACTTCGAAAAACACACCATCCTCACCAGTAGAAACCACGGATTCAGAACAGGCCACTCTTGCGAAACCCAACTACTCACTACTATGCAAGACATTCTCTCCTCACATGACAAAGGCCATCAGACCGACATCATCATCCTGGATTTCAGCAAGGCATTTGACACTGTGCCACACAACAAATTACTACACAAGCTGGATCATTACGGCATACGAGGCACCATCCACACCTGGCTCACAAACTTCCTGACCAAGCGCCAGATGAGAGTGGTCCTGGATGGAGAGGCATCAGAGGAAGTAGCTGTCGAATCCGGAGTCCCCCAAGGCACAGTGATGGGTCCTTTACTCTTCCTCTGCCACATCAACGACCTGCCGGACACAGTAAAATCAACAGTGCGACTCTTCGCAGACGATTGCCTACTCTACAGAGAGATCCGCTCCTTCCAGGATCACATCACACTCCAATCAGACCTCAAAGACCTAGAGAGATGGGCCAAGCAGTGGGGAATGCGATTTAATGCGCAAAAGTGCTACGTTCTCTCCACCAGACACAAGTCACAACACTTCTATAGCCTTGGAAACACTATACTCCAACAGACTGATACTACCCCCTACCTAGGCGTCCAAATTTCTGCGGACCTGAAATGGGCTAACCACATCACAAGCGCCTGCAAGAAAGCTGGATCCACACTGGGCTTCCTACGCCGAAATCTCCGGAACTGTCCACAAGAGTGCCGACGCCTAGCCTACATCGCACTTGTTAGATCCACTCTCGAGTATGCCGCAGTGGTGTGGGATCCTTACCTCCAACAAGACATCGACAAGCTGGAACGCATCCAACGCCAGGCTGCACGGTTCATTATGAGAGACTACAGATCCCGGGACCCAGGATGCATTGGCAGGATGCTTCACGAGCTCCACCTCCCACTACTTGCAAAACGTCGCCAACAACT
>CM072523.1:59142631-59187631 GCA_036898135.1 Oncomelania hupensis | reverse complement strand
TGCCTGAAGAAGCCGCTGTATGATTTGATGATCGGGAATATCGACGGCGCGAGACGACCCGACGACCCCGATCCAGAGTGGAGTCCTGCTTCAACTCAACACGTAGAAGTTGCGGAGGAGGATCCATTGCCATTTCCCGATGGAGACATTACAGAGCTGCTACGGGACAATGTGGTTACTCCGGCTCAGCCCTGCCGACCAGAGATCGTCGGTGCTGTTACAACCAGGGCCCAGGCCAAGAGAGACAAGACGTCTACGCCACTGAAGGTCGCCGACAACTCCAAAGCTGCCATCGTGGACAGAGATAAGCTGATCCAGCTCCAGGAAGCTGATAGCACTTTAAACAAGTACAGGAACCGCCAAGACCACGTGACCAAAGGCGGTGGTACGGTCTATTTTGAGGTGAAGGCCAAGATCCTGTACCGAATCTTCCAGCACCCGAGGGTCAACGGAGGGAAACCACTACGTCAAGTCTTGGTACCGTTACCCCTAAGGCGCCAGGTGATGGAAGTAGCGCATGACTCAATTATGGGAGGTCACCTAGGTATCAAGAAGACGTCAGACCGAATCCAGGCGGTATTCTACTGGCCAGGACTTCATGCGGACGTCAGCCGTTTCTGCCGATCATGTGACATTTGCCAGAAGACCATACCTCGAGGAAGGGTCCCGAAAGTTCCTATGCAGAGGATGCCTCTGATCGACCGACCTTTCAAGAGGGTGGCCTTAGACTTAATCGGCGAAATAAGACCTCCGAGTGAAGAAGGTCATCGATGGGTACTGACTTTAGTGGACTATGCGACTCGGTACCCAGAAGCAGTGCCTCTGAAGAAGATTGACACTGAAACTGTCGCAGAGGCGCTAGTGGACATGTTCAGTAGACTTGGAGTGCCTGAAGAGATCCTGACAGACCTCGGGACGCAGTTCGTCTCCGACTGCATGAAGGAGGTCAACAGACTGCTGAGCATCCGGCATTTGACTACGACACCCTACCATCCGATGTGCAACGGGCTTGTCGAGAAGTTCAATGCTACGCTGAAGTCCACCCTGAAGAAACTGTGCAGCGAGCAGCCCAGACAATGGCATCGCTATATCAACGCCTTACTTTTCGCCTACAGAGAAGTACCGCAGGAGTCCACCGGCTTTTCTCCGTTCGAGCTGCTGTACGGAAGAACCATCCGAGGGCCGATGCACATCCTAAAAGAACTGTGGACGAAAGAAGTAGACACCCCAGAGGTGAAGAACAGCTACCAGTACGTGTTTGAGCTACGGGAGAAGCTGGAGCAGACTCTCGAGATAGCCAGAGAAAACCTGAAGAAGTCCCAGGACTGTGGAAAGCACTACTATGACCGTAGGGCTGTGAAAAGGAAGTTCAAACCTGGCAACAAAGTGCTGGTGCTGCTACCAACCGATCATAATAAGTTGCTGATGCAGTGGAAAGGCCCGTACGAAGTGGAGACCGTGGTGGGAATCAACGACTACAAGGTGAAGGTCGGCCAGCATTCCAAGATATACCACGCCAACCTCCTTAAGCTGTACGTGGAAAGGCCATCAGAGACTGTGCACGCAGCCACAGCAGCTGTGACCGACGACAGCCTTGACAGCAAAGAACTGTTGGAACTGGGAGACTTCCACAGCAAAGAAGGCATCGATGATGTTAAGCTAGGACCAAGCTTGACGGAAGGTCAAAAGATGGAGCTCAAGGACCTTAGGGGCGAATTTCCCCATAGCTTCAGCGATGTCCCAGGCTCTACGACTTTGGTCGAACATGAAGTCTACACCCAGACCTTGAGGGAGCTGTTCCACCGTCCCGCAGAAGCCAACCTGACCGTGAGACCCAGCGAATGCATTCTGGGAGCTGACAACGTCGACTGCGTCGGACATCCGACGGAAGAAAAAGACAACGAAGGACGCAATGATTCCAGGGAAGCCCACGTGATCATCGTCTTTGACCCTGGGCCGATGACGACCGCAACTGACGAGGGCGTCGATTCCTTGCGAACGAAAGAACATTGACTGTGTGGACGAACTAAGAATATTGGTAATGACAGACTTGAAAATGAAAAACGTTGACTGGGTAAATGATCTGTGAACATTGACAGTATCCAGAAAGATTTGCAGATGAGAAACATTGACTCTGTGTGAATGAACTGTGAACATTGACAATATCCAGACAGATTTCAAGATGAAAACCATTGACTCTGTGTGAATGAGCTGAGAACATTGACAGTGTTCAGACAGTCTGAAATAAGTCTTAATTCTGTACTTTGTTTGTGCATTACGTTTCAACGTTGTTGAAAGAAATTAAGTAAATTTCTTCGTGAGTGGGGGGTTATGTTACGTTGAAACGAACGAAAGTGTGTCTAAAGCGCGCACGATAGATCTAATCGTTTCGATTTGCAAAGTATTCAATAATGGAGTTTATTTACCTTTGATTTGAGTTTGCATTGTTGTTAGGAGAGGCTTTGTATAACGTTGATAATTTGCGTTAGTCGATATTATTTGAGAATCTTCCGGATATGCGTGTTTACTCTTGATAGAATTTTCCCGATGGATATCGAAGGTCGTGAATGTTCCCGGAAGTAGAGAAAATGTGTATTGACGTAAGTCAGTGATGACGATCTTTAGTTCGATTGGTGGCAGTACGTCATTTCTACATTGTTCGAAATTCTTCCGGAAAAGAGAGAGGTTATTTAATCGTGTGCCGAATTGTTGTTGAGAGTAAAGTTGTTGATAGTGATTTGGAGAGTTGCTGTGAAAGTTGCTGAGTTGAATTGAGAATTGTATGCAGTTGTTGATGTGTGCTGAATAAAAGTGGAAAACTTCATACGTCGACTTTGTGACTTGTACGCTGTTTGGACGGGTTGCGTGAATAAACGAATCTGAGTTACACAACTATCAGGAATTCAAGCATCGGGGCTGAATCAGATACTGATAGAAAACACCAACATCAAACAGAGTGTAACATTTTGGGGGTCAAGCCGCGATTCACGCCATAGCCAAGGGTTCAACTGCTACAACAAGCGAGTCAACGTTACGAGAAGCAGTCATCGAGGGTAGCCGCCAACGAGTTGCGTCGAGAGGGGCCAACATACTGGGACTACATCCGATAGATTCGGGTTGACTGCAAGGGCGTGTAGTCGCCGAAGAGTTGCTTCGTGAGCGAACAACAGAGCGGGACTACGTGGCTACCGTAAGACTACGTCGAGGGACAGTCTCGGAGCTACATCGCCAGTGTTACAGCGAGCGTCGAGCGGACGTCGCGTCTACTTCAGCACAGGAGCGTGTACATCAACACCAGCGTGGTGCAGCGTCGCATACGACGAGGACAGCGGGGCCTGCGTCAGCGAAAGCGACTAGTGACAAGCATCAGCGCTACTGCAGAAAGCGTGCTGTTCTAGAACAGTCTAGAAAGGTACAGCACAGTCAAGAACTTTCCAGAAAAAAAAAGAGAAGAAGAAAGAACTCTACAGTCAAGAACTTTCCAGAAAAGAACTTTCTTGAAAAGAACTTTCCAGAAGCATCAAGATGGCTGACTTCTGGCAGAAAGGGGTTGAACTAAATCTAAAAGGCAAGCAGCTGACGGAGTACGTCAAGTCTCAGGAGAGAATACGAGAAAGAGAATTGGAAGAGAAGCGTCTAGAAAAAGAAATAGAACTAGAACAGAAGCGTCTAGAAGTAGAAGAGCAGCGTCGCCGTGAAGAAATAGAATTAGAAGAGCAGCGTCGCCGAGAAGAAAGAGAAGAAAAGCGTCGACGTGACGAGATGGAAGAGAGACGATTAGAGGCTGAGCGTCAATTCCAGTTAGAGATGGCGCGCATCCAACAACAGCAGCACGCGCCACACGTTATCAGCGACTTCAAAGCTCCAAAATTGCCAGCATTCGTCGACGAGAAGGACCAGATCGACAGCTATCTGGCGAGGTTCGAAAGGTTCGCCGAAAGCGCTAAATGGCAACGTCAAGACTGGGCGATCATACTCAGCGCACTACTGACGGGGAAGGCGCTCGATGTCTACAGTAGACTGTCGAATAATGACGCCAAAGACTACGACGTTTTGAAAGCGGCCCTATTGCAGTGCTACAACTTTACAGAAAAGGGCTACCGTCAACGCTTTCGTGAATGCCGGCCTTTGTCAGACGAGACACCAAAACAGTTTGTGGAGCGCCTGTCGTCATATCTACACAAGTGGGTGGAATTATCAGGCAAAGGGAAGACTTACGAGAGTCTCCATGAGCTGATCGTGAGGGAACAATTACTCAACGCCTGCCCTAAGGACCTTGCGATCTACTTGGAAATACAAAAGTTGCAGACGCTAAAAGACGTTGCTGAAGCTGCTGAAAGATATCTCATCGCTCATGAGAAGACGCTGGGGCCACCCAAGGCGACGAAACCCTTTCAGAAGACTGGAAACCATGGGATCCAGATCCAGGGGAGCCAGACGAGCCAGAGACACACTGACTCCACGCCTCCTCCCAGGGAAGGGCATTCAAGAGGCTGTTTCACTTGCAACGCTACAGACCACAGAGCAGCTAACTGCCCTCAAAACAAAAGTAGCGGACAGCGGAGCAGTACGGACAACGCAGCGGCGGGCAACCGGCAGAGGCGGTTCTCCAATCAACGGCAAACCAGTAGATCTGACCATCAGGTGTGCGGCGGGAGCGTCATTCTTCCGAGTGAGACCGAGCGCACAGCTACCCCTGCGGACGTGCAAGAGTGCATGACTGATGGCCAACTTCTCCTTGCCAACGGGAAATCCATCCCCGTCGTCGCCAGCGCAGCTATGACCGTCCAGAACATGCCTGTTTCCAAGGGACGCGTCGGAAATCATGAAGTGACTGTTTTAAGAGACTCTGGCTGCAGTGGGGTCATCGTCAGAGAAGACCTAATCGCTAAAGAACAGTTCACTGGCGATTCTAAATGGACACTCATGGCCGACAGCAAATGTGTGAAAGCGCCAGTTGCAAAAATTCATGTCAACACCCCTTTCTACATAGGCGAAGTCGAAGCGGTTTGCCTGAAGAAGCCGCTGTATGATTTGATGATCGGGAATATCGACGGCGCGAGACGACCCGACGACCCCGATCCAGAGTGGAGTCCTGCTTCAACTCAACACGTAGAAGTTGCGGAGGAGGATCCATTGCCATTTCCCGATGGAGACATTACAGAGCTGCTACGGGACAATGTGGTTACTCCGGCTCAGCCCTGCCGACCAGAGATCGTCGGTGCTGTTACAACCAGGGCCCAGGCCAAGAGAGACAAGACGTCTACGCCACTGAAGGTCGCCGACAACTCCAAAGCTGCCATCGTGGACAGAGATAAGCTGATCCAGCTCCAGGAAGCTGATAGCACTTTAAACAAGTACAGGAACCGCCAAGACCACGTGACCAAAGGCGGTGGTACGGTCTATTTTGAGGTGAAGGCCAAGATCCTGTACCGAATCTTCCAGCACCCGAGGGTCAACGGAGGGAAACCACTACGTCAAGTCTTGGTACCGTTACCCCTAAGGCGCCAGGTGATGGAAGTAGCGCATGACTCAATTATGGGAGGTCACCTAGGTATCAAGAAGACGTCAGACCGAATCCAGGCGGTATTCTACTGGCCAGGACTTCATGCGGACGTCAGCCGTTTCTGCCGATCATGTGACATTTGCCAGAAGACCATACCTCGAGGAAGGGTCCCGAAAGTGCCTATGCAGAGGATGCCTCTGATCGACCGACCTTTCAAGAGGGTGGCCTTAGACTTAATCGGCGAAATAAGACCTCCGAGTGAAGAAGGTCATCGATGGGTACTGACTTTAGTGGACTATGCGACTCGGTACCCAGAAGCAGTGCCTCTGAAGAAGATTGACACTGAAACTGTCGCAGAGGCGCTAGTGGACATGTTCAGTAGACTTGGAGTGCCTGAAGAGATCCTGACAGACCTCGGGACGCAGTTCGTCTCCGACTGCATGAAGGAGGTCAACAGACTGCTGAGCATCCGGCATTTGACTACGACACCCTACCATCCGATGTGCAACGGGCTTGTCGAGAAGTTCAATGCTACGCTGAAGTCCACCCTGAAGAAACTGTGCAGCGAGCAGCCCAGACAATGGCATCGCTATATCAACGCCTTACTTTTCGCCTACAGAGAAGTACCGCAGGAGTCCACCGGCTTTTCTCCGTTCGAGCTGCTGTACGGAAGAACCATCCGAGGGCCGATGCACATCCTAAAAGAACTGTGGACGAAAGAAGTAGACACCCCAGAGGTGAAGAACAGCTACCAGTACGTGTTTGAGCTACGGGAGAAGCTGGAGCAGACTCTCGAGATAGCCAGAGAAAACCTGAAGAAGTCCCAGGACTGTGGAAAGCACTACTATGACCGTAGGGCTGTGAAAAGGAAGTTCAAACCTGGCAACAAAGTGCTGGTGCTGCTACCAACCGATCATAATAAGTTGCTGATGCAGTGGAAAGGCCCGTACGAAGTGGAGACCGTGGTGGGAATCAACGACTACAAGGTGAAGGTCGGCCAGCATTCCAAGATATACCACGCCAACCTCCTTAAGCTGTACGTGGAAAGGCCATCAGAGACTGTGCACGCAGCCACAGCAGCTGTGACCGACGACAGCCTTGACAGCAAAGAACTGTTGGAACTGGGAGACTTCCACAGCAAAGAAGGCATCGATGATGTTAAGCTAGGACCAAGCTTGACGGAAGGTCAAAAGATGGAGCTCAAGGACCTTAGGGGCGAATTTCCCCATAGCTTCAGCGATGTCCCAGGCTCTACGACTTTGGTCGAACATGAAGTCTACACCCAGACCTTGAGGGAGCTGTTCCACCGTCCCGCAGAAGCCAACCTGACCGTGAGACCCAGCGAATGCATTCTGGGAGCTGACAACGTCGACTGCGTCGGACATCCGACGGAAGAAAAAGACAACGAAGGACGCAATGATTCCAGGGAAGCCCACGTGATCATCGTCTTTGACCCTGGGCCGATGACGACCGCAACTGACGAGGGCGTCGATTCCTTGCGAACGAAAGAACATTGACTGTGTGGACGAACTAAGAATATTGGTAATGACAGACTTGAAAATGAAAAACGTTGACTGGGTAAATGATCTGTGAACATTGACAGTATCCAGAAAGATTTGCAGATGAGAAACATTGACTCTGTGTGAATGAACTGTGAACATTGACAATATCCAGACAGATTTCAAGATGAAAACCATTGACTCTGTGTGAATGAGCTGAGAACATTGACAGTGTTCAGACAGTCTGAAATAAGTCTTAATTCTGTACTTTGTTTGTGCATTACGTTTCAACGTTGTTGAAAGAAATTAAGTAAATTTCTTCGTGAGTGGGGGGTTATGTTACGTTGAAACGAACGAAAGTGTGTCTAAAGCGCGCACGATAGATCTAATCGTTTCGATTTGCAAAGTATTCAATAATGGAGTTTATTTACCTTTGATTTGAGTTTGCATTGTTGTTAGGAGAGGCTTTGTATAACGTTGATAATTTGCGTTAGTCGATATTATTTGAGAATCTTCCGGATATGCGTGTTTACTCTTGATAGAATTTTCCCGATGGATATCGAAGGTCGTGAATGTTCCCGGAAGTAGAGAAAATGTGTATTGACGTAAGTCAGTGATGACGATCTTTAGTTCGATTGGTGGCAGTACGTCATTTCTACATTGTTCGAAATTCTTCCGGAAAAGAGAGAGGTTATTTAATCGTGTGCCGAATTGTTGTTGAGAGTAAAGTTGTTGATAGTGATTTGGAGAGTTGCTGTGAAAGTTGCTGAGTTGAATTGAGAATTGTATGCAGTTGTTGATGTGTGCTGAATAAAAGTGGAAAACTTCATACGTCGACTTTGTGACTTGTACGCTGTTTGGACGGGTTGCGTGAATAAACGAATCTGAGTTACACAACTATCAGGAATTCAAGCATCGGGGCTGAATCAGATACTGATAGAAAACACCAACATCAAACAGAGTGTAACAATTACATTACATTACATGATTATTGCTTTAGGTCCAGCGGACTCCTCCGAGCCAAATCAGGACCGGACAACCCCTAATCCGCATAAAAGATCTGCTGAAACAACCCTAGTGGTAAAACTGAAAGCTCTTCACCAGCCAGTCACTTTACAATAGAGAAATCCCACGCAGGGGACGCTGAGGCTGTACTCTAATTTATCGAACCCCCGTTTACAAAAACAAAATATAATACAAACATCATTATAAAATATCAACAAAACACATAGGCCTACATGTATATAAAATTCCTACATTGCTAAATAATAAATGGACAACAGAGACAATAGTATTCAATAGTAGGCAATAAGCAATAGAAGCCCATAGTAGGCAACAGGCAATAGTAATAGCCAACAGGCAATAATAGCCAACAAGCAATGGTAGGCAATGATAGGCAAAAGGCAATAGCAGGAAATTGTAGGCATTAGTAAGCAATAGGCAATAATAAGCAATAATTATAGGCTCTGTCTTTAATGGACTACATGTACCTGGCAAACAGGAGGTATATTGTGCCTTATCTCATCAAATGCTCCTCTGCTGACGCAGCCTGTCTAACTGTGTGTGCCTGTAACGGTCAGTGTGACGTAATTTGCAAAGGCAGCTAAGTCATGCACGGTCAGTGTGACGTATTTTGCAAAGGCAGCTAAGTCATGCACCGATTATAACAGTTTTCTTTTAGGAGCGCTTGGACACGGCGTTTTGGATTCAAACTTGGCAAATATAAAACACAGCCAATGTATGACGATAATAAGCAAATACCGTCATCTCTCACCGCGTGTTAGATTTGTGATACGTGGTTTACTTCCAATCCCACTACGTTTGGCGAGACAACCCCTGCTTGTATTGTACACACTTTTTTTTTCACCGTTTTATAGTATACGTCCTATTTTTTAATTTCATATTTTGTATCTTGTTTAAAAACTTCTGTTTTATAAACAGTTTATAGTTGAGATTCACTTTAACCTGTTTTGACGTGCATGTCTGCTGCAAGTCCCCGCTTAACTGTGTCACAAGCTGAAGAGGGTCTACATGTGACAGAGGAACACAAGGACGATGATGAATATTTGATGGAGACGTTGTTTGTACAAGTTACATTTATCCACAGGCGGCGGAAGCGGGGGGGGGGGGCAAGGGGGGCACTGGCCCCCCCTGGAAAAATATTGGGGGGGCAAACCTATACATTTGCCCCCCCAATATTCAGCCCCTCAAAAAACATTATTTGGGGGTTCAAACCAATATTTTCCCCCTTTCTCTGGACTGATGCAAGTTAACAATACCTGTGCTTAGACCATTTTCACAGCACTGAAGGACTGCTTAATCAGACTTTACTTGCCAGTGCAAAACTGTAGGGGCCAGGCCTACGACGGGGCGAGTAATATTCAGTGTCGTGTGTCAGGAGTTGCAAAAAGATTCAAAGATGAGATCCTTGCTGTGACTGAAGACCTGGCGACAGTTCTTCAAAGAAAACAAACGACTTGTGATGTCGATGACGCAGTAAACGCTGCTGACAATTGTCTGAGAACACTGGAAAGCATGCGGCATGAAGATTGTTAGGAGACATTTTTTGCTGACATCACAACGAAAGCTGCAAATTTGTGTGATGAGCTCTGCGTTCCTAGACAGAAGCAGCCTCCATGATCCACGAAGACTGGTCGATGGCTCACAGGGTCACAGCTACTCTTGTCCATCTGCTTACTACAGACAGCAATACTGTGAGGCCATTGACAACATCAAAGAACATTTAAAGAGCCGGTTTGATCAAATAGCTCTCGACTTACCAAGGAAAATTTAAGTTCTTCTAAGTGATGGAGCAGCAGGGAAGAGACCAGAAATTCCTCAAGAAATCAAAGATACATATTCCGCTGACATCGACTTGGACAGACTTAAAAACTCAGCTAGAACTCCTCCCACATGCACTGGGTGACACCAGGAAGGCGGCTAACTCTAGGATCACCATCTTCCAAGCACTGCCGGATGAACTGAAAGCTTCTGACACTGTGCGACGGATGCTGAGTGAAGTGGATAAACTTCTCAGACTGTACTTCACCATCCCAACCATAACTGCAACTTCTAAACGCAGTTTTTCAGCCCTATAGCGGGTAAAAACATACCTTCGGGCAACGATGACGCAGGAGCGTCTAAATAAATAATGCATGTGTTCCAAGACAAAGTAGATCAACTAGACCTAGCGCAAACTGCTTACGAATTTATCAAAAGAAATGAACGTCGTCAGGCATACTTTGGAAAATAAACGGTGAAATTTCCCATGCCAAATGACATGCATGACTGCTGTTTTTGTTACTGTGATGGATCAACATTGTCAGGTCAGTTTTTCTACCATTTCTTTCTACCCTCCCTCCCCCCTTCTCTCTCTCTTATATGCACAGTTGTAGAATTTTTTTTTTCTCTCTCACATAGTGTCTATGAAAATAGTTCAAATTATTTGGAGTAAATGTCCAGGGCCGGACCCAGGGGGTAGGAGGTGGGGGGTTACTTGGGTTCCGGAACCCCCCCTCCAAATTAAAAAAAATTGAATTATTTTTAATGCAAAGAATTTCAATTTTTTTAAATTGTTTTCAAAACACTGCAGTTTTTAGTCACTTTTGGTCAAAAGTACAAAGAGTTATTTATAGTCAATTCAATGGAAATCCATTTCAAGGGATCCGTTAAAACGTCCAAAGCGTTTTCCGGTTGAAACGACCAAGTAACCCAACCTCTAAGCCTAAATTAGTAAATGCAGCCATATTTTCTTGTTCTGGCCGCAAGCCTCTTCCAGCACCTTCACCTTGATACTGCCATAGTCCACCAAAAACGACTTTTTAGAAATATTAATTAAGATGCTAAGTTGATAATTATGACAATTCGTTGTAACGAACATCCATTGAAACGACCATCGCTGAATCGTCCAAAAACATCGTTAAAATGGAAACCCTTGACAGTGAAGCTGCAGAAAAGGACAAAAGATGTCGATGCCTACAGGGAAATCAAAGAGGTCAGTAACTGCATGTCTTCTATTCGTTGCCTGCTTTGGTGAAGTCAGCAAAATGGCAAATGCTTTGACAACTGGTGTTATTGTTCCTCATCAAGCATACCGACAGACTCTCCGTGACAACCAACCTGCGGCCACTCCAGAAGAATATTTCAAGATTAGCACTGCCATTCTTTTCTTGGAACACCTGTCAACCGAATTGGACTCGAGGTTCAAAAATGCTGGGCTAGCAGTTGATAGTCTCTCTCTGGTGCCAAGCACTTTAATAGACAACCAAGATGGTTTCATGCAGGTTCCAGAAGGGGTGAAGACACTGGCAATGTTGTGGGAGTCTGACCTACCAGACAATGCTACCCTTGATGCAGAATACCAACGGTGGGTTTGCAAATGGCGAAGTACTGCTGAGAATGCGACAGCTATCATCCCATCCACGGCATCAGAAGCACTGAAACATTGTGAAAGGGATTTTTATCCCAACCTGTTCATCATGCTAAAGAACCTTTGCACCCTGCCTGTCACTACTACCGAGTGTGAGCGTTCAAACAGTCAGTTGCGCAACCTGAAAAACTACCTGCACTCTACAATGGGGCAACAGAGACTCAATGGATTTGCTTTACTGAAAGTGCACAGGGATGTTGATATTGACTTCAAAGAGGCAGTGAACTGTTTTGCCAGAAGATACAATTCACAAATGGTACTAATGCCGAGGAACCTATTGCAGCAAGACTGAAAGTGAAAGCAGGGCGATGATGTTCATAAGCTACAAGGTAAAGCTTTACACCGTTAACGATCAACAAAAGGTAGTGAATAATAATAGTATACAAAAGATCTCTGTTGATAAATAAATGTTTGTGTGTGTGTGTTGTTGTTGTTGTTTTTTTTAAAGGAGGGGCAGAGGATAATTTTTGTACCCCAGAGTTTGTCAGTTCAATTGTTCAAAAAGCTCAATGTCTCAGACCATCACAAATGGCTTTTTCAAGGTTCAGATTGCACCAGATTGCACCATTTTGCATCCTTGAAAAATTTTTTTTACGGGGGAGCATGCCTCCGGACCCCCCTAGAAGGCTCGGCGCTTCGCGCCTTCGCTGAATCTGGAACCCCCGCCCCCCCCCCCCCCCCCTCGACTTTTCCAAGGTCCGGCCCTGATGTCAGTGAATAAATTGTGTGTGTGCCCCCCCAATCCTGAGCAGCTTCCGCCGCCTGTGTTATCTACAATAATCATATTGATCCATATTCATTTTCTCTTCTTTTTGTCATTGTTTAACTTACATTCGATGTAAGAGGAGTTTGGGTTTAAGGGTCTTCTTACTCAAGTACATTTTGTAACGTCACCAAGCGCTCCTGTCCTCCGTGGGGGTGCCGGGGGTTTCAGTATAAATAGTATCCCCACTTTCTGGAAATGTAGTGCTTTTAAATTCCCACTGTTACCAGACAGCTTCTACTATAATATAATATTATAGAAGCTGTCTGCTGTTACTGTCTTTCTCCTTTGTTCTTTCTCATTCCTACTCTGTTCTGTCAATCTACTATACTATCTTCTTCTTCGCTAGACCAATCACCTACCTTTTTTCTTAAAAACTCCTAATTTGTGTGTGAGGTCTGTTGGATCTGCTTGGGAATATTGGTTGCTTTTCTGTCAAATGGTCACTGGGGCTTCCTATGATGTTATTATTTGGAAGTGTAGGCATTTTATATGTATGTGTTTTGTTGATATTGTATAAAGATGTTTGTATTCTATTTTGTTTTGTAAAAGGGGGTTCGATAAATTAGAGTATAGCCTCAGCGTCCTCCGCGTGGGATGTCTTTTTTGTAAAGTGACGGCTGTTAGATTGCCTTCAGTGTTACCACTAGGGTTGTTTCGGCAGATCTTTTATGCGGATCAGGGGTGAGTCCTCTTTCACTTCTCTGGTCCTGATTTGGCTCAGAAGAGTCCGCTGGACCTAAAGCAATAACCACGTAATGTAATGTAAGCGCTCCTATCCAACATGAGGTTCCTTTCAGAACGTTTTACGAACGTTGCGACTTTGAAACGGTACTGTCACGTGCTCTACACATTCTGCGACGATGCTATTTTTAGCCAAAGATAGCAATGTATTTTAAAATTAATAATCACTTTTATATAGCGCTTTTCCAGCTCAAGAGCTGCTCAAGGCGCTGGCCTATACAAGATCTAACTCAAGCCGCCCGAGGTGCGCACTTGCAGCCTTTGAGCGCATAGTCTGACGCACAATCCTGGACGACCGGAGATGGGGAGAAAGAACCGGTATAGCCGGTACTCACCCGTCTAGGACATGAGCGTCAGGATCTTTAACATCCATGCGATGGAATTCGTTGCTTGCACAGACTAGATCTCGGTATATACTCTCATGAACAGACACCTAAATAACGAAATTTATTGACATTAGATACAACTATGCATTGAAAGAGGTTGTATTAATATTTCTGTCAGTGAGGCAACACTCAATATGAGCGTTAATATGGTCTGTTACGCTGATTAAGATCAATAATGTCTTACAGTTTTCTTTTATTTTATCTTCTCATCATTATTAATTCAATTATTATCTACAATGTGAAGTGTTTAACTGTTTGTATCATCTGTTTGTTTATTCGTTCCTTATCATCAAAGTCGTCATTGTCATTCTTTTTGTCGTCATCATCATTATTATTAACAATAATATCGTTGTCGTCATCATCATCATTACCTTTCACGTCACTATCGCTGTCGCCATCATCATCATTGTAATCGCAGTTGTTGTCATCATCGTCGCCGTCATCTTTATTATCACCATCGTTATCGTCGTCGTCATGGCAACGTCAGCATCACCCTTGTGGTCACTGTTATTTCATCGTAATTAGTTGTTATTCAAAGCACTGGGCGATTGCTATTGTTTTGATTATTATTCTTTTTATTGTTATTCTTACTGTATTCAGTGGCCCGAAAGAATGTTTGCAATGTAATTCTTTGGACGAATTATAAGTCTATGTGTCCTTATGACTTAGCCAACAGCGAACGTGGGCACAGTTAAGCTCTAAATAACCCTCTTCTTCTTCTTCTTCTTCTTCTTCTTCTTCTTCTTCTTCTTCTTCTTCTTCTTCTTCTTCTTCTTCTTCTTCTTCTTCTTCTTCTTCTTTTCCTCCTCCTCTCTCCCCTATTCCTTCCCAGGCCCCTCCCCTCTCTCTCTCTCTC
Source organism: Oncomelania hupensis (assembly GCA_036898135.1). Lineage (NCBI taxonomy): Eukaryota > Metazoa > Mollusca > Gastropoda > Littorinimorpha > Pomatiopsidae > Oncomelania > Oncomelania hupensis. Next base: position 59,173,448 of record CM072523.1, on the reverse strand, counting down.
TCTCTCTCTCTCTCTCCTCTCTCTCTCTCTCTCTCTCTCTCTCTCTTTCTCTGGGTAAAATAGCGAAATAACAAAATACATTAATTATTTTTTCCCAAGGAGTGGACTGAAATTCCTACGGTAATTGCACAATTAATTTATTATAATTATCTCAATTTTGTTGTAATTGTTTGTCTAATATCAAAATTAGGAATGGGCGTAAAAAATAAATTAATACATAAATAAATATGCCTAAATAAATAAGCCCGCATTTGTTTGTTTGTTTGTTTTTGTTGTTGTTGTTGTTTTGCACCCAGCTCCCCGTTTGCCGTCTTTTGTAATGATGACTACACTGTAATCTTCTTCCACAAGCTGCATTTCCATTGCAAAACGTTTCTTCTTCACATTTCGCATTTGGATACATGGAATAAAACAGAACTGCAAGCATTCAAAATTTACAATAATGAGACAGAGCTGCATAAATAACTAGACTAAAACAACGCTCATTTGGACAAACACAAGACAGAAATAGCAAGCATTCAGAACTTACAATAATGAGAAAGAGCTGCATAAATATGAATGCGTGAGCACTGCGCTTTGAAATGATAGTGTTCATTGGGAAAAAGCGCTATATAAATATCCTTATTATTATTATTATTATTATTATTATTATTATTATTATTATTATTATTATTATTATTATTATTATTATTATTATTATTATTATTATTGTTATTATTATTATTATTAAATAACTAGCCTAAAGCAACCCCTCATTTGGACAAACACAAGACATAAGCAAGACAGTGCACACATCGGTGTTAAGCTCTTCCTCAAGCGGACAAAATATCTATTTCGCATTAGACGAAATTTCTCCAAAGTATTTTTGTAACTTTTTTCTGTTGACGTATGTTCGTGTCTTTGTTTGTTTGCAGTGGATTAGTCGCCGGTTTCCTACACCGAGGGTCGCGGGTTCGATTCCCGTAATGGGCGAACTTATGTGACGTTGGTACGAGACTATTTAAGTCGTTCAGGGTTTTCTCCGGATACTCCGGTTTCCTCCCTGCTTGCAATAATGGTATTGGATGCATTCAATTTAACTTTGACAAATAAAAATGTGATCTCTTTTCTACTTTCTGTAATAGCGATCTTTTCAGATTGCCGCGCTTTGGATCCGATTGAAGAAAAGTGCGTGATAGCATCCTGTAGTAGTAGTAGTAGTAGTAGTAGTAGTAGTAGTAGTAGTAGTAGTAGTAGTAGTAGTGTTTTCTTCTCTGTATTTCAAGCATTTCCTTTGGGTTATTTTTTGTAGCAGTGGCGGGTGCTGGAGAAATGGTTGTCCTGCCAATGTTGATGCTTGATCTGAAGCGTGTCTTCACCATGATGTAGTCAATCTGGTTGTGATGCTCCCCACTGAGACTGTGACAAGTCCATCGTCTGGTTTGTTTTGTGGAGACCAAGCGTGTTTGCCAGTATCAGATTGTATCTGGCAAACTCCAAGAGTCTCAGACCTCTGTCGTTTGTCTCGTTGTTGCAGTGGGGTCCACATGATTGTGTCTCCCCAGTTGTGGTACGCATATTGGCCAACCTTTGCATTTCAATCGCCTAGCACTATTACTATGTCCTTCTTCGGCATTTGCTCAAGGACAAACTGCAGATGTTCATAGAAATCCTCGACTTCGTTGTCGTCATAGACTGACGTTGGGGCATAGGCCTGGATGATGGTGATGTTGAAATGCTCTCAGACGTATGGTAATGAGTCTACTGGAGACTGGGCGGCAGCTCATGACAGTGGTTAGAATGTCTTTGTGGACCACTTTTCCAGGCGAGGATATCGGAAGTGACCACGATCTCGCGATGATGTCTTTCCGGCTCAAAGCAAAGTGCACCAGACTGAAGTTCGACCTGGAAAAACTGCAAGACTCGAAGATGGCATAAATATTCCAAGCAACAATTGGAGCGAAATTTGCACCACTGCTCATTTTGGGAGCTGGTGAAGTAGATGTCAACACCACGACCACCAACTTCAACTCAGCTGTGACAGATGCCGCCACTGAGATCTTTGACAAGCACCGTCCAAAGAAGAAATCGTGGATCACACCTGAACCTTTGGACCTGCGTGACAAAAGAAGAGAGATGAAAAAGAAAAAGAACACATCACAGGGAGCTAAAAATCAACAATGACATCCGAAAAGGCATGCGCATAGCAAAGGAGAACTGAATAGAAGATCAATCCCAGGAAATAGAGAACAGTCTAAACAAGAACAACAGCAAGAAGGTCTACCAGACTGTGTGAAGCGGCTGACAAGTGTAAAACAGCCCAAGGTCTCCACGATCTAAAGCAAATCTGGCATATGCCTTTATTGCTCTGATCCATCAGTTCTAGCATGTCCCCAGAAAAGAGAAAATGAAGAAATCCTCCCAATTCTCCGAGAAGAAGTTTAGGCAGCAGTGCAATCGCTGAAGAAGGGGAATCGGCCGAGTGGACAACATAACTGAAGAATTGCTTCAAGCAAGAGGAGAAGTGATTATTGACGCCCTCACCATTATCTGTAACAAGATCTGGCAGAATGGGGAGTGGCCTACACCATGGACCCAGTCGCTTGTCATCACTTTTTCCTAAAAGGGTAACCTTCAGGAGTGTGAAAATTACCGCTTCATCAGCCTCATCAGCCATCCCAGCAAAGTCCTTCTGAAAATAATACTCAACAGGTTGAAAACCCAAGCTGAACAAATCATAGCTGAAGAACAAGCAGGATTCAGGGCAGGGCGAAGTACCACTGAACAGATTTTCAGCCTCAGAATAATCTGCGAGAAATACCTACAGCACCAACAACATCTATATCATGTGTTTGTAGACTTCAAGAAAGCGTTTGGCCGAGTCTGGCATGCAGCTCTGTGGACAACCATGAAAGTGTACAACTTTAGCCATACCATTACTGAAGTCATCGAAAGCCTATATGTCAAGGCTACCAATGCAGTCCTCCACAACAACCTATCGGGAACTGGTTCATAACAACAATCGGCGTTCGTCAAGGATGCCTACTCTCTCCAACAATCTTTAACATCTTCCTAGAGCGCATCATGACAGATGCCCTTGCAGATCACGAAGGAACAGTCAGCATAGGGATTAAAGCAATCTCCAACCTCCGTTTTGCGGATGACATTGATGGATTGGCTGGAGAGGTACAAGAACTTGAACAGCTGCTACAGAGGCTTGGCACCACCTCCGGTGACTTTGGAATGGAAATAAATGCAAAGAAGACCAAAGATGACCAACAACACAAATGGCATCAACAAGGACATCAAAGTCCAAGGCCAATCACTCAACACAGTGCATAGCTTCAAATATTTCGGAGCCATTGTATCAGACAATGGGTCCCGACAGGAAGTCCTCTCCAGGATCGCACTAACAACTGCTACCCTGACAAGGTTGAAGCCCCTTTTGGAAAGACGAGACCTTCAGTCTACACTCCAAAGTAAGGCTGCTGCGCTCTCTTGTCATCTTCATCTTCCTGTATGCTTGCGAAACATGGATCCTCACAGCAGACCTATAACGAAGATTACAAACAGCTGAGGTGAGGTGCTACAGAAGACATCTGGGCATTTCCTATACCCAACACATCACCAACGACGAAGTCCGACAGACCATCACTCAAGCGATTGGACAGCACGATGGCATGCTCACAGTGATGAAGAAACGGAAACTCCGATGGTACGGTCATGTCACCAGAGCATTAGGCCTTGCAAAGACCATCCTGCAAGGCACGGTGCAAGGAGGCGAAGAAGAGGGAGACAGAAAAAGAGATGGGGGGACAGCATTTGAAAATGGACTGGCTTGACTCTGAGCGAAGCCATGAGGGTTGCTGAGGACAGAGAAAGATGGAGTACGCTGATTAAACGATCATCTGTGGTGCCCCAATGACCTTCGAATTACAGGATAGGATAGGATAGGATAGGATAGGATAGGCCGGTGCTGGAATGGCATGCGTGTGAATGGCACGTTGCGTCTCCGAAGGGCAACATAAAAATAGACAGTCAAAGCGTTTCCCCCGTGCATACCTCCACTATCAACCCACAACACGACCCGCTGCAACCACTGTTCCATAAACTACCTGCTAGTCACATAATTTCAGCGGTCAGCCTAGCAAACAATGACCGCTTTTCTTGGTACAGGATTTTGTGTCATCCCCTTGATGATAGACACTGACAACGCAACAACAGTTTATGACTGCAGCATGTCGAGTGTGAATTAGGCAAGGCTAAAAGGCTACGACCGGACAATGTGGTTTTGTCGACTTTTAATTTTTTTAAATTTTAATGTGGATGGTGGCAAAACAATTGCCGATTAGAGGAAGAGAGACAGACAGACAGAAAGAGACGGGCAGATAAAGAAAGAGGCAAGAGACAGAAAAAGATAGACAGAGAAAGAGGAAAACACACAGACAGATGGAGCCAGAGGGAGGAAGGTAGACAAACAGACAAAATACACAACTCAAAACAGGAGATTGAAAGCTACATTAAATATAAATTGTAGTTCCAAAGCTGGCGTGGCATACGGTTGGCTTACAGCTCATAATTAAATAATGCTGCATAGGGCATCACATACCATTCCTTATAACGCATGATAACATCCAACACAGAAGGAGAAAACATTTAACAATTGAAATAAAAAGTTAGAGGTACACTCATACAGATATCAGAATTTCATAAAACGTTATGAGGTGAAGTAACGCAGGATTTTTTTTTTTAATGATAAAAACGAATGGATTAAAACCAGAGGGCTGCTAGCATTCAGAATGTACATTAATGACACACATTTGTACACTAATGACACACACATTTGTACACTAATGACAAACACACATTTGCACACTAATGACACACATATGTGTCCACTAATGACACACACACATTTGCACAATAATGACACCTGAATGTCTTATTCAAACAGCCTGTTCACTCAGCAACAAGGCAGGAGTCGTCGTTACAAATTTTTCCAACGTCAGACAGTAACTGCACTCTCTCTCTCTCTCTCTCTCTCTCTCTCTCTCTCTCTCTCTCTCTCTCTCTCTCTCTCTCTCTCTCTCGCGCTCTCTCTCTCTCTCTCACACATACACACAAACACACACATGCACATACACGCACATATATAAACTCAAAACCATACACATCTATGCACGCAAATTGGCACCAACATAGGCACGTCAGATTCAGATTCGCCACAGATAAAACTAAAGCTAATAAATGTAAATTAAGTTAAATTAACTAACATTAATTTCAATTTTCAAAATAGATTTTTTTTAAAGTAATAAGGCGAAATATATAATTATAGTCTATATACAATCTCCGGGGCACTTTTTAGTTTTATCTCACAACCAGCGTCATAACATCTGACGTAGCAGAGGGATTCGTGACGTCACATATGATGCTTGCTCCATTCCAGCTGACGTCAAAAGCCCGCCTAGCCACCAGTCGTTGTTTAGTGCCGCATGAATCGGTGCTGATGACGTCAGTTTGCGTGACGTCACCGAAGGCAACGGTGAAAGTGGCTTCCCCTGGTTTTCTGGCCATCCAGGTTATTTGTGCCGTGGAATTGCTTGTGGCGTTGCAGACAAACTCAGTTATCTGGTTGGCGAGAATGGAGGGTGGCACAGAAACGACTGGGCGGGGTGCTGAAGAAATTAATATTGAAATGTCAGAATTGTTATTTTGGAATATTTAATACTTGAGTATGTTTACTACCTTCTAATCCTCTGTCATTGAAACACTGTCTATTTGTACCAACTCCGTCACAAACAGTCCCTGTGTTCTTTCAAAACTCCCTTCAAAAACCTCATTTCTTTCCCCAATAGTGGCTACCTCGATCTCACTTTGCTGACCGGCTGGCACAGGGTCTCCGGACCTACCATAGTGTGTGATGTGTTGTGTTGTGTTGTGTGGTGTGTGTGTGAATACGAATATTTATTGTCATAAAACCAAAACAAGGTTTACAAGACACAATATATGGTACATTGACGCCATTGATGTCAGAATTGTTATTTTGGAATATTTCATACTTGAGTATGTTTACTAGCTTCTAATCCTCTCTCATTGAAACACTGTCTATTTGCACCAACTCCGTCACAAACAGTCCCTGTACTACTTGTGTGTGTGTGTGTGTGCTGTGTGTGATGTGATGTGTGTGATGTGATGTGTGTGATGTGATGTGTGTGATGTGATGTGTGTGTGTGATGTGTGTGTGTGTGTGCTGTGTGTGATGTGATGTGTGTGATGTGATGTGTGTGTGCGATGTTTAAGGGTGGAGTATTTCCCCCTCCACCATATGCATACATTCAGGATATTTTTTTTCTCACTCAGATAAGTATTTCAACATTTGTTATGTATCATAATTCTATAATGTGTGCGAATGCCTGAGAATGTGCCTTGAATCAATCTTTTATGTGTGTTAGAAATTTGCGCTATATAAATCGATGTTTTCTTCTTCTTCTTCTTCTTCTTCTTCTTCTTCTTCTTCTTCTTCTTCTTCTTCTTCTTATTATTATTATTATTATTATTATTATTATTATTATTATTATTATCATTATCATTATTATTATTATTATTATTATTATTATTATTATTATTATTATTATTATTATTATTATTATTAGTAGTAGTAGTAGTAGTAGTAGTATGACTACTATTAACTGCGGATATTTTTTGTTTACATCAAGGTTTACCACAGCTGACGTTGCCCATAGGAAATGGATTTATCTACGGCTTTGCGAATTACAAACTGAGTATACTGCTTCATCAACACCACCCCACGTTGTTAATTAACTAACCAATTTACGAACTAACTAACTAAATCTAACTTAGTGCTAACTAAACTAACCAACTATCATACCTGCAAAGGTCAGCAGCTGCCTCTCGGAAAGCTCAAGGCTTGTGACCAGGCACTCGTACTGTCCGGTGTCCGAACACTTCGGTGACGTCATCCTGGCCGTGAGTGTGATGACGTCACCTTGCGACGACGTCACCGCCGTGACTGTGGCTGGTGTGAGAGAGAGGGTGGAGCCGTCAGGGAAACGAACCACAACCCCCAGCTTGCTGGTCCGCCCGCCAGAGCCTGTTTCACGCACACAGAACAATATCAAGATGTCGATAAAATCAATACATTAAAATAGTACATCAAGCAATCAATTAGTCAATCAATTTTGAGAAAAATAAACACACCATTCTTCTCTCTCTCTCTCTGTCCCTGTCTCTATCTCTATCTCTCCTACTCTCTCTCTCTCTGTCTCTCTCTCTGTCTCTCTCTCTCACGCTCTCTCTGTTTGTCTGTCTGTCTGTCTGTCTGTCTGTCTCTCTCTCTCTCTCTCTCTCTCTCTCTCTCTCTCTCTCTCTCTCTCTCTCTCTCAGACTGCCAGATCGTCCACAAAATTAAATGTTCCAATTCCAAGAATTGATCACTACAAAACTAGTCTAGCTTTCTCCGGTTCCATTTTGTGGAATAATTTTCCTGAAGATCTCCGCACTCCAGCATCTAAATTTACATCATTTAGAACACGTCTCCTAAAACACATTAAAAATTAAATACACAATAATTGTTAATGTTGTTGATTGAGATTAACAACATTAATTTGATTTCAATTGTTTGAAAAGGATTTTATATTGTTCCATGATGTGAATGTTATAACCTTGAGTTGTATTTAATAGCTGTTATTGTTAAAGCCCCAAGGGCAAGATGCAAAAATGCGCATCCAGCGCTTATTCTTTTACCCTTGCAAAATAAAATTGTTATCTTATCTTATCTTATCTCTCTCTGAACAGAGAGTGCCGCAAATGTTTAAGTGGTGTAATCGACGGCAAAACAATGGAAACATTGACTGTTCGGCGACAACGTTGCAGGCGGTGGCTCGTAGCTGGTTGACAGCCATTGAAGATCTCACAACACTAACCTCGCCCCAATCCACAGGCAAGCTCCACCCTCCTCTCCACCCCTCTCCACCCCTCTCCCCCATCACCATCACCACCTCTTCCCACACTCCTCCCCACCCCCCACCTCCCACCCTACTCTTTGGGATGAGAGTATAAACCAAGATCTAGTATGTGCACACACGCATTCCATCGCCCGGACGTTAAAGATCCTGACACTCATGTCCTAGAGTGGCAACTACATAAATACAACTAGCAAGAATGAAGTCCCCATCCTTTCATCCGCGGTCACCCAGGATTGTGCTCAGTTGTCTAGGGCGTCACACTGTGCGCCTAAGGTAGCAAATGGGCGCCTCGTGCGCCTTGAGTTAGATCCTGTGTGGGTCAGCGCCTTGAGCAGCTCTTGAGCTAGAAAAGCGCTATACAAATACGATACAATTCATAAACAAATCAAAATCTTTGAGAAGGTGGAAGACTCGTGGGTTTGTTTGTATGTAGATTATAGTCACACGACACTTTCGCATATAGGTGACTACTGGACCGATTTATACTGACACCAGCGGGCCAGTTGTTGGTAAAGGGGAAAATAATATGATCACACGTTGACCAATCCGGGATTCGAACCAGCGACCTTTCGGTTACTAGCAAGACGCTCTTACCAACTGAGCTACCCGGCCCCTCTTCGTGGGTTTCAACAAGGGTTGCTTTAAATACAAGACTCATTCTTTTGAGGAATAATGTCGCTATAACCCATTCCAGACCCCTGGCCCGGGGCCCTGGCTGGGGTGGCCTACATAGATCTATCATTATTGCCCGCAAGGGGAGGGGTGGGTTGTAGTAACACAAACTTACCCGGAACAATTTTGCTGATAAAGATGGAGTTGCCAGCCACGCCGTGAGCGGTGCATGTGACGGAGACTGGCCCGTCAGTGTAGTATGGGCTGCTGTTGGTGATGACAACAACTGAAAACAGCCAAATAAACTGCTGTAGCCACACCGCCTCAAGAAGAAGAAGAAGAAGAAGAAGAAGAAGAAGAACAACAACAACAACAACAACAACAACAACAACAACAACAACAACAAATTGGCATGCTGATACATTAAAATAATTAAATCAATATTTTAAATTTAAAAACGAAAATTAGATTTAAATGAGACTGCTTGTCACGGCTGTACCATTGATTCATCGGCCACCCATATTAACAATATAAAGCCATTAACATGAAACCATGGGTTGTTTGGTTAACAATATAAAACCATTAACATTCAAACATGGGTTGGTTGGTTTCTGTGTAAGCTTCGTGATAATGAGTTTATTAGCATTGATATTACGTTCAAAAATGATATGGTGGACGCTGGTTGTTCAAACTGACCAGGCAACGTTGCGTGTGGGGTTAGTTTACCATGGGAAGTCACCAAACACGGTTTACCCTGTGGCAAGGGAAGTAACCGACTTTTGCTGACACAGAAATAGTTTTATAAGAGTGATAATTGTATAAACTTACTTCAAAAGCGCCCTGAGCTTGGACTTGTGCGCGTTACAATCATCATCATCATCATCATCATCATCATCATCATCATCATCATCATCATCATCATCATCATCATCATCATCATCATCAACATCATCATCATCATCATCATCATTATCAAACCTTCTTGGTTCGTCCAGACCTCAGAATTTATTTAGCTATCCAAGAAAAAAATTGTTTTGAAAGAGATTAATATGTTAGTTTTCATTTATTATATTTAAAACGGTAGCAGCCCTTAGTGTGACCGTTACAAGGATCTGTGACACTGAATTCCTGACGTCTGGTAACTCTAAAGGTACCATAGTTTCTTCATGCGTCAACACATGTATTAAATAATTAACTCCAGTGAGCATTTCAACAGTTTAATAAATATTGTAGGATTACATCACAAATGTTAAATTTTTTAAATATTTTTTATTCACTTACATGGCCCAGATGGTTTGGCAATTGTTGTTGTTGTTGTTGTCATGGTTGTAGTTGTTGTGGGTCTTGGTGTTGTGGTTGTTGCCGTGGTTGTGGCTGTTGTTGTTGTTGTTGTCATGGTTGTAGTCATGGTTGTAGTTGTTGTGGGTCTTGGTGTTGTGGTTGTCGTGGTTGTGGGTGTTGTTGTTGTGGTAGTTGTTGTGGGTCTTTGTGTTGTGGTTGTAGTCGCTGTAGTAGGACTTGGTGTTGTGGCTGTCGTCGCTGGTGTTGGTGTTGTTGTAAATGTGGCTGATGTTGTTGTTTCTATTGATGTTGCCGGCTCAGTGTCTGAAATGTACATCCAGAGCTTTGTGAACTGACCACAAATCAACCATGAAGTCCCACCACCCTCCTCTCCTCTCCTTCTTATTTCTTCACTCATTCTTTCTTTCTTCACTCATTCTTTCTTTCTTTCTTTACTCATTCTTTCTTTCTTTCTTCACTTTTTCTCTTTCTTTCTTCACTCATTCTTTCTTTCTTCACTCATTCTTTCTTTCTTCACTCATTCTTACTTTCTTTCTTTCTTCACTCATTCTTTCTTTCTTTCTTTCTTTCTTCACTCATTCTTTCTTTCTTTCTTCACTCATTCTTTCTTTCTTTCATTCTTCACTCATTTTTTCTTTCTTTCTTCACTCATTCTTTGTTTCTTTCTTCACTCATTCTTTCTTTCTTTCTTTCTTCACTCATTCTTTCTTTCTTTCTTCACTCATTCTTTCTTTCTTTCTTTCTTTCTTCACTCATTCTTTCTTTCTTTCTTCACTCATTTTTCTTCACTCATTCTTTCTTTCTTTCTTCACTCTTTCTTGCTTCTTTCTTTCTTTCTTTCTTTCTTTCTTTCTTTCTTTCTTTCTTTCTTCATTAATTCTTTCTTTCTTGTTTTCAGCAGCACTCACCAGAACTCACCACTACGCGCCACAACTCCGATTCCTCTGAGAATGTAGAATCACTGACGTCACATCTGACGAGCGCGCCGTTCCACCTGACGTCAAAAGCGCGACTGACCGTCACGTTGCGTTGTGGACCGCACGCGTCATCGTTCCCTGGAACTGCGACGTCGGTAATGACGTCAGAGGCAAAGACTGGCGTAAACTGGGACTGCCCTTGCTGTCTGGCCATCCACGTGACTTGACCAGTGGCGTTGGCGTTAGCCCTGCAGGAGAACTCGGTGACGACGTCAGCGGTGACGCTAGGAGGGGCAGTGATGGTTGGCGGTTCAGCTGCATGCAGCAAACAAGGTCAACACTATCAAAACTGGGTTAACACAAATGTTACATTAGACAGTAGACCCGATCTAATCCATGAAGTAATTTAATTTAATTTAATTTCATTTGACAGTTCCTAATGCCTCAAGTAAGTTTAGATATTCAATGCTGTATTCCTTTTATCTTAAAGGGCCCCAATTGCAAGGCTAAGTTTAGTTTTAGCCAAAAGGGGTTTGCCCTCAAAGCAACATTGTTATCACATCACACAATGACAAAGTGGCATTGTTATCACATCACACAATGATGAAGTGTCATTGTTATTACATCACACAATAAATGACAAAGTAGCATTGTTATCACATCACACAATGACAAAGTGACATTGTTATCTCATCCCACAATGACAAAGTGGCATTGTTATCACATCACACAATGACAAAGTGGCATTGTTATCACATCACTCAATGATAAAGTGGTATTGTTATCACATCACACAATGATAAAGTGGCATTGTTATCGCATCACACAATGATAAAGTGGCATTGTTATCACATCACACAATGATAAAATGGCATTGTTATCACATCACACAATGATAAAATGGCATTGTTATCACATCACACAATGATAAAACGGCATTGTTATCACATCACACAATGATAAAAACGGTGGCCTTTCTTGCCTCAAACCAACCGCTGAAGTTTGAAATTTTCCATTTCGGTTCTGAAAGGGAGTGATGTTCCCTGTTTGAACGGTACATCCATGCCTTTGACCTTTGACCCTATTTCTAAGTGAACTACGCGGTTTCAAGAGTGCGTCTTTGATGTATGGGATAGGATAGGGTCTATTTTATCAATCATTCCTTACCGGCTTCTATTTTTAACCGGCTTAGGTAATTGCTATTTATAGCTTGTATTAAAAAACAAATGTTGATGGCTACCCATTGCTATTAAAACGCACACAAACTCCGGAATTTATTCATTAAAAAAACCCTATACTTTCTAAAGAGCTATTTTTGGGTTGTATGCTGTTTTTTCAATGGGGCAACACTCACTATGAATGTTAACAGGATCTGTCCATGGGGCGTTGATCACAGTGGCTCCCTTTTAATAAACACTGTAGTTATGGGATGGTGTAGATATATATTGAAACAATGGGCCCCTTTAAGTAATGCTTTTGAGAATACAACACCTCGTTTTTATGGGATGGTATAGTTATATATTGAAACAAGCTGTAGTAGTGGGTTAGGGTTAGGGTTAGCTTAGCTCAGGACAAAGAAAGTAACCAAGAGTACGACGAGGTAGAGCAGAGTTAACAGTACAACCCGGAGCAGTGGAATCTACTTACCTCTGATGACGACATCTGTGTGGTCAGTCAAGCCAGCGCGAGTCACCAAGCACTCGTACAGGCCAGAGTCGGAACACTTAGGTGTCCTAAACCTTGCCGTAACGTTGACGACGTCATCCAATTTTGACGTAATCCCTGACACCAAATCGGCGTTGAGTGGGAGGACGACACCATCTGCGAAATACCCCAGAACGCCCAGTTGCCTGGAACTTCCGGAATTATCTGTTTGACGATGAAACAGAAACGTTTTCCATTACTAAATTCAGGTCTTTTATTAAATGATTAATTGGGTACTGTGTTTTTTTTTATATATATTATTTTATTGATGTATATAAGCTTATGTTAGTATACAAACAGAGAGAGAGAGAGGGGGGGGGGAGAGAGAGAGAGAGCAAGCGAGATAGAGAGATAGTGAGCGAGAGAGAGAGATGGCGCGCGAGAGAGAGAGTGAGAGGAGAGAGAGAGGGCGATCGACGAGAGAGAGAGAGAGAGAGAGAGAGAGAGAGAGAGAGAGAGAGAGAGAGAGAGAGAGAGAGAGAGAGAGAGAGAGAGAGAGCACTTTCGATGCTGTATTAACTTCATTGTAAATGTAAGTCACGCTTCCTATCTTATCCTATCCTATCCTATCCTACCCTATCCTATCCTGTCCTATCCCATAACTCGAAAGTCGTTGGGACACCACAGATGATCGTTTAACCAGCGTACTCCATCTTTCTCTGTCCTCAGCAACCTTCTTGGTTTCGCTCAGTGTCAAACCAGTCCATTCTCGAATGTTGTCCTCCCATCTCTTTTTCTGTCTCCATCTTCTTCTTCCTCCTTGCACTGTGCCTTGCAGGATGTTCTTTGCAAGTCCTGATGCTCTGGCCATACCATCGGAGTTTCCGTTTCTTCACCACTGTGAGCAGGTCATTGCGTTGTCCAATGGCTTGTGTGATGGTCTGTCGGACTACTTCGTTGGTGATGTGCTGGGTATAGGAAATACCAATAAGTAGCACCTCATCTCAATGCTTTGTATTGTTCGTTGTAGGTCTGTTGTGAGAGTCCATGTTTTGCAAGCGTATAAGAAGATGGAGATGACAAGGGCTCGCATCAACCTTACCTTGGAGTCACGCGTGGCTACCTGCAAAGCAATGGCAATGGAAAAAAATTAGATGTCGGCCATTTGACCCGCTGTGCTATAGAGGATCAATTCTACTTGGTTAATACAGAGTGTCTTAGCAAGCCGAGGCGAACATACATAGTTGGTACTATTGTAGGACGATGACTCAGCACGCTTGGTTACTCTGCCAGGCTTCTGGATATCACATGACTGAAGCCCACGAATATCCCCGATCTAAATTTACTTCCACGAAAAGACGCTAAATGAAATGAACAAAATATAAAGTGAAGTTTGTAGCTACAAGCGCGCATTCTGTCGCGCTACCTTTAAAGATCCTGACGCTCATGTCCTTGATGGGTTAGGTTAGACGGCCAGGTAGGTCTAAAAAAACTATTTACCCAGCATGCACTTGGCCGTATTCATCCATGTCCTGGGTGGGGCTGCTGTTTGCCGTTGCCTCGCTTTCGCAGAGAAGATAACTCGAATTTGTCCCGCAAGGGTGACGCATTAAAGAATTGTTTACATTCCAAACATGCGAGCATGTTGCATGTGCACCCCATTATAACCCCTCTTAACCCCAACGCACCTCATCGCTCCCACCTCTCTCCTTCCAACCCCACCCTCCACACACATAAAGCCGCAACAAGAGGAGACATAACAATTTGGTACCAGGTACTAGTTTGCTGATGATCAAGCCTCCAGTCCTTAGGCCTTTAGAAATGCACGTCAGAGAAACTGGCCTGGTCGTGTACATAATTCCTGGATTCAGCATTCGGACGCCTGTTGAGTTCAAACATCAATACATAAATAAATGCATAAATATGTACACAAAGAAATAAAGAAATACTTCAAAACATAAATAAATACTTAAATACATTTTTTTAAAGGCATAAACAAAATAAATAAATAAATAAATAAATAAATATATAGATAAAATAGTTAAGCAATAATTGAAGCAATTAATCAACACGTCAGCTATTACGTCAGTTAATCAGTAAGTCAGTCAAAACTACCGTGGTTTTTCTTTTATATTAAAGAATACGGTGTAGTAACTATCCGTCAATGAATCAGTCATTAACTATCCCAACCATTCAGTAAATGGGAACCACAGACACTTGCACGAACAAATAACTTGAAATGATGGATTACTTGTGCAAGGATTCTCCAGCCTAACTCAAAAAGAAGTGTACAAGGAGGACGAGAGAGGGAGATGGGGAGACCGTGATGGAAGTAGGAGTAGGGCGAGAGAGGGTTGAGAGGTTGATGCGTGAGGACGATGGGCGTCTCGGGGCGTCTTGAGTTAGATCCTGTATCAGTCAGCGCCTTGAGCACCTCTTGAGCTGGAAAGGCGCTATAGATAAAAAGGTTTAAATCAATTAAATGCCCTGTAGGTTCGGGCACTGAATAGAATAGATCCAACGTTTCCTGGGGTGTCGTAAGAGGCGACTAATAGAGGGGATGTCAGCACGGCATCACTGGACGAAAGTATCCAAACAGAAGTCACCGGCCAGGGCGGAGGAACTTCACGTTACTATAGGTTCAATGACCACGTGCTCGGGGCCAAGGTGAGCCACACTGTATTCGTGGATTTCGACTGTGGCCAACAACCTGACGAGGATTGGGCCCCGCCAAGTCTTTCTTGCCCAAAACACACCGTAAGATGAAAAGAACCGCTCACTCCATATGCATACCGGATCGGTAGTCTTCCTGGAGTCACCAAGGACCGCGCCTTCCGTTGGCCACCAGGACGAAGGTGATAAATGGGTTACTGATGAACAACTTAGCAAGCTCCGCTTGAGAGACAACATCCTCATAGGAGCCTGGAATGTTATGACCCTAAATGCCGAGGGAAAATGAAGACATTCTGACAACTGTCATAGGTTGCCGCCCAGTCTCCAATAGACGCATTACCATCCGTCTGAGAGCAGCCCCTTTCAACATCATCATCATCATCCAGGCCTATGCCCCAACATCAGTCTATGACGACAGCGAAGTCGAGGATTTCTATGAACAATTGTAGGCTGTCCTTGACTGTTACGTTGAAACGAACGAAAGTATGTCTAAAATGCGCACGATAGATCTAATCGTTTCGTTTTGCAAAGTATTCAATAATGGAGTTTATTTACCTTTGATTTGAGTTTGCATTGTTGTTAGGAGTGGTTTTGTATAACGTTGATAATTTTCGTTGGTCGATATTATTGAAGAATTTTCGTGATCTGTCGATAGAAATTTCCCGATGGATATCGAAGGTCGTGAATGTTCCCGGAAGTAGAGGAAATAGGTATGACGTAAGTCAGTGATGACGATCTTTAGTTCGATTGGTGGCAGTACGTCATTTCTACCATGTACCAAATTGTTCCAGAAAAGAGAGAGGTTATTTAATCGTGTGCCGAGTTGCTGTTGAGAGATAGTGTTGTTGTTGATAGTGAAGCTGGAGAGTTGCTGTGAAAGTTGTTGAGTTGAATTGAGAATTGTATGCAGTTGTTGATGTGTGCTGAATAAAAGTGGAAAACTTCATACGTCGACTTTGTGACTTGTATGCTGTTTGGACGGGCTGCGTGAATAAACGAATCTGAGTTACACAACTATCAGGAATTCAAGCATCGGGGCTGAATCAGATACTGATAGAAAACACCATCGTCAAACTGAGTGTAACATTTTGGGGGTCAAGCCGCGATTCACGCCATAGCCAAGGGTTCAACTGCTACAACAAGCGAGTCAACGTTACAAGAGGCAGTCATCGAGGGTAGCCGCCAACGAGTTGCGTCGAGAGGGGCCAACATACTGGGACTACATCACCGATAGGTTCGGGTTGACTGCAAGGGCGTGTAGTCGCTGAAGAGTTGCTTCGTGAGCGAACAACAGATCAGGACTACGTAGCTGCCGCAAGACTACGTCGAGGAACAGTCTCGGAGCTACATCGCCAGTGTTACAGAGAGCGACGAGCGGACGTCGCGTCTACTTCAGCACAGGAGCGTATACATCAACACCAGCGTGGTGCAGCGTCGCATACGACGAGGACAGCGGGGCCTGCGTCAGCGAAGGCGACTAGTGACAAGCATCAGCGCTACTGCAGAAAGCGTGCTGTTCTAGAACAGTCTAGAAAGGTACAGCACAGTCAAGAACTTTCCAGAAAAAAAAGAACTCTACAGTCAAGAACTTTCTAGAAAAAGAACCTTCTAGAAAAGAACTTTCTTTAAAAGAACTTTCCAGAAGCATCAAGATGGCTGACTTCTGGCAGAAAGGGGTTGAACTGAATCTAAAAGGCAAGCAGCTGACGGAGTACGTCAAGTCTCAGGAGAGAATACGAGAAAGAGAATTGGAAGAGAAGCGTCTAGAAAAAGAAATAGAACTAGAACAGAAGCGTCTAGAAGTAGAAGAGCAGCGTCGCCGTGAAGAACGAGAATTAGAAGAGCAGCGTCGCCGTGAAAAAAGAGAATTAGAACAGAAGCGTCTAGAAATTGAACAGCAGCGGCAAGAAAAAGACAGAGAATTCGAGCTGAAGCGTCTTGAGTTCCAGCTAGAAATGGCGCGTATCCAGCAACAGCAGAATGCGCCACAAGTTATCAGTGACAACAAAGCTCCAAAATTGCCAGCATTCGTCGACGGGAAGGAGCAGATCGACAGCTATCTGGCGAGATTCGAAAGGTTCGCCGAAAGCTCCAATTGGCAACCTCGAGACTGGGCGATTCGACTAAGTGCACTTCTGACAGGGCAAGCGCTCGAAGTTTACACCAGACTGTCGAACGATGACGCCAAAAACTACGACGTCTTGAAAGAGGCCCTATTGCAGTGCTACAACTTTACAGAGAAGGGCTACCGTAAACGCTTCCGTGAATGCCGGCCTAAGTCAGACGAGACGCCAAAGCAGTTTGTGGAGCGCCTGTCGTCATATCTACACAAGTGGGTGGAGTTATCAGGCGAAAGCAAGTCTTACGACAGTCTCCATGACCTGATCGTGAAGGAACAATTTCTCAATGCCTGTCACAAGGACCTAGCGACCCACTTAGAAGAACAAAAGCTGCAGACGCTTAAAGATGTGACTGAGGCTGCTGAAAGATATCTCATCGCTCATGGGAAGACCCTGGGGCCACCCAGCGCGACGAAACATTTTCAGAAGACTGGAAACCATGTGAACCAGATCCAGGGGAGCCAGACGAACCAGAGACAGACGGACTCCACGCCTCCTCCCAGGGAAGGGCATTCAAGACGCTGTTTCACTTGCAACGCTACAGACCACAGAGCGGCTAACTGTCCTCAAAACAAAAGTAGCGGACAGCGGAGCAGTACGGACAATGCAGCGGCGGGCAACCGACAGAGACGTTTCTCCAATCTACGGCAAACCAGTAGATCTGACCATCAAGGGTGCGGCGGGAGCGTCATTCTTCCGAGTGAGACCAAGCGCACAGCTACTCCTGCGGAAGTGCAAGAGTGCATGACCGATGGCCAACTTCTCCTTGCCAACGGAAAATCCATCCCCCTCGTCGCCAGCGCAGCTGTGACCGTCCAGAACATGCCAGTTTCAAAAGGACGCGTCGGAAATCATGAAGTGACTGTCTTAAGAGAATCTGGCTGCAGTGGGGTCATCGTCAGAGAAGGCCTAATCGCTAAAGAACAATTCACTGGAGATTCTAAATGGACACTCATGGCCGACAGCAAATGTGTGAAAGCGCCAGTTGCAAAAATTCAAGTCAGCACACCTTTCTACATAGGCGAAGTCGAAGCGGTTTGCCTGAAGAAGCCGCTGTACGATTTGATGATCGGGAATATTGACGGCGCGAGACGACCCGACGACCCCGATCCAGAGTGGAATCCTGCCTCAACCCAACACGTCGAAGTTGTGGAGGAGGATCCATTGCCGTTTCCCGATGGAGACCTTACAGAGCTGCTACGGGACAATGTGGTTACTCCGGCTCAGCCCTGCCGACCAGAGATCGTCGGTGCTGTTACTACCAGGGCCCAGGCCAAGAGAGACAAGACGTCTACGCCACTGAAGGTCGCCGACAACTCTAAAGCTGCCATCGTGGACAGAGATAAGCTGATCCAGCTCCAGGAAGCTGATAGTACTTTAAACAAGTACAGGAACCGCCAAGACCACGTGACCAAAGGCAGTGGTACGGTCTATTTCGAGGTGAAGGCCAAGATCCTGTACAGAATCTTCCAGCACCCGAGGGTCAACGGAGGTAAACCACTGCGTCAAGTCTTGGTACCGTTACCCCTAAGGCGCCAGGTGATGGAAGTAGCGCATGACTCAATCATGGGAGGTCACCTGGGTATCAAGAAGACGTCGGATAGAATCCAGGCGGTGTTCTACTGGCCAGGACTTCATGCGGACGTCAGCCGATTCTGCCGATCATGTGACATTTGCCAGAAGACCATACCTCGAGGAAGGGTCCCGAAAGTGCCTATGCAGAGGATGCCTCTGATCGACCGACCTTTCAAGAGGGTGGCCTTAGACTTAATCGGCGAAATAAGACCTCCGAGTGAAGAAGGTCATCGGTGGGTACTGACTTTAGTGGACTATGCGACTCGGTACCCAGAAGCAGTGCCACTGAAGAAGATTGACACTGAATCTGTAGCAGAGGCACTAGTGGACATGTTCAGTAGACTTGGAGTGCCTGAAGAAATTCTGACAGACCTCGGGACGCAGTTCGTCTCTGACTGCATGAAGGAGGTCAACAGACTGCTGAGCATCCGGCATTTGACTACGACACCCTACCATCCGATGTGCAACGGGCTTGTCGAAATGTTCAATGCTACGCTGAAGTCCACCCTGAAGAAACTGTGCAGCGAGCAGCCCAGACAATGGCATCGCTACATCAACGCCTTACTTTTCGCCTACAGAGAAGTACCGCAGGAGTCCACCGGCTTTTCTCCGTTCGAGCTGCTGTACGGAAGAACCATCCGAGGGCCGATGCACATCCTAAAAGAACTGTGGACGAAAGAAGTAGACACCCCAGAGGTGAAGAACAGCTACCAGTACGTGTTTGAGCTACGGGAGAAGCTGGAGCAGACTCTCGAGATAGCCAGAGAAAACCTGAAGAAGTCCCAGGACTGTGGAAAGCACTACTATGACCGTAGGGCTGTGAACAGGAAGTTTAAACCTGGCAACAAAGTGCTGGTGCTGCTACCTACCGATCATAATAAGTTGCTGATGCAGTGGAAAGGCCCGTACGAAGTGGAGACCGTGGTGGGGATCAACGACTACAAGGTGAAGGTAGGTCAGCATTCCAAGATATACCACGCCAACCTCCTTAAGCTGTACGTGGAAAGGCCATCATAGACTGTGCACGCAGCCACAGCAGCTGTGACCGACAACAGCTTTGACAGCGAAGAACTGTTGGAACTGGGAGACTTCCACAGCAAAGAAGGCATCAATGATGTTAAGCTAGGACCGAGCTTGACGGAAGGTCAAAAGTTGGAGCTCAAGGACCTTATGGGCGAGTTTCCCCATAACTTCAATGATGTCCCAGGCTCTACGACTTTAGTCGAACATGAAGTCCACACCCAGACCTGGAAGGAGCATCTGCAGACCTTGAGGGAGCCGTTCCACCGTCCCGCAGAAGCCAACCTGACCGTGAGACCCAGCAAATGCATCCTGGGAGCTGACAACGTCGACTGCGTCGGACATCCGATGGAAGAAGGAGACAACGGAGGACGCACTGATTCCAGGGAAGCCCACGTGATCATCGTCTTTGACCCTGGGCCGATGACGACCGCAACTGACGAGGGCGTCGATTCCTTGCGAACGAAAGAACATTCACTGTGTGGACGAACTAAGGATATTGGTGATGACAGACTTGAAAATGAAAAACGTTGACTGGGTAAATGATCTGTGAACATTGACAGTATCCAGAAAGACTTGCAAATGAGAAACATTGACTCTGTGTGAATGAACTGTGAACATTGACAATATCCAGACAGATTTGAAGATGAAAACCACTGACTCTGTGTGAATGAACTGAGAACATTGACAGTGTTCGAACAGACTGAAGTAAGTTTTAATTCTGAACTTTGTTTGTGTATTACGTTTCAACGTTGTTGAAAGAAATTGGGTAAATTTCTTCTTGAGTGGGGGGTTATGTTACGTTGAAACGAACGAAAGTATGTCTAAAATGCGCACGATAGATCTAATCGTTTCGTTTTGCAAAGTATTCAATAATGGAGTTTATTTACCTTTGATTTGAGTTTGCATTGTTGTTAGGAGTGGTTTTGTATAACGTTGATAATTTTCGTTGGTCGATATTATTGAAGAATTTTCGTAATCTGTCGATAGAAATTTCCCGATGGATATCGAAGGTCGTGAATGTTCCCGGAAGTAGAGGAAATAGGTATGACGTAAGTCAGTGATGACGATCTTTAGTTCGATTGGTGGCAGTACGTCATTTCTACCATGTACCAAATTGTTCCAGAAAAGAGAGAGGTTATTTAATCGTGTGCCGAGTTGCTGTTGAGAGATAGTGTTGTTGTTGATAGTGAAGCTGGAGAGTTGCTGTGAAAGTTGTTGAGTTGAATTGAGAATTGTATGCAGTTGTTGATGTGTGCTGAATAAAAGTGGAAAACTTCATACGTCGACTTTGTGACTTGTATGCTGTTTGGACGGGCTGCGTGAATAAACGAATCTGAGTTACACAACTATCAGGAATTCAAGCATCGGGGCTGAATCAGATACTGATAGAAAACACCATCGTCAAACTGAGTGTAACATTGACCATGCGCTGAGGAAGGACATAGTTATAGTCAAGGCGACTGGAATGCCAAGGTTGGCCAAGATGCGTACAACTAGGGAGACACATGTGGACCCCACTGCAACAACGAGACAAATGACAAAGGTCTGAAATTCCTGAAGTTTGCCAGATACAACAATCTGATACTGGCAAATACGCTTTGTCCCCACAAAAAATCCAGACGATGGACTTGTCACAGTCCCAACTAAGAACATCACAACCACCATGGGCAAGCAAAGCTTCAGATCAAGCGTCAACATTGGCAAGACACGCATTTTTCCAGGAGCAGACATTGGAAGTGACCACGATCTTGTGATGATGTCTTTCCTGTTCCACTTTGAAGAGAGTAAACAAAGCAAAGTGCACCAGACTGAAGTTCGACAAGGATAAACTGCAAGAACCGAAATCGCAGAAATATTCCAAGCCATAATTTGAGAGAAATGTACACCACTGCTCATTTTGGGAGCTGGTAAAGTAGATGTCAATAACATGACCACCAACTCAGCAGTGACAGATGCCGGCACTGAGATCCTTGGCAAGTGGTTGAACGACCATCTGGGGTGCCCCAACGACTTTCGAGCTACGGGGGAAGGATAGCATAGGATAGGAAATCAATGAAAAAAACAAAGATTATAATAAACAAAACAAAAACTCACTAAAAGCAGCAGGCTGAGACGACGTGGTGGTAGTAGTGGTAGGTGTTATAGTAGTGGTAGGTGTTGTGGTAGTGGTAGGTGTTGTGGTAGTGGGAGGTTTTGTGGTAGTAAGTGTTGTGATAGGTGTTGTGGTAATGGTGGTAGGTGTTGTAGTAGTAGGTGTTATAGTAGTAGTAGGTGTTATAGTAGTAGTAGGTGTTGTGTTGGTAAGTGTTGTAGTAGTGGTAGGTGTTGTAGTAGTAGTGGTAGATGTTGTAGTAGTAGTGGTAGGTGTTGTAGTAGTAGTGGTAGGTGTTGTAGTAGTGGTAGGTGTTGTAGTAGTAGTGGTAGGTGTTGTAGTAGTGGTAGGTGTTGTAGTAGTGGTAGGTGTTGTAGTAGTAGTGGTAGGTGTTATAGTAGTAGTGGTAGGTGTTGTAGTAGTGGTAGGTGTTGTAGTAGTAGTGGTAGGTGTTGTAGTAGTGGTAGGTGTAGTAGTAGTGGTAGGTGTTGTAGTAGTGGTAGGTGTTGTAGTAGTAGTGGTAGGTGTTGTAGTAGTGGTAGGTGTAGTAGTAGTGGTAGGTGTTGTAGTAGTGGTAGGTGTTGTAGTAGTGGTAGGTGTTGTAGTAGTAGTGGTAGGTGTTGTAGTAGTGGTAGGTGTTGTAGTAGTGGTAGGTGTTGTAGTAGTAGTGGTAGGTGTTATAGTAGTAGTGGTAGGTGTTGTAGTAGTGGTAGGTGTTGTAGTAGTAGTGGTAGGTGTTGTAGTAGTGGTAGGTGTAGTAGTAGTGGTAGGTGTTGTAGTAGTGGTAGGTGTTGTAGTAGTAGTGGTAGGTGTAGTAGTAGTGGTAGGTGTTGTAGTAGTGGTAGGTGTAGTAGTAGTGGTAGGTGTTGTAGTAGTGGTAGGTGTTGTAGTAGTGGTAGGTGTTGTAGTAGTAGTGGTAGGTGTTGTAGTAGTGGTAGGTGTTGTAGTTGTGGTAGGTGTTGTAGTAGTAGTGGTAGGTGTTGTAGTAGTGGTAGGTGTTGTAGTAGTGGTAGGTGTTGTAGTAGAAGTGGTAGGTGTTGTAGTAGTGGTAGGTGTAGTAGTAGTAGTGGTAGGTGTTGTAGTAGTAGTGGTAGGTGTTGTAGTAGTAGTGGTAGGTGTTGTAGTAGTAGTGGTAGGTGTTGTAGTAGTAGTGGTAGGTGTTGTAGTAGTAGTGGTAGGTGTTGTAGTAGTGGTGGTAGGTGTTGTAGTAGTAGTGGTAGGTGTTGTAGTAGTAGTGGTAGGTGTTGTAGTAGTGGTGGTAGGTGTTGTAGTAGTAGTGGTAGGTGTTGTAGTAGTGGTAGGTGTTGTAGTAGTAGTGGTAGGTGTTGTAGTAGTAGTAGTAGGTGTAGTAGTAGTAGTAGTAGGTGTTGTAGTAGTGGTAGGTGTTGTAGTAGTAGTGGTAGGTGTTGTAGTAGTGGTAGGTGTTGTAGTAGTAGTGGTAGGTGTTGTAGTAGTGGTAGGTGTTGTAGTAGTGGTAGGTGTTGTAGTAGTGGTAGGTGTTGTAGTAGTGGTAGGTGTTGTAGTAGTAGTGGTAGGTGTTGTAGTAGTGGTAGGTGTTGTAGTAGTAGTGGTAGGTGTTGTAGTAGTGGTAGGTGTTGTAGTAGTGGTAGGTGTAGTAGTAGTAGTGGTAGGTGTTATAGTAGTGGTAGGTGTTATAGTAGTGGTAGGTGTAGTAGTAGTAGTGGTGGGTGTTGTAGTAGTAGTGGTAGGTGTTGTAGTAGTAGTGGTAGGTGTTGTAGTAGTAGTGATAGGTGTTGTAGTAGTAGTGGTGGGTGTTGTAGTAGTAGTGGTGGGTGTTGTAGTAGTAGTGGTAGGTGTTGTAGTAGTAGTGGTAGGTGTTGTAGTAGTAGTGGTAGGTGTTGTAGTAGTAGTGTTAGGTGTTGTAGTAGTGGTAGGTGTTGTAGTAGTAGTGGTAGGTGTTGTAGTAGTAGTGGTAGGTGTTGCAGTAGTAGTGGTAGATGTTGTAGTAGTAGTGGTAGGTGTTATAGTAGTAGTGGTAGGTGTTGTAGTAGTAGTGGTAGATGTTGTAGTAGTAGTGGTAGGTGTTGTAGTAGTAGTGGTAGGTGTTGTAGTAGTGGTAGGTGTTGTAGTAGTAGTGGTAGGTGTTGTAGTAGTGGTAGGTGTTGTAGTAGTGGTAGGTGTTGTAGTAGTGGTAGGTGTTGTAGTAGTGGTAGGTGTTGTAGTAGTAGTGGTAGGTGTTGTAGTAGTGGTAGGTGTTGTAGTAGTGGTAGGTGTTGTAGTAGTGGTAGGTGTTGTAGTAGTGGTAGGTGTTGTAGTAGTGGTAGGTGTTGTAGTAGTAGTGGTAGGTGTTGCAGTAGTAGTGGTAGGTGTTGTAGTAGTAGTGGTAGGTGTTGTAGTAGTAGTGGTAGGTGTTGTAGTAGTAGTGGTAGGTGTTGCAGTAGTAGTGGTAGATGTTGTAGTGGTAGTGGTAGGTGTTGTAGTAGTAGTGGTAGGTGTTGTAGTAGTAGTGGTAGGTGTTGTAGTAGTGGTAGGTGTTATAGTAGTAGTGGTAGGTGTAGTAGTAGTGGTAGGTGTAGTAGTGGTAGGTGTTGTAGTAGTGGTAGGTGTTGTAGTAGTAGTGGTAGGTGTAGTAGTAGTGGTAGATGTTGTAGTAGTAGTGGTAGGTGTTGTAGTAGTAATGGTAGGTGTTGTAGTAGTAGTGGTAGGTGTTGTAGTAGTAGTAGGTGTTGTAGTAGTAGTGGTAGGTGTTGTTGTAGTGGTAGGTGTTGTAGTAGTGGTAGGTGTTGTAGTAGTGGTAGGTGTTGTAGTAGTAGTGGTAGGTGTAGTAAAAGTAGTGGTAGGTGTTGTAGTAGTGGTAGGTGTTGTAGTAGTAGTGGTAGGTGTAGTAGTAGTAGTGGTAGGTGTTGTATTAGTAGTGGTAGGTGTTGTATTAGTAGTGGTAGGTGTTGTATTAGTAGTGGTAGGTGTTGTATTAGTAGTGGTAGGTGTTGTAGCAGTAGTGGTAAGTGTAGTAGTAGTGGTAGGTGTTGTAGTAGTGGTAGGTGTTGTAGTAGTAGTGGTAGGTGTTGTAGTAGTAGTGGTAGGTGTTGTAGCAGTAGTGGTAAGTGTAGTAGTAGTGGTAGGTGTTGTAGTAGTGGTAGGTGTAGTAGTAGTAGTGGTAGGTGTAGTAGTAGTAGTGGTAGGTGTAGTAGTAGTAGTGGTAGGTGTAGTAGTAGTAGTGGTAGGTGTTGTAGTAGTGGTAGGTGTAGTAGTAGTAGTGGTAGGTGTTGTAGTAGTGGTAGGTGTAGTAGTAGTAGTGGTAGGTGTTGTAGTAGTAGTGGTAGGTGTTGTAGTAGTGGTAGGTGTTGTAGTAGTGGTAGGTGTTGTAGTAGTAGTGGTAGGTGTTGTAGTAGTAGTGGTAGGTGTTGTAGTAGTAGTGGTAGGTGTTGGAGTAGTAGTGGTAGGTGTAGTAGTGGTAGGTGTTGTACTAGTAGTGGTAGGTGTAGTAGTAGTAGTGGTAGGTGTTGTAGTAGTAGTGGTAGGTGTAGTAGTAGTGGTAGGTGTTGTAGTAGTGGAAGGTATTGCAGTAGTAGTGGTAGGTGTTGTGGTAGTAGTGGTAGGTGTGATAGTCGTAGGTGTTGTAGTAGCAGTGGTAGGTGTTGGGGTAGTAGTGGTAGGTGTTGGAGTAGTAGTGGTAGGTGTTGGAGTAGTAGTGGGAGGTGTGATAGTCGTAGGTGTTGTAGTAATAGTAGTAGGTATTATAGTAGTGGTAGTTGTTGTGGTAGTAATGGTAGGTGATGTGGTAGTGATGGTTGCTGCTGTGGTAGTTGTGGTAAGTGTTGTAGTAGTGGCAAGTGCTGTGGTAGTGGTGACAGGAGTCGTGGTAGCAGCTGTTGTCGTGGTAGGTGTGGTGGTAGTTGGGGAGGTAGTGGTAGAGTGTGCTTCGGTAGATGGTGTAGCAGTCGTAGTAGATGGTGTGGTAGTCGTGGTAGAACGTGTGGCGGTTGTGGTAGTTGGTGTGGCGGTCGTAGTAGATAGTGTGGTAGTCATGTTAGATGGTGTGGTAGTCGTGTGAAATGGTGCGTTAATCATGTTAGATGGTGTGGTTGTCGTGGTAGATGGTGTGGTAGTCATGTCAGACAGTGTGGCAGTCACGTTAAATGGTGTGGTGGTCGTGCTAGTTAGTGTGGAAGTCGTGATAGATGATGCGGTAATTGTGTAAGATGGTGTGTTAGTCATGTTAAATGGTATGGTAGTCGTGTTAGATGGTGTGGTAGTCGCGGCAAATGGTGGGATTGTCGCGGGAGGTGGTGTGGTAGTCATGTTAGATGGTGTGGTAGTCATGTTAGATGGTGTGGTGGTCGTGGTAGATGGTGTGGTAGTCGTGGTAGATGGCGTGGTAGTCGTGGTTGATGGTGTGGTAGTCGTGATAGATGGTGTGGTAGTCGTGGTAGATGGTGTGGTAGTCATGTTTGATGGTGTGGTGGTCGTGGTAGATGACGGTATAGGTATTTTGGAAATGGTATCTTGAGTGTCAGTGGACTGAGTGTCGGCAGAAGTGGTAAGTCTTGCGGTAATGATGTTTGGTGTTGAAGTAGTGGTGAATGTCGTAATAGTGGTGGTAGGTATAGCGCTAGTGGTGGTGGAGGTGGTACTTTCAGGCTGTGTTGAGGTGGTGGAAGCGATGTTGTGGAATGGTACTGTCAAACTGAAAGGGTTCAGAGGATCTGGGCGCGTGACGCGGTCCGTCGACATTGGAGGTGGTTCAGTTGATGACGTCATAGAGCCTGGTGACGTAGGTGCACTTACATTTCCGCTTTGTTTATTGCTGGCAGCTGAGAGAAAACGGATAAAAACAGTCAGTGAAACAAGCAGGTCATGGTCACGATGATGATGATGATGATGATGATGATGATGATGATGATGATGATGATGATGATGATGATGATGATGATGATGATGATGATGATGATGATGATGATGACGATGACGACGACAACCACAGCGACAACGGTAACAATAACGGCAACACCCACCTTTGTCCTCCAACACTTTGACCACTGTACCGGCCGAAATTGCGGCAGCCACCAGCAAGATGCCCAGAACAACGGAAGTGACGACACAAATGATGCGCCTGCGCCTAAACGTGCACACTGTCGGTCTCTTTCCGTGCGAAACGGCGTCGCTTCGGACTGAGTGCTGGATTGTGAACTGTGAGGGCTGACTCCCCTTGTGAGAAAAATGGTCATAGGGGTCGCTGGCAATGCTGGGGCCAGGGAGATAGTTACTTCCCCTGCCGTCCATGTACCCAGTCAGCTTTATCTGGCACATAGGACAAGAAAATAAATAAATAAATAAATAAATAAATAAATAAATAAATACAAATCATTCGTTCATTAATTCATTAACTGATTAATAACTTGCGTGAAAAGTCCTTATTATTTCCCAGTTCCCAAGTTTCGTAAATGTGACCGCATGCAACAAAACTAGTATCATGTTCCAATCCTATTGAAGGTCGTTTGCTAGTGTAATTGTGAATAAATTATAGGAGTGTTACACTGAGTCTGAGGTCATTGTTTCCATCGTTTACAATACATAGCATGATCATGGATGAGTTTAGTTGTGGTGAAAACTATCCGACAAGCGTATAAGCAACTTTAAGTCACCGGGATTCCATCGGGGACGCGACGGGGGCTTCACTAGCAATTAGATTCTATTTAGCGTCATTAGGCGTCACTGGGTACACCAGGCGCACAACTATCGCGCCGTGCTGAGCCTCTTTCAGCGAGTGTCCGGTCACGCACCGCTGAATTTACTTGCGTGCGCCTGTACATGTATTCTAAAGGAGATAAGTCCCTTGCTGCTCATAGCGGATGCTCTTTGGAACGCTCGAGAAAGGAGTTACGATTCCAATTTCACAAATATCAGACACATAAAAATGTATGATTATTTAAGCAAATAGTCGTATTATAGTGTATGTCTGACGGTTGGTCCTTTTGCTTTCGCATTTCGAACTTGGGTTTGGAGGTAAGCTTACTTTAATTTTTCCTTATCTGGCTCTTTCTTTCTTTCGTTTTGGCCACTTCACACAACTGGACAAGTAACAATTCAGTGTTAATTCCAATTCAAATTCAACAGATGACTATAACGTTTGTGCGTAAAGTCCCATGTAAGGCCGTTAATATTTTTTTTAACAGGTCATCGCTGTCCTTCAACTACCATTACATCGACCTTCAGCGTGAAACTCGTGTATCCCGCGTTATCAAAGATGGCGAGTCTGATTAGCATTGCAACGGTAAGATGGTGGGATTTTGGTCTGGGTGATGCAACTTTACTATTCCCTCGGGTTCTTTTTGGGTTGTAGGTTGCTTGCTGGTCATGCTGAGGGGTCGCCATACCCCAGTGGGAGAACTGATGAAAAAGAAATTGAAGAGGGAGAGAAGGAGATAGAGCAGACAGAGCACGGCGGATGTTGGATGACAAGGGATAAATGGGCGACTAGCGTGGCAACAGACATCCATGCGTGCCAATAACATCACTCTAATATTCAGACAACGCATTGCTTTGACTCTTTTGGGACGTAATTCGGGCGTCATTAGTACGTCATATAATAATAATAATAATAATAATAATAATAATAATAATAATAATAATAATAATAATAATAATAATAATAATGGTCTGAATCACAAAAGAAGGAATGATGATGGTGATGGGAGGCTAGACAGACATTTTTAAGGAAGAGATGAGTTTTTAAATTGGACTTGAAAGTGGCTATTTTCGGACAGCTGCGAAGAGAGAGAGGAAGAGAGTTGCATGTTAAAGGACCAAGCACTGAGAAGGATCGACAGCCTGCAGAGGAAAGTTTGTAGCGGGGTATTTGTAGCTAGGGGTGTCAGAAGAAGATCGAAGATTTCTAGATAGTGAATGTTCTTGGTGAGGTAGGATGGGGCTAATCCATGTACGCACTTGTAACAGAAAGTACAGATTATGAAAATAAATTTCTGAGATACAAAACGCCAGTGGATAGAATGTAGATTTTTTTTCTTTTTGAGAACCAGACGAGCATTTGATTTCTGAACACATTGGGGCATATGAAGAGAAGAGGAAGGAAGTCCAGTCAGAAGAGAGTTACAGTAGTCTAAGCCTGACAGGACAAGAGAGGGAATGAGTTTTGCTGTAGCGTCAGTGGTCAGGTCTTCCTATCCTATCCTGTCCCGTAACCCGGAGGTCGTAGGGGCACCACAAATGATCGTTTAACCAGCACACTCCATGTTTCTCTGTCCTCAGCAGCCCTGATGGCTTCGCTCAGTGTCAAACCAGTCCATTCTCGAATGTTGTCCTCCCACCTCTTTTTCTGTCTCCCTCTTCTTCACCTCCTTGCACTGTGCCTTGCAGAATGGTCTTTGCAAGGCCTGATGATCTGGTGACGTGGCCATACCATCGAAGTTTCCGTTTCTTCACCACTGTGAACAGGCCATCGTGTTGTCCAATGGCTTGTGTGATGGTCTGTCGGACTTCGTCGTTGGTGATGTGTTGTGTATAGAAAATGCCCAGAATTCATGGAGATGAGGTGGTACAGAAGATTTCTGGGCATTTCCTATACACAGCACATCACCAACGACGAAGTCCGACAGACCATCACACAAGCCATTGGACAACACGATGACCTGTTCACAGTGGTTAAAAAACGGAAACTCCAATGGTATGGCCACGTCACCAGATCATCAGCTCTTGCAAATACCATCCTGCAAGACACAGTGTAAGGAGGTAAAAGAAGAGGGAGACCGAAAAAGAGGTGGGAGGACAACATTCGAGACTGGACTGGTTTGACACTGAGCGAAGCCGTCAGGGTTGCTGAGGACAGGAAAAGATGGAGTACGCTGGCTAAACGATCATCTGTGGAGCCCCTACGACCTCCGAGTTACGGGATAGGATAGGATAGGATGATAGTGGCGGGGTTGATGTTGCTGACGATGATGATGCGTCTCCATAGTTTACAATGGATAAAGTGAGTGATAAATTCTGCTTACATCTGGACTTTTCTCCCAAGGCATCACATAAATTAAATGTCCCCCCCTCCCCCTTCCTCAATTACCACCCCTTCTTTCCTTCCTCACCCCTCATCTCACCTTCCTCACCCCTCATCTCACCTTCCCCTCTCCATGCCTGTGGTCAAATCTCCAGCTTTGATGACGACCGGAGTTTTATAGATTGCATACGTACACGCTACAATCTGGGAAGGACGTTACCAATCTTGGCTCATTACATCGTGTAGCCTCCACAGCCTGTGGGCCAACCTTCAGATCTGCCGAGGACCGGAGTCTTGATAACTACTACAGCTAACTTCCTCGCTAGCGTAGGTCTGTGTGATCTGATACGATGGTGAAGTATGATAATATCGGCAGTCACGCTTTGTTAAGCTGAGCAACCGTATATTTTCTGACATCTTGCGTAGTAGCGATACTGATGACATCCCGTTTAGCTGATCTGTAGGACGTAACGGTCAAACGGTCAAGGGAGGCGCGGTCGCTGAGTGGTTAGAACGTTGGCTTGCGGATCTGAAGGTCCCGAGTTCGAGCCCAGGCCGGGGCATTGTGTTGTGTCCTTGGGAAAGACACTTTACTCCCGTTTCCTACTCCTTCGGATGAGAGTATAAACCGAGGTCTAGTCTGTGTCGCATGCATTCCATCATCACGGACTTTAAAGATCCTGACGTTCATGTCCTAGACGGGTGAGTGCCGGTGACAAGAACACACCCAGCATGTACCTTGGGTAAAGCGCTTCACTTGGGGCTGCTGTACTTTCGAAAATGAAAGTGCCCGAATTTCACCTTGGTGATAATAAAGTTGTTAAAATTTAAAAAAAAAAAAGGTTGTTAACAGTTAACAGAGGATTTATAGCCAACCTGAACATGTCCACGACAATATATTTAAAAAACGACAGTGAAAAGAT
>CM072523.1:59067631-59140131 GCA_036898135.1 Oncomelania hupensis | reverse complement strand
AAACAGGGAAAAATCACTCTCTGTCATAACCAAAATATAAAAAAATCAAACTTTAGCGGTCTGTGTGAGCCAAGAAAGCCCACTTGGTCATTATTTCATTTTAGGGTAAACCCCTTTGGGCCAAAAGTAAACAACGCCTTCCAATTGTGGGGATGAGGGAGAAAGGGAACGAGGCAGGGAGGGAGGGAGAGTGGGAGGGAGGGAGGGAGGGACTTTTAATAATCTACCTATGGAGACTATTGTTATACACTTTCACACACAAATACTTTCACTGTTCCCTCTTTACATTGTCATGTTTTCATCTCTTTTAAGTTGGTGTCATCCCAGCAATCTAATAGGATCTTCAGACAAAGACGACATTGCCCAGACCAGCTAATTATGATACTATACTGAAGTAGTTTCACGTTCTGTCTTCTTTTTACTTTTCCCTGCCAAATGTTTTTGTTTGTTGCGTGTGTTTGTTGTTAAGTTGGTTTACATGTATATGAGTTGGCTTGTCACTCCCGAAGAAGGTTTTAGCGCAATCCGTGTCTAAAGGACCTTTCACTAGCCTATCTCCTCTGGACTTTTACCTCTGTTTTGTCTTCTATTAAGCGTTATTTATTGTTAATATTTATCGCAAATGCTAAAAGAGCTTCGTTATATTTACAATAGTAACGCTATTTTTCGGTGTATAACCCCTTCACACATACACACACACACACACCCACACACATACCCACACTCATACACACGCACGCATCACTCACCTACAACACACACACAAACATACTTAGTAAACATAGTTAACTTTTGCCTATTATGTGAGATACTGTTTTACTCCCATTGAGATAAAAAAAAGTATAATGCATGCCTATAGATAAGTGTATGTGATGTTTCTTTTTTGCCTGTAATTTGCATGTCGTCTTTAAAGTCGCATATTACATATATGTTTTTATCGTAACCTATTTATAATTGTGATGAGTGAAAGATTTCCTTGACGACATTGTAATTTCCATTTTTTGTATTATTAAAGATTATGACTTATGACTTATACACAAACACGCACACACATACTTACCCTGACATTGAACATCTGGTACAGACTCATTTGCACATCAGGTTGTTCCAGCATCTCCAGCCATCGCGGTCTTTCTCCTCTGCCTCCTCCTTCTCCTCTGCCTCCCCGCGCAAGCATCACGTCACCCTCACGGTAGTAAGGAGGCATCACTGGAACTCCAAAGTCCAGAGCGCTCATCAAGCGGGGGTCTGCGAGTTCCAAATCCTTTGTGGAATCCCCGTCTATACTCATGCCGCCGTACCTCTCGTTCTGTTGCTGATCGTAATGATGTTGATGGTCATCATGATCATGTTGATAATCATGATGATGTTGTTGTGTGTCATGATGTTGCTGTTGGTCATGATGATGTTGCTGTTGATCGTGATGATGCTGTTGTTGGTCGTGATGATGGTGCTGTTGGTCATAATGATAGTGCTGTTGGTCACGATGATGTTGCTGTTGGTCATGATGATGGTGCTGTTGGTCATGATGATGTTGCTGTTGGTCATGACGATGTTGTTCGTGATGATGGCGCTGTGGGTATCGAGATTTGGGAGCGCGCGCGTTGTGTGACTTGGCGGCCGAGGCGTTGTTAGTGACGGCTTTGGCAGTGGAAGAATAGTTGCCGCTGTCGTCCTTCTTCTTCTTTTTCTTCTGTGTGTTGCTCATGTTGGTCACAGACAGTTCGCTTCCTGATCGTTTTCTGTGTCAAAAACCTGTGGACAAATGCAAACGCCCGTGTACAATACAATCGCTTTATGTTCTGGCCAAGTAAAGAAGAAGAAGAAGGAAGAAGAAGAAGAAGAAGACGAAGACGAAAGAAGAGTAAGAAGAAGCGAGAAGAAGTAGAAGAAGAGAAGAAGAAGAAGAAAGAAAAAGGAAAAATAAACAAGCAGACGAAGAAGGAGAAGGAGAAGAAGAAGAAGAAGAAGAAGAAGAAGAAGAAGAAGAAGAAGAAGAAGAAGAAGAAGAAGAAGAAGAAGAAGAAGAAGAAGAAGAAGAAGGAAGAAGAAGGAGGAGGAGGAGGAGGAGGAGGAGGAGTAGGGGAAGAAGAAGAAGAAGAAGAAGAAGAAGAAGAAGAAGAAGAAGAAGAAGAAGAAGAAGAAGAAGAAGAAGAAGAAGAAGAAGAAGAAGAAGAAGACATACAGGCTTAACAAGGACTATGGAAATAATGTGCAGAGTGCAGAGAAGACCAAAACAACACCACAACAATGGCATCAACACGGACATCAAAATCCAAAGCCAACCCTTCGGACACGGTGCACAGCTTCAAATATTTAGGAGCAAAATACATAACAACAGTGGCAAATACCACATGTTACTGTTAGCTAAATAAAACGAAAACGAACATAACAATTAAACAAAATTATATAATCAACACTACTAGCTTACCTTTGAAATCAATCTTCAGTGAGGAAATTTAAATGCCTTGGAAACAAATATCCAGGAATTTACGCGCTATTGCGACTTATGTGCTTTTTTTTCTCTCCAAGAACTAACACCTACACTTGTCCACTGTCCTCCGGTTCATAATCCACAACACCAAATTGAATGCGCTCTGATTTTGTTGTCGATGTTATTGCTGTTGTTATTGTTGTCGTCGTCGTTGTTGCTGCTGCTGCAGCAATTGTTGTCGTTTTCACAAAGTTTAGAATTTTATGTTTTACTCAGTTCTGCACTGACAGCTTGTGCGGGATGACTGTTGAATGCCAATTCAGTGGCCTTGTTTAAAAGCAAGTTTGTTCGCTGATCAAATAAGTTCACAGGCAACTTTGTTCTCTATCTTCATCAAAATGTCCGCCGCCAAAGAGAAGACTATAAAATTATTACCACTGTCCCGTTTTCGTAGGCGAGAAAACTTATGATCCCAGTGAGTGTTGTTTGTTTGTTTTTACAATAGCTTTTGGTCTCCTCACAAAGAACACAAGGCCTCATTATTAGGGCGACATTGGACGATAAATTATGCAACGCTCCTTTGAACATCAGGAAGTTAACAGCATTTGGCAAGCATTGATTATTATATTAGAAGAGCCGTAACACTATAGTCTTCAGCATTAACACGCTAATGGCGACCATACGGATTTCTCTCACTCTCTCACATCTTTCATGAGCATTGTTAGGCCTCTACTTCCCCTGGGGCTCATGTGGTCAAGTCATTCGCCAAAAAAACAACAGCCCGTGTTAAGGTCATTCCGCTCAAGGTGACGAGTCGATCGTATCTGCCCAAGGGACAACCAATGAATTTAATGGTATTAGCGTCACGTGAAAATGGGATTTGACCAATGAAAAGACGTGCCCTCATTTTTCTCGTATGATCAGTTACAGTGAGGTAGATCACAGATCATCAAACATTATTGGGATTTCCTCATTCGTCATTGTTAACAAACAGCACATTACCTGGGGTAATTGGAGTTCGTCGCGTCACGACAGTTCGGAATCACAGATGTATGGTCCAGAGATTGTAGGTCGGTGTAGGGGCGATTGGTGATGACCGAATTGATTAAAATCACCTTTAACTACATAATGTTCCCTTTCGTTATAATATTATATTAAAAAAAAAAAGGTAAAGGTAGTCCCATAGCCTTGTAACGCGTCTCTATTATTTGCGTTATCTTGTGAGAGTTAATCTAAACTACTTAATTCTAAACTTGTACGGGAAAAGGGCATGACAAACCAAATTATAATATACAAGACAAACAAGGTAGAATCAGTCTCACTGCCATTCCAAAAGGGTTTGCCACGCGCTCATATAAAACACAATAAACTACAGCTTGTCTCCATTTTTTTATACAATTTTAATAATCTAACTAATACGTGTCAACCAAGAAACATAAAACTCGCATGCACATATATTCTAACTAACAATGCAAATAATAGTCAAGTAAATTCATTGTTTCTTACCGTATCTTTCCATTTTCTTTCGCCCTTCGTTCCTCCATTGAAAACACGAACTTTCACCCTATACTAACAGTAATAGACTAAAACAGCAGTCTAAGCTATGCACATACCCTTAGAACCGAACGGCCCTAACTTATTTATCAGCTCATTTACTGATTAACTTTCAATCTCACTTTTGCCTCTAAATAACAAAATCACCAATTAAACAACTACTAAATGCAAGCCACCAAGCTTTGTAGTAATTATCCTACACACATCCTAACTCATTATGCACAAGAGAAAAGAGCCCGCAGTCTCTTTACATTATTAAATTCACTACATATTATATACTGACTGCCCTACGTTCTAGCATTCTGTACAGAAGAGCGGACTGGACGAAGCAGGAGGTCAAAGCTAAGAGAAAGATTTCTTTGTTCCTCCGGCTTTTATAGCATAACTTCGAAAAGACGTACCTCTCTACATAAGGAGATGCCCTAACTACTACGTCATTGCCCCACCCAAGATTTCTGGGACTTGTACCTATCACGTGGTCAGAACTGACCACGCTCTTTACATACAAGAGACCAATGGTTGCCGACCATAGACCTGCTGCATGTACATGCACTAAACGTGGCCGTTAGTCATTCTTGCCGGACAAACACAGCTGACCCATCGCACATGTATCGCACGTGCTAGCTAATACTAACACTTCTGCCCCTCTGACTCACTACAATAACCATGTCGAGCTTACAAGTTCTATAACCATCCCTTATCATCATCCTCTTCCCCGTATAACTTTCCCTCAAAGGTTATAATTGCCGCCGGCCTGCGAAGGAGCGTCCTCGCTCCTTAAAAATTGAGCATGAAAAAAAACAAAACAAAATAAAGCAAAGAGGGTACAAAGTGACGATACTAAAGCGATCTGAGGAGGCGAAGTGGCGAAGATGAGGTAAGACTTACAAAATATAAAAATTGCAAAAGAAAGTTGCATGCACCAAATGACAAGTAAGCACAAAACCCCGAAAAACACAATCACATAAGTCCGACGGCAAATTACTGGAAAGTTTATGTGCCACAAAAAAAATTTTAAGGTAGTGCAGGAACACGAAGTGAAGACCGATGGATCCAGGATGAGAAACGACCAAAAGGGCTATGAGGACATTTGGCAATGAGGACACATGAGGACTGTCCCCACAAGCCAAGCAGCACCTTAAGGCGTTTGCGCGTAAGTGAGCAGAAATAAACTGAAGACGGACATGTAGACTTTCTGTGTCGCCTGTTGAAGATTGTGACGTCACCGCACCATGCAAACCTCCGTTGATGGAGAAACCGTGGTGTAGCGGACCCTGCAACCAGGATTCGACCGTAGATCATGACGAAATACGTAGTGTCTGAAAGAAGTAGTCCCACATGACGAGGCACCCAGGAGTATGCAGCAAGCGAGGGGGATGGGAGTGTGCGTTTAGGTTGAGCACACCAAGGGAATGGGAACGGAGATTACAGAATAGTTGAGGAGAAGAGCTCCAACCTCGTTTAGCGACAGTCTTTGCTCTCCCCCGTCTGTAATATAGGAACATGGGAGACGACCACAACTTTGGGAGAAGGTGGTAGAATGTTTGGTCGAGGGACATAAAGAGAGTCGTTCTCTGCATCCGAAGAAGTGGGCAAGTGGCGCAAGTTGGGGTACGGACAAGCAGTCCAAGTGGGTGTAGGTGGGAACGAAGGTTGTGAAGATTTCAGACAATAGGCGAAGGTGGGATCTTTCATCAGGGTTGCTTCGTTAATTGAAGATGAAAGGTCTAATGCAATCGTAGACTGGTTTAAAGTTGACGTGAAGAAGGGTCCAAGAAGGCCAAGGCAGGGTAAGGCGATGGCTGAAGAAGGGAGGTACTGCATGGTGTGATGGTGACATCACTTGGCGACGTTGATGTTCGTCAAGGTATGAAGACATCCCCGAAGACTAAGGTAGATACGAGACATATTTCTCATAAAGTCAATATGACACGTTGATCACTGTTACGAAAGTTTTGTTGGAAAATGTTTGTTTTTAAAGTATAATTGTCACAACCACTGCAAAGCGTCCAAGGCACTGAATATCAATATTAATTACGACACACCAAAATATGTGACATGGTAACACCGTGACGGACATTCTATAACCTGCAAACAACACTATTGAATTAAAATCACCACAACATCTCAAAGAAACATGATAAAAATAGAAAAGCAAACAATTGATAAACTTGGTTGAAAACGGCAAAGACCGATACACAATCAACCATAAAGCATTATACCATCGAAATGACAAACGTGAACAAGAAAAACTTTTAAAATCAACATATAAAAGTGTGAGCAAAATATTCAAAAAACATGAAAGAACAACAAAATATTCAAAAAACATGAAAGAACAACAAAAACCATGAAAATGCAAAACAACCAAATTAACAAGTTGTAGAAAAGAAATTGAAAAGGAGAAAAAAAACTTTACAAAGTAAGGGAGTTATAACCAAGAAGGCATCAAATGATGAGCAAACACTGTGCCATGTCAAGGCAACTTCAAAAAGGCAAAGTGATAACAGTAACACTAGAACTAACATGTGTGAAATAACAAAAAGTGTAAACCTTAAATGAGATATAGGAGAGATACCGAGATAAACAGATAAAGTAGAAGTAGGGGAAAATTGCTCACTAGGACGGAACACACAAATAAAAAAAATAAATCAAAGTTAAGTCACTGAGTAAGGAAAGAGAAGAAGAAGAAGAGAGAGAGAGAGAGCTACCATGTAGTCGTGGAGAACGATAATATAACACAGTCTGCGCGCGTGAGTGACGCTAGGAGCTACCAGACCACAAGACTAAGAGGTTAAAAGTTCACATCAATGAATGGAAATTCCTATCATGTATATACTAGGAATTTCTTAGCGTATGGAAAAGAATGGTGTAGAGAGGAGAAAAGGGGAGAGAACCAGTGGATCGACAGACAAGAATGGTACCTGAAAAAAAAACGGCATCACAATAAAATAATAGGGTAAAAATAATTATTATGCTATAAAGGAGATGTCCAATACAAAGCAATATACAATAAAATTCTTAAAGATGATATTTATAGAAAATTAAATAGGAGCATACAATGTGGAGCACAACGAAATATAAGTTATCATTGATCATGAATAAAAAACACACACACGAAATAATGCCAATAGAGAGTAATAATTCAAACATGATACATGAACACGAGTGAGTTGCAGTGGCCATGATACACAAACCAATGCAAAAAAAAATTTAAAATTAAAATTGAGTATACATTAAGTCGAGTATCTGTGAGACTCTTGTGTACCAGACGCAATGCAGTAATTAAAAACACAGTCCATTAAATATAAAGTCATAAGCGAAGAACTTGTAAATTACGTTATAGATACGGATACAACATCAATAATATTGCGAGTACAACATCAAGGTTATTAAACACACAACATCAACGTTACTGCACACACATTGTAAGGTTAAAGTGAGAATAAGTGTCAGCAAAATACGTGTACACAAAATCATTGAAAACCCATGGAAAATTCCAATGTCATTAACATGCACATAGAACACACTGAATAAACCCAAATACAATAAAAAGTAAGTGTCATCTCTAGACATTGTAGTAAAGTGAGCGACAACGTTGCTGAATAGTGCAACACACTTCAGGGAAATGAACACATGTAACAATTAGAAATTCGAATGAGTGCGTTGCAACATAAATAAAGACCACAAGGAATCATAGTAATTGTAAACATTGCATGTTGAATAATAAATGAAAGTACGCAAAGATCAGTAAGGAACATGCACATGAATCAATCCACCATGTGCTGATTCGTAAAAACCCGTAATGAGCACCATTATCAAAAACAAGTAAATATAAGTGTCAACATCATGCACAAAAGGTTGACCCAAGGATTTTATCTCAACAATTGACAAAACTGTTGCCGACTGTTGCGAGAAAATATCACACACACCAATGAACACTGCATGCAACGGTCATGCGTATCATGCATAGCATTTCCGAGATGGATGATGAATATCGGTACCCGTTCACACAAGAACCGTAGGCAACAATTGAACATAGCATTAATGAAAAGAACTTTAATCACTTTCATCCATTTCGGATTGCAGTTGAATTAGTGACGGAGAAACCGAAGCCGTCGCCTTTTTCAGTGGCGAATCACGAGAACGAGCATCCTGCTTTGAGGATGATTGAGTACCGAATTTATTTTCACGTCTCATACTGTGAGACAAGAATGCGCCGCACGCGGGGAAGATGCACGATTTCTTCCGTTTGTGTATTGTAACATATAACTCAAGCCATGTAATATCGAGATCAGGAGGTGTAACGCATGGAAACCTCCGCAAAGATAACGGAATCATTTATTTATAGTAAAATAATATTGACTAGGACAAGCTGGGAGTGTGACAAAATAAATATTTACTAAGCGCTGGCCATTAAAAAGTTCTTAGTTAACTTCCGTACGATAAATTGTAGTCTTCAACAAGTAGAACGAATAAGAACAATAAGTAGTAAGGCGAAGGTAAGGAGGAGAACGGAAGAGGTGGAGGTGGTGGGGTAAGAGATAGAGGAGCATT
Organism: Oncomelania hupensis; assembly: GCA_036898135.1. Taxonomy (NCBI): domain Eukaryota; kingdom Metazoa; phylum Mollusca; class Gastropoda; order Littorinimorpha; family Pomatiopsidae; genus Oncomelania; species Oncomelania hupensis. Next base: position 59,131,589 of record CM072523.1, on the reverse strand, counting down.
AGACGAACGGAGAGAGAAGGACGGAAGAAAAAGGAGGGGGAAAAGCGCCTCAAGAATAGTAGAGACAAGGATAGGATAGACCAAAAGTTACTCTGCGCCGAATAGTAAATCCAGCTGTGAGACTAGTGTCCGTCAGCAAGGAAAGGAGGCTGACCAGACAAGATAGGCAAGAAGTCTGGGATGTTGACTAATCGAGTGGCAGGAGGCGTTGTGTGATTGATGGGAACTGGTGGCGTGATAACCTGAAAAATTTGAAACAAAGTTGTCCTGGAAGAAATGAGCATATTAATGGTTAAATACAAGTCATCACCTTGAAAAGCAACTATATATTCTGTTGTTCATAATAAATTGTAGAATGAAAATGAACAATGTTAAAATTACTTCATGAGCTACACATATCGTGCTCATGTTACCTGAATGTTAAATACAATTTAAGGCTAGGTATTGGCAGGATTGTTACTTTAGGTACCATGAAGATATAGGTATATTGCCAATGCTGGATAGTTGTTACCAGAAGACCAAAACCTTTGAAGAAGATGCCATCAATCAAGCGAGCTGCATGAGTTGTCACCACTCCAGTGATGAAGGTAAGTAGAAGAAGGGAGGAGAAGAAGAAGCGACTGAAACAATTAAAGAACAGTGAACATGTGAAATAACCTATTCATGATAAGAAAACGAAAAACAGAGTTACATTTGTAACGTGAGAAGGTAGGCCAAAGGAAGAAGTTGTCTTCTGCAAGAAAAAGTGTAAAAATACATTATAAATAAGCACATTAGAAGAAGTTGAAGCTGGTGATCTGAAAAAAAAACTGTTAAACAATTTAATACAATCTGGCAAATTATAAAAGTACTAATATAAAAAGTAGCAGTCCGTACTGATCAAACTGGAAATGTACCCCAAGTATGTCTTCTGTCATACGTACAAATTTATTCTTAAAATTAAAATTAAATTCTGTCACATCATAAAAGAATTGAACCCGTAAATAAAATGATGGAACGATACTTATCAATCCGTATCATGACTAACGTCACGAAGTGACGAAAAGCTTGTCGGCCGCCAAACCTTTGCATGAAACGGAGAGGAAGGTATCATCAACATCGGTTCTGCAACTTAAAAACTGAATAAAAGATTAGACCCATCATCATACACACCAAGTATGATGTCAATCAATCACACACATCCCCAAAATGTCTAAGTCCAATAGGTCATTAGGCTCGTAAAGCATGCAAAGCCTCCACATCACTGTAAACAAGTGATCATGTTATTATTCCCCAAGCCTCGTACAAGCCTGGATACAGTAAGACTCAATGCAAGTATTGCAGAGTCAATCCCATCTTAATTTAAGGTACACCACATGTACCTTTACCCAGTACAGCATTTGTGTACTTGTTCACTGTAGTGTCCCCGTTTACACTAGAATTCGTACCACCGGTGTACGCAAACTGCGTACCACCTTATGTACGACAGCATCACATCGCATCTCTTAGATCCTCAATACTTGACGTACGTCGTCACTTACGTTTAATTTCCATCGTCATGGAACGTCTCATCACTACTCATACTTAGTGATTTCCCCACATTTATTGTACTTATTAGCGCACATTTCAGCTTATGCGCACGAATTGGTACCTTGTATATCAACATCCTCATCGTCATCATCATCATCATCATCATCATCATCATCATCATCATCATCATCATCATCATCATCATCATCATCATCATCATCATCAACATCATCTTCATCATCATCATCATCATCGTCTGTCAAATGAGTGCTTAAGCAGTGCATTCATTTGCTTCATCGTCATCGTAATGAATCAAACACATAGTAAACATTATCAGTGCTTTATCAACAAGGTGTGGTCTCCAAAATATGACCCTCAATGACTTATATAGTCTGTCATGCAAGACAAGTATTACACCATATGAACCACAATAAAAACAAGTATGTATACTTTGTACAATCCTTAGTGTAATTAGTTTGAACATAGTCCGGATTATGATCGCACTTTTAAACACCTAGGTAATTACCGTTTGCGATTTCGACGTCTCGTACGCCCTTGCAAAGTTTTATTTACATGAAATTGCTGAATTAACTTTTCAGATATGTTAGTCGCGGGCTCCCACGTAGTGTTCGAGTACCCTCGCCACTTAACCCTATAGTATCTTTGTCCATTTCTCATCCTTGTTGCAAGCAATCGTTCTACCTCATACACAGGCTCTTCAATATCTGTACTTGACGATGATACCACCGTATCACCTTGAGACTGTCCTGTGCTCGTTACCTGCGACCTGTTTTGAGAAATACGTTTAGGAGGTACATTCATTTGTGACGTTCGACCCTTCTCCTGGGATCGAGTATCACTAGTTTCATCGTTTTGTTGTGTAGCTTTCTTGAGTCTCACACTTTGAGGTTCACTGCTGTCCTCCGTTTGCACAGCCTTGTTTTCATTGTCATCATATAGTTTCTCAGGTTGTGTACCACTATCACTTTGTGTTTCGTCATCACTAGAAGTATCATTAGAAGGTTCAAGGTCAGTTTCACTTTCTGTTTCTTGATCATCGAGTTCTGAAAGAATATTTGTAGGGCGATCTTGGGGATCAAAGAATGGCTTTAAACGCATAGCATGAACAGGTGAGGACATCTGTTTGTTGTCAGAACTTCGTCTGATAATGAAAACATTATTGGGGAGCTCAAGACAAATATAGTAAGGACCAGACCACTGTCGAGCTAATTTCCTTGACACTCCAACTTTAACTTTTGGCGTATATAACCAAACTTTTTGTCCGACGACAAATTTGTGTGGTCGAGACGTCTTGTCGTATTGACGAGAATACTTTCCTTGAGCACTTTTGATATTTGTGGTCACTATTTGTTGAGTAAGTTGAAAACCTTCTAAAATATCTTGCATACATTGCTGAGCGGGTGCGGGGAGCTTCGAGGTAGGTATTAAAGCTACATCAAGGGGAAGTCTGCACTCTTTCTTGAACAACAAGAAATATGGTGTGAATTGAGTAGATTCTGTAGCTGGAGTCACACGATAAGCTGAGAGAACCGCTGGCAAATGTTTTGCCCACTCTTTGGTATTCTGTGCACACAAAGTACGGAGAGAAGTAACCATATAACTGTTGAAACGTTCACACTGAGCATTTGTCTGTGGATGATACGCACTTGTTCTCAAACGTGTAACTTGAAAAATTGCACAGAGTTCACTGACCAGTTTAGATAAGAAATTCTGACCTCTGTCAGATAACAACGAATCAGGTGCTCCATATCGACAAAATATCTCTCGATACAAAACCCAAGCCACCTCTGTAGCTTCAGACGTAACCAATGGAAAAGCTTCAGGCCACTTGGAATAAGCATCAACAATAAGAAGAATATATTTATACCCTTCAGTAGTGGTCTCTAACGGTCCTAAAAAGTCAATGTGTAATCTTTGAAACAACCCTTGTACTGGAAGGGGACATAGAGATGGTCTCTTTCCTGCATAATCCCGTTTACTCTGTTGACAATCTAAACAGCTCTTCACATACTCTGTAATATCACCGTACATGCTAGGCCAAAAATATTTGAGTCGAATCGACTGATAAGTTCTTTCAACACCTTGGTGAGCACCGGCCATGAGAGAGTCATGATATGCTAACAATACATCATTTCGCAACGAATGTGGCACTACTAACTGTTTAACTACCCGGTCCTGGCGATGACCAGGCCCTTTGGGATACCACAAGTGATATAGTATACCGTCTTCCAAGATGTGATCCTGTGCGTCAAGCACAATTCTTCGAGCTACACGTTGATCATCGGGTAATATACCTTCAGTCATGTATTCAAGGATGGGAGAAGACTGTGCATCTTGTTGCTGCAACCGTTGGATGATTTTAGGCTCGGTGGTATCAATAATATACACGCGTTCTTGTGCCCAACAATCAACACTGTCGGAAGGTGTAGTATTGTCTGTATTGATACTAGGCTTAATTTGCTGTACAGGAAAAAGTGGAGGTAAATCACCTGCTTCTTGACTGTCTTCTTCGGGGATATCAGGATATGTACGTCGAGTAAGTGAGTCAGCATTACCATGAGCTTTTCCCGGCTTGTATTCAATGTCAAAATCATATGCCTGAAGAAAAATCATCCACCGTCCTAATCTACCAGTGGGGTCCTTAGTGGTTTTCAAGAACTGGATGGCAAAATGATCAGTCTTAACCGTAAATTTACGATTAGCTAAATACACACGGTACTGTTTAATTCCTTCCACCACTGCTAAACATTCCCGTTCAGAGATAGACCATTTTCGCTCTGATTCTCTCAATGCGCGACCACCGTAACTGATTACTCTTTCACGCCCACTATCATCTACTTGACCGAGAACATAACCAATGGCGTGAGACGAGGCATCTGTATACAGAATGAACAGCTTGCTAAAGTCTGGGAACGATAACACAGGCGCCGTAGTTAACGCCTCTTTGAGTTTATCAAAAGAAATTTGGCACTCTTCACTCCATTGAAATAGAACGTTCTTAGCGAGCAACCTATTAAGAGGAGTCGCTATTGACGAAAATCCTTGCACAAACTTTCTGTAGTAATTAGCAAGGCCTAAGAATGAACGCAAATCGCGCTGTGAGCGAGGCACAGGAAAATTCTTCACCAATGCAATTTTATTTGGGTCGGCAGAAACACCATGTTTAGAGATAACATGACCAAGATATACCACCTCCTTGACCGCAAATTGACACTTAGCAGGTTTCATCTTGAGATTAGCTGCTCTCAGATGATTGAAAACATCACTCAAATTGTCTAAATGTGTTTGAAAGTCTTTTGAAAACACAATTATGTCATCAACATAAACCAGTGCCGTTTTATAGTTCAATCCGCGTAAAGCGGTTTCCATGACACTTTGGAAAATCACAGGAGAGTTCTTTAACCCAAAAGGAACACGTTCAAATTCATACAGTCCAGAGTGACAAATGAACGCTGTTTTTGCCTTTGAATTCTCTGCTACTGGAATTTGCCAAAATCCAGACATAAGGTCCATCACTGAGAATATTGAGGAACCACTCAATAAGTCAACACAATCCTCAAACTGTGGAAGAGGATAATTAATGGTAGTGGTTATAGCATTCAATTTACGATAATCGACTGCAAATCGATATTCACCATTTTTTTTTCTCACCATCACAACAGGTGATGAGTAAGCACTTGTGCTTGGTCTAATGATTTGATGCTGTAGCATGTCGCTTACTTGCTTATCAATCTCATTCTTGATATGAGGAGATACGCGATACGGACGTTGTTTTACAGGCGGGTTATTCGCAGTGTCAATATGCATTTCTTGCAACTGAGTAAGTCCTAACTCTGACATATTAATGGCAAACACATCTCTGTTTGATAAAAGAAACTCAGCCATTTGCTGTTGCTGTTCCTCTGTAAGATCAGAATTAGAAAGATCAATACCTAACTCTTGCAAACTTGACCTCACCTTGGGTAAATTCTCAGGGGCCACATTAACAGGAGCCACTAATGGCATAGGAGACTGTGCAATAACCTCACTCACTTCCTCGAGATAGCCAATTACTGTGCCTGGTACAATCGTCACGGTTGCGTTAGTATTATTCAACAATTTTCCAGCAACTCTTCCCTTCAGTACCTTAGTAACTGTTCGTGCCGGCATGACCCCCCATGCTTTAGCAAATGACTGGCGAGGTTCAAACACAAATGTTTTGCCAGACTGTCTCGTGTTGACCTTGAGAGATACTATCATTTCTGACCGTGGAGGAATTTCCGTCAAAGTATCTATAATTGCTTCCTCCCGTGTTTCTGCTTTGAAAAGAGAAGTTGCCGTTAGACCATTGTACAAAATGACCTGTGCATTTACTAAATCCACGACTACTTGATGTTCAATCATAAAATCTAACCCTAATATGAGCGAAATATTAATGTTTTCCATGACTGCAAAAGTTTGAACTAACTCTATATCTGCCATTACAAAAGGAATGGTCACCTGACCTTTAATTTTAACCTGCGTACTGGCTAAGCCTTGCACCTTAGTAATAGTAGGAGGTTGCATCGGAAAATGTTCAGCTAAACACAACTTGTTATAGAGGTCTAAACTCATACAAGACAGAGAGGCTCCTGTATCTACCAACGCATATGTAGGTATATTCTGTATTCGCAATATCACCCGATTTGAGATATCATTATTGATAATACCAATGGTATGGTTGTTCTCCGGCTTACGCTTCATTTTCCGGACGTTACGTCGCCTAAACCGGAGGAATCCCTATTGGGGTTGTTGAAAAGTTGGAGATTTGCACACAATATGCAAATGTCCCACCTTACGACAATTGCTACATCTTGTATTTTGGTATGGGCATTGCGACTTTCGATGGTCCGTGGCACCACATCCATAACATTGAAAAACACGCATTGGGTATGTAGGCCTGACATGTACACCTGGCCCTTGGCGCCCTGGTACTGGTAAGGGGCGATTTGTCTGATAAGTATTGATTATTCTGGGCGGCCGTGGCATTCGTGTTTGCACATTACTAACGGCAAACTGTCTGGGTTGTCTAGGCACTGGATTCCTGTACACTTGATTAGCAGCCTGAGGATAAGACGGATAATCATTATGCATGACCTGAGGCACCGCAGACGTCGACTGGTCCAGTGACGCAATCGTGGCTTTGCGCAAGCTCACCATTTCAGAAGTAATTTTACTGATCTGTGAAGTCAGGTCTTGTATGGTTTGATCATTAGAATTTTCTGTTTTGAAAGCCTCCGCCACTTTTGCATAACGGAGCACATCTTCTAACGTATTAGGCTCTCTCTGCAGCACAAATGATTTCAATGAAGGTCGAAGTCCTCTAACTATTGCTTCCATAATGTCCCTATCTGTCTTTTTCAGTTCACGCCCTAACTTCATCATGAATTGTCCATACACCACCACAGACTCCTCCGATTTTTGAGCACGCGTGTTGAACTCGTCCAAACGCACCCAACGAAGTGTTTCATGAGGAAAATATCTCTCAACAAAAGCGTCTTTCAAGTCTGCAAACGTAGCTGTATGTTCTGAAGTTAAACTATCGTACCACACAGCAGCATTGTCTCTCAGAAAAAGAGGAAAAATTTTAGCTACTCGAGGCCTATCCCACTGTTTCAACTCCACATAAAGTTCAAATCTTTTGAGCCACAGCATGGCATCCTCACTTTCACTTCCTAAGAAGGCCTCCGGGCTCAAACTAGCTGGCAGCTCTATAGGCGCGTCGAATGATGCATGAAGATATCGCCGCCGAGAAGAGTCTTGCGTATGGTAACCAGCCCTATGAAAACTATTTTCACTCTCCATGCTTGGGGTCGGCGTGTCTAACTCCCGTTGACCTTGTAAATAAGTATTATCCTGGTCTTGCAACTCGGATGTCGGACTAAAGACACTCCCTATTCTAAATGTTGTTTCTAAATTCTGTTGATCTAACCTTCCATTTAACACACTATGTCGCAAATCGTCCTCGTCGTCCTGCAGTTGAGACAGTCTATTTTCTATATCTCTTATCTGTGCAGTAGTGTCTAGCACACTCTGATTTACTTGTGCTAATGATGCAACCGCCCGAGGGACCACCCTTGACCGTAAGTGATAAGCGCCCGCCAAATCTAAGGATTCTATTGAACTACTATCAGCGTTAAGTGGCCTTGGAAAAGTGATCGGCACCTGGAGCGTAGCTTTTCGAGCCTTGGACATTGCTAATCCCGTTTAACATCAGTAAAACTCTAAACAACTGTTCTTCCCCTTACTATTCTTCTCCCAGACCCATCTACAAAAACTAAAATCTTCTTGTTGTTGTTTTTGTTGTTGTTGTTGTTTTAACAACAATTCTTTCGAACTTCCCTCACACAGAGTCTGTGAAGTTCTTCTATGTAACCTATCGTGTACCAAGCACGGGCTGGGAGATAAGCAAACTTTTCATAGAAAGACTCCTCATGATGAAAACTGTCATAGATATCCCCCGCCACCTCGTCCATGACCACCAGCGTGTTTTCGGAGGGATCGAAAAGTCTATCCAACAGAATGCTTTTGATGGCCTTTATGTCCTCCTCCTCTTCGTTAATTATATATTCCTCCCACAAGGCCTGAGAACTCAAATGCTCAAAAAAAATCCTATGATCCGGCGGACAGGGAATTGTAGTGTCTCTTGGTGGAGAATCCCATTCGTCTCCCATCTTACACACTAAACTTTGCTCACTTGAAAATGAATTAATTCAACCAAAATTTTACCCTTACAAGTAGACAAACCGCAGGTCCTACCAATGTAACGCGTCTCTATTATTTGCGTTATCTTGTGAGAGTTAATCTAAACTACTTAATTCTAAACTTGTACGGGAAAAGGGCATGACAAACCAAATTATAATATACAAGACAAACAAGGTAGAATCAGTCTCACTGCCATTCCAAAAGGGTTTGCCACGCGCTCATATAAAACACAATAAACTACAGCTTGTCTCCATTTTTTTATACAATTTTAATAATCTAACTAATACGTGTCAACCAAGAAACATAAAACTCGCATGCACATATATTCTAACTAACAATGCAAATAATAGTCAAGTAAATTCATTGTTTCTTACCGTATCTTTCCATTTTCTTTCGCCCTTCGTTCCTCCATTGAAAACACGAACTTTCACCCTATACTAACAGTAATAGACTAAAACAGCAGTCTAAGCTATGCACATACCCTTAGAACCGAACGGCCCTAACTTATTTATCAGCTCATTTACTGATTAACTTTCAATCTCACTTTTGCCTCTAAATAACAAAATCACCAATTAAACAACTACTAAATGCAAGCCACCAAGCTTTGTAGTAATTATCCTACACACATCCTAACTCATTATGCACAAGAGAAAAGAGCCCGCAGTCTCTTTACATTATTAAATTCACTACATATTATATACTGACTGCCCTACGTTCTAGCATTCTGTACAGAAGAGCGGACTGGACGAAGCAGGAGGTCAAAGCTAAGAGAAAGATTTCTTTGTTCCTCCGGCTTTTATAGCATAACTTCGAAAAGACGTACCTCTCTACATAAGGAGATGCCCTAACTACTACGTCATTGCCCCACCCAAGATTTCTGGGACTTGTACCTATCACGTGGTCAGAACTGACCACGCTCTTTACATACAAGAGACCAATGGTTGCCGACCATAGACCTGCTGCATGTACATGCACTAAACGTGGCCGTTAGTCATTCTTGCCGGACAAACACAGCTGACCCATCGCACATGTATCGCACGTGCTAGCTAATACTAACACTTCTGCCCCTCTGACTCACTACAATAACCATGTCGAGCTTACAAGTTCTATAACCATCCCTTATCATCATCCTCTTCCCCGTATAACTTTCCCTCAAAGGTTATAGCCTTGTGGCCGTAGGGGAGCGTGATGTTGGAGATCACACTTATCTTGGGCCAGCGTAATGAGGGTGATGCCCAACTCTCTCCCTCGCTGCTTTACCTTCCCCACCCTCAAGAGAGTAGGTACTCAATCACAGTTGAGTCAACTGGGGGCGTTGTTGTTTGTCGCTTCACACCTTAGCGGTCACCCATCCAAGTGCTAACCGCACCGGACGGTGCTTCACTTTCGACACAGTAGCGAGTGCTCCAACCACTGCACTATCCGACACCCCAGTAATAATATTATATTATCTGAAACTAAAAACATCGCAGCATACAATGTTGTAAGGGAGGTAACAGGTCCGTGTACAACACAAGTGACAAAGGTATCTGGCCTACAGAGAAGTGACTGGAGACTATAGATAGCATAGCCTATTTGATGTCATCCTTATAGGTGACTTATAGGTTGGGTTGCCGGGGATTCTTTATAAATACTATTTCCACTTTGTGGAAATTTAGTGCTTTAAAGTACCATCGTTTCTTTCATTCTCATTTGTTCTTTCTCGTTCCTAAACTGTTCTATCATTCTTCTATCTTCTTCGCGACACCAATCACCTACCTTTTTCCTTGAAAACTCTCCCAAAACTCCTCATTTGTGTCTGGAGTCTGTTGGGTCGCCATGGGGATATTGAACGCTTTCTGCCAAATGGTCACTAGGGCTTTTTATGGTATCATGATGTAGCAATGTAGGCATTTCGTATGTATGTGTTTTTTAAAAATATTTTATAATGATGTTTATATTCCATTTTGTTTTTGTGAACGGAAGTTCGATAAATTCGAGCACAGCCTCGGCGTTCTTCGCCTGGGATGCCTTTGTTGTAAAGTGACCGGCTGGTTGGGTGCCGTCAGTGTTATAGGGTTGTTTCACCAGATCTTTTTAACAGATCGGGGGTGAATCCTCTTTTGATCAAGTTTTGGTCCTGATTCGGCTCTTTGCAGTCCGCTGAAACCTGTAAACAATGACCAACCCTGTAAACAACGACCAACTACCTAATATCATCCTTATTACATACTAGCCTCCGTGGAATGAGGAAATGATAGTTAAGAGTTATCTCCCCTTCTTTGCTGGCAGTGGTTTGCATGTGAGGATGTGTGCCATAGCTACAGATGGTGTGCCATAGCTACAGATGTGTGCCATAGCTACAGATGTGTGCCATAGCTACAGATGTGTGCCATAGCTACAGATGTGTGCCACAGATGTGTGCCATAGCTACAGATGTGTGCCATAGCTACAGATGTGTGCCATAGCTACAGATGGTGTGCCATAGCTACAGATGGTGTGCCATAGCTACAGATGGTGTGCCATAGCTACAGATGGTGTGCCATAGCTACAGATGTGTGCCATAGCTACAGATGTGTGCCATAGCTACAGATGTGTGCCATAGCTACAGATGTGTGCCATAGCTACAGATGGTGTGCCATAGCTACAGATGTGTGCCATAGCTACAGATGGTGTGCCATAGATACAGATGGTGTGCCATAGATACAGATGTGTGCCATAGCTACAGATGTGTGCCATAGCTACAGATGTGTGCCATAGCTACAGATGTGTGCCATAGATACAGATGTGTGCCATAGCTACAGATGGTGTGCCATAGCTACAGATGTGTGCCATAGCTACAGATGGTGTGCCATAGCTACAGATGGTGTGCCATAGCTACAGATGTGTGCCATAGCTACAGATGTGTGCCATAGCTACAGATGTGTGCCATAGCTACAGATGTGTGCCATAGATACAGATGGTGTGCCATAGCTACAGATGGTGTGCCATAGCTACAGTTGTGTGCCATAGATACAGATGGTGTGCCATAGCTACAGATGTGTGCCATAGCTACAGATGTGTGCCATAGCTACAGATGTGTGCCATAGCTACAGATGTGTGCCATAGCTACAGATGTGTTCCATAGCAACAGATGGTGTGCCATAGCTACAGATGTGTGCCATAGCTACAGATGTGTGCCATAGATACAGATGGTGTGCCATAGCTACAGATGGTGTGCCAGATGGTGTGCCATAGATACAGATGGTGTGCCATAGCTACAGATGGTGTGCCAGATGGTGTGCCATAGCTACAGATGGTGTGCCATAGCTACAGACGGCCATTTGGCCGTATTCTCAGCTCGTCAGTGTATCAGCTGGACTTGGCGAAAATCACGGGACTGATTTTCCAAAGCATAATAAGACGCCTTGATGAAGTCCTCAGTAAAAACATCTTCAGGCGAAAAAAGTATTCACAATTCGGATGGCTGGCAACGCAATTGGGAAGGAACCGAAATTTTTGAAAGCGAATTCATTGCCAAAAATAGTTCTAACGTCTAGAGTTGCAAGTCTAGGTAGCTTTAAACAAGGTTCCAAATAGGCTTACTAAATGAGTGGTGCTCCACGTTTTGGAGGACTACTTGAAGCCTTTCCATTGTGTCCTTAGGCGCTCAAAATGTCTACTTCTATTCAGATACTATTTAGTATAAAGAAATTTCCATTTTTAGCGCTTAACATTAAATTGGAGGCGTATCCTTCTAACATAAATCAGATTAAATGTTAGAGTATTCAAAATTCCCAAACTTTCTATGATCATACTATCGTCTATCCACTGTAAAGGTTAGAACAAATTGTCTTAGATTCATTGAAAGAATGATGTTTTGGAAACCAAGTTAGGACAATGGTTGGAGCTGGTAGTGACAGTCATAATGTCTGAGGTATCCCACATAGCAGCCATATCTTTGTAAACTTCCGCGTAGTACTGTGTAGTTATAGTTGTGGGAGGAGAGAGGGAAAAGGTGAGGCGTTTATACAATATATTATGTGTATGGGAGGAGATGGGGGGGGGGATGTGTGCGTGTGTCTTAGCATTTAATGCTGCACGCATACACACATACACGAGATGCAGGCACACTCACACAGGCACGCAAATATACTACTCAAAATAATTGAAGGGCCACTCTCATATTTCATTTAGTTTAATTATTTTTTTGCTGCTATCAATAATATCGCTTATATTGCTTATTTCAAAACTTATCCTGTACAGTAACATTCAAGACAATCTTATTCTGACAAGTAATCACATGTGTGAGTTTTGAACTTTCTGCACTGAGTTGAAAAACAAACCCAATTTTTTCAAAAAAATGACCCTAATTTACTGTTGTCTTGCTAATAAAGCAAACATTTCAACATTAAAAATGATTTGCACGCGAAAGGCTTGCATTTTGTGAGTTCAGTTCAACAATCGGCGCTTTTTTTCTGGGTACAAATGGCAACGCTTTTGCTGCTTTTCTAACCATGCCCCCAAGGCGACAATTGACTGATAGAGGCAGAGCTATTGCATGGCTTCAGGAAGGGGTGGGGGTGAGAGAAGTTGGCAGGCGGCTGAGAGTGTCCCACTCCGTTGTCCAAAGGCTGCGGGAGCGCTTTAACAACACTGGAAGCGTCCAAGAACCAAGAAGGTCCGGACGCCCCCGCGTTACCACTGGAAGACAAGACCATTTTATCACCCTGTCAGCTCTGAGGATGAGGTCCGCTACAGCAAACACCATCAGAAGACAGCTTCACGCAGCCAGCAATGTTAACGTCAGCGACCAGACAATTCGCAACCGTCTACATGAGGCAAACCTGCGATCAAGACGACCAGCAGTACGGCCTTTGCTCACCCCAGCTCACCGTGCAGCGCCTTTGGCCTGGGCTCGGCGTCATTTGGTGTGGACTAGGCAACATTGGTAAAGGTGCTCTTTACAGACGAGTCTCGGTTCTCCTTGTCTTTCAACGACCGTCGAGTGAATGTTTAGAGGCGTCCACGGGAGCATTTTGCTGATGCGACGGTGCGCGAGCGTGACCGCTTTGGTGGTGGATCTGTCATGATGTGGGGTGGCTTCGCATTAAACTTCAGAACATCCCTGCTCCAAATTCATGGCAACTTAAACGGTATTGGCTACAGGGATGACGTCCTACAACCTAGGGTTCTCCCAGCTCTGCGGGCCATTGGGGAAGGTGCCATACTACAGGACGACAATGCCAGACCCCACCGAGCGCGTATCGTCAATCACTTCCTGCAGCAACAGCACGTCATAAGGTTGGATTGGCCGGCTCGATCATCCGATTTGAACCCCATAGAACATCTGTGAGATGTCTTGGGTCGACAGACACGGGCAAACCTCCCTCCAGGAGCTAACCTTGAAGTTCTGGCCCAAATTCTCCAGCAAGAGTGCTTGGCCATCCCAGGAAACATCCTCCATAACCTGATACGGTCCATTAGACAACAATGCCAAGACTGCATTGATGCAAACGGCTGCCACATCCGATACTGACTCTATAGATTTTCGGTTTCTAAAGTTTTGATTTTGTAAATGAGGGGTATGCCCAGTTAAATTGAATTTACCCGAATTTTAAGCGACTGGTGTCTCAATTCTTTTTTGTTATTGATGCAGAAATGATTGCAATAAAAAATGATGAACTAATAAATTGAATTCGTGTTTCTGATTTAAAGAGAGACCCATATGTCCAAGTGGCCCTTGTATTATTTTGAGTAGTATATATACACACAACACACACATATGCGTGCACGCCCAAACACACACACACACATAACAACAAAGGAGTTTATAGTTTTAGTGACAAATTAACAAAAGCAGGTAAAATCAGCCTTGTAACCGTGAAATATGTAGGCCTACTTTGAATACACAAAATAACACAAAGCGTAATAAACAATAGTTTATGGTTTAATAAACAAAGCACTGTGGGCACGTTTGTATGCTCTTTATAAATAGTCATTCATTCATTCATTCATTCAATGGTTTGATACAGAAAATTCAGCATTACATTACATTACATTATTATTGCTTTAGGTCCAGCGGACTCTTCCGAGCCAAATCAGGACCGGACAACCCCCGATCCGCATAAAAGATCTGCTGAAACAACCCTAGTGGTAAAACCGAAAGCTCTCCACCAGCCAGTCACTTTACAATAAAGACATCCCACGCAGGGGACGGCTGAGGCTTCACCCCAACTTATCGAACCCCCGTTTACAAAAACAAAATAGAATACAAACATCATTATAAATTATCAACAAAACACATACATATAAAATGCCTACATTGCTAAATAATAACATCATATGAAGCCCTAGTGACCACCTGGCAGAAAGCGTCCAATATTCCCAAGCTTATCCAACACACCTCATACACAAACAAGGAGTCTTGTCCCAGAAGAGTTTTCAAGAAAAAAGGTAGGAGACTGGTCTAGCGAAGAAGACGATAGTATAGCAGATTGATAGAAAAGCGCAGGAATGAGAAAGAGCAAATGAGAAAGACAGCGACAGTGGGAATTTAAGCAAAACAAAATATACGATCCATACTAAATGCATTTAACAGAAAACAGAATCAGTATCTCAGCCATCAATATTTTTCTTTTATTGTTAGGAAATCTTCAGGGAAGGTTGGGATCTTAACTTAAAATCTTAACAACTAGCATAACGCACATGATTCATAGCTTGACAAACATATTTAATAATATTTTCACATGCGGGAATTATCCACAAATATGGAAAAGGGGCATTAGCGTTTCAATTTATTAAGATGGCAAAGCGGTTGATCCTTATAATTACAGAGCAATTACATTAAATAGCAATGTAAACAAATTATTGTTTCAAATTAACAAGCTCATTGCACAAGCTGGAATGAAGAAATAAATATCCAGAACATCGGACCAAATAATCATGCTAAAATCACTACAAAGAAAGTTAAGAGACTTTACGGGTGCTTCATTGACTTCAAAGAAAGCATTTGATAGTGTAATGTTAAGGCATCTGAAAATAGCAAGAACGTGAATCAAGGGAAACTGTTTAAACATTATTGAAAGTATGTATAATAACCATAAAACTTCGTAAAAAAGGATTCGCTTATGAAGCTATTGTTAATCTAGAAGGGCAAAGCCCATATGACTCACATGCTTCTTATGGAACTCGCAATATTCTATATGAAAATGAATGTCCAGAAGAGAAAAAAAAACTTCAACGAAACAGTGGCATTAAAATGTAAAGTAATATACTGACATTTGATCTTGACCTTGACCTAGGGCTCAAAATGGACACTCAAATAAACCACCCTCTATACCAACACAAATTGTCATTTTCTGCACTTTCAAGAAAGAGAGAAAGTGACTGAGCGATATGGATTGTGTGAAACTGACTGAGACTTTTTGTGATAGTTTCCATGCCTTTAAATTGTTTCATTATTAATAATGTAATTGTTCAAAGTGTGTGTTTGTGTTTGTGTTTATAGTCTAAAATCACAATGTGTACAGACCTTAAATGAAATAAATGAAAACTTGTCATATTTTACTAGCATTTGTTGACCTTGTGACCTTGACCTTCAAGTGGGATCACTCACTAATCGTTTTCGAGGTATCAAGGATATACACTATCCTATCGAGTTGGGTTGTGATATATGAACTAAGCTCCGAGAAATTAAGTCACTTGTACGTGTTGCACAGATAGACGGACGGACGGCGGATAGTGGACGGACCGACAGACAGACACACGGACAGATCAGACAAATGTTAATGTTGCACTATTTAGGACCCATCTTGCATAGACAGATTTGCCAAACTCTGAGGAAAACAATTGGGCGAGTACATAGACTCACACAAATACACGCTCTTGAGTCAACAATGGAGCACCTCAGTCATTACATTACATTACATTATTATTGCTTTAGGTCCAGCGGACTCTTCCGAGCCAAATCAGGACCGGACAACCCCCGATCCGCAGATCTGCTGAAACAACCCTAGTGGTAAAACCGAAAGCTCTCCACCAGCCAGTCACTTTACAATAAAGACATCCCACGCAGGGAACGGCTGAGGCTTCACCCCAACTTATCGAACCCCCGTTTACAAAACAAAATAGAATTCAAACATCATTATAAATTATCAACAAAACACATACATTAAAAATGCCTACATTGCTAAATAATAACATCATAGGAAGCCCTAGTGACCACCTGGCAGAAAGCGTCCAATATTCCCAAGCTGATCCAACAGACCTCATACACAAATAAGGAGTCTTATCCCGGAAGAGTTTTCAAGAAAAAAGGTAGGAGACTGGGCTAGCGAAGAAGACGATAGTATAGCAGATTGATAGAACAGAGCAGTAATGAGAAATAGCAAATGAGAAAGACAGCGACAGTGGGAATTTAAAGCACTAAATTTCCAGAAAGTGGGGATACTATTTATACTGAAACCCCCGGCACCCCAACGGGGGTTCACCTCAGTCAAATACATTAAGTCCGATTTTATTTAATATATTTACGAATGACATTATTGACATTTGTGTGATGCTGATTGTCCTATAATTCACACTTTAAACAAAACGCCAGTCCCATGTCTACTGTTGGCAGATGACCACTTACTGCTGACCCTAACAAGAAAGGGCACACAAAACTAACTGAACATTTACAAGACTATTGACAAAAATGGGGTGTTAAAATAAATAGAGCAAAGTCTAAGGTACTAACAATATTTCAGATAGGGGGAAGAGGTTACAGAAACTACGTCCAGCTATAAATATCTGGGAATTATGATACATAGGACTGCACACAAGAATATCTTCCCAAACAAGCCGAAACAGTAACACACACTGTACATATCGATCATAAGTTGATACTATTCAACAACCTTTTGACACTCTAAACTCTGGAAGCCTTATTAAAAAAATGTAAAGTAGACTCTGGTTTATATCCTATCCTACCCTATCCCGTAACTCGTAGGTCGTAGGAGCACCACAGATTATCGTTTAACCAGCGTACTCCATCTTTCCCTGTCCTCAGCAACCCTGATCGTTTCGCTCAGTGTCAAACCAGTCCTTTCTCGAATGTTGTCCTCCCACCTCTTTTTCGGTCTCCCTCTTCTTCTACCTCCTTGCACTGTGCCTTGCAGGATGGTCTTTGCAAGACCTGATGATCAGGTAAGGCTGCTGCGCTCCCTTGTCATCTCCATCTTCCTATATGCTTGCGAAACATGGACCCTCACTGCAGATCTCCAACGAAGAATACAAAGCATGGAGATGAGGTGCTAGAGAAGACTTCTGGGCATTTCCTGTGCCCAGTACATCACCAACGACGAAGTCCGACAGACCATCACACAAGCCATGGGACAACACGATGACCTGGTTTATAACAGCATCGAAAACAATTGGTGCAAGAAATTTAGTGAGGCAATATGCTCCTACAATTATACAAGAAGCAATTTAAATGTTTAAAGTCTAATTTTTCGAATGAAATTAAATGCTTTTTAAAACCAAATTGTCAACCGACGTAAAATGTGTATGTTGTGAACAAATTAATCTGTATCGTCCATTATTTGTCTGTAACATAAAAGTACCCATGCTTCCTCAAATTGTAAAAGATTAAAATATGAAGACATTTTTGACTGACATGCATAGCAATGTGAGTCTATATATTCACACACCCCACCCCCCACCCTAACCCCCACCCTAACCCCCCACCTTAACCCCCACCCTAACCCCCACCCTAACCCCCCACCCTAACCACCACCCTAACCACCACCCTAACCTCCCACCCTAACCACCACCCTAACCACCACCCTAACCCCCCACCCTAACCACCACCCTAACCACCACCCACCCTAACCCCCCACCCTAATCACCACCCTAACCACCACCCACCCTAACCCCACCCAAACCTAACCCCACCCTAACCTAACCCCCCCACCCTACCCTAACCCCCACCCTAACCTAACCCCGACCCTAACCTAACCCCCGCCCTAACCCCCACCCTAACCCCCTCACCCTCTTCCCTCACCCACACAAATCCGTAATTTTGCAAATAATTATGTGCGAGATGAGTCTTAAATAGTCCAGAAGGACATTTTTTTAAAAATTGGTCCGTCCGTCCGTCTGTCTGTCCAAGGTCCGCGATCTGGACGTGCACAACTTGCAAGTGGATTACTATGTCACAATCCTTTTCAACTATTGCAATCAAACTTGGTAAGATGGTGCATATCCGCCAGACCTCATCAATTATTAATGAATAAATGAATGACTTCACTTCAAAGTCAAGGTCACAGTGTCAACACATGTTAGTAAAAAATGAAACTTTTACAAAATTGCCCTTTTTGTTCTAAGTCGTTAATATTGGACTTATGATTGTTTGAAGCATGACAGACAGAGAGAATAATAACGATAAGGGCGTTTATATAGCGCTTTTTCCTAATGACAGATCAGCTCAAAGCGCAATACTACCGCATTCATAACAGAGAGACTTACAGAGACAGACAAACAGAGACAGACAAACACATTACATTACATTACATCATTATTGCTTTAGGTCCGGCGGACTCTTCCGAGCCAAATCAGGACCGGACAATCCCTGATACGCATAAAAGACCTGCTGAAACAACCCTAGTGGTAAAACCGAAAGCTCTCCACCAGCCAGTCACTTTACAATAAAGACATCCCACGCAGGGGACGCTGAGGCTATACTCTAATTTATCGAACCCCCGTTTAAAAAAACAAAATAGAATACAAACATCATTATAAATTATCAACAACACACATACATATAAAATGCCTACATTGCTAAATAATAACATCATAGAAAGCCCTAGTGACCACCTGGCAGAAAGCGTCCAATATTCCCAAGCTGACCCAATAGACCTCAAACACAAATAAGGAGTCTTGTCCCGTAAGAGTTTTCAAGAAAAAAGGTAGGTGACTGGTCTAGCGAAGAAGAAGATAGTATAGCAGATTGCTAGAACAGAGCAGGAAAGAGAAAGAACAAATGAGAAAGACAGCGACAGTAAGAATTTAAAGCACTAAATTTCCAGAAAGTGGGGATACTATTTATACTGAAACCCCCGGCACCCCCCCCCCCTCCCCCTCCCCCAGGAAGACGCATTAATTTCAACACGTAAGACATAGAATGTGGGGTAATGCTCAAGGGACTTCAATATGAACGATGGCCTTTCCAGCCAACAGGAAACACCCCAGTTGTCATTTCTGGGACTAAGTTCAAGCTTATGTAAGATAATAATAATAATAACGGATTTTTATATAGCGGGTACTCCAGCCTATGACCAGACTCACCACGCTTTACATAGTCATTACATAAAAATACATGCACATGATAAAACATCGCTTTTGCTACAATACACCAAAAGTCGGAACAGTAAAGGTACAAACTATTTACAACTATGTACACAAATTACAAAAAAGACAGAAATAGACTATTTACAACTATGTACACAAATGACAAAAATACAGAAATAGAATAGCGAAAACCTATTCACAGCTATTTATATGCCCGGTTAGGCCCAGGAGGAAAACAGTATAAATATTTACAGCCGTGTATACACTTACGGATCAGACAGAGACAAAAGAGGAGAGAATGGCAGCGGGATACAAATCAGTCTGAATAATGCAGTTTGAAGAGGTGGGTTTTGAGGGCCTTTTTGAATGCTTGTGTTGATTGTATGTTGCGGATATGGGAGGGAAGGGAATTCCACTGCTTAGGTGCGGAGTAAGCGAATGCACGTTGGCCGTATGTCTTAGTGCGGGTGACGAGAACCTTGAGTGTGCGAGTGTCAGCAAAAGATCTTAAAGTGCGTGAATGGGAGTAGACAGACAGTAGATCAGCAAGGTAGGAAGGACAAGAATCTGTGAAGAAGTTGTGACAGAGAACAGAGAGTTTGTACTCTATGCGTGCTTGCACAGGAAGCCAGTGAAGGGAATGTAGTAGAGGTGTGATGTGATCGCGTTTCTTAGCTCGGAATACTAGTCTAGCTGCTGAGTTCTGAACCTTCATCATCTTGATGAATGAACGCCACAGTCATCAACTTGATGAACGCCACAGTCATCATCTTGATGAACGCCACAGTCATCATCTTGATGAACGCCGATGAAGATCCAGTTCAAGCCATCTATGCTTAACCCAACTAAGTCACACAAATGAACTAGTTTTTTTCTGTTTGCCGGAAAGGTCATGTTTCAGATTACATAAACTCCCTTTCTTATTACTCCACTTTACTAAGTTTTTCACGTTTCTTCCTAAAATTCCCTAACCAAAGTTAAGAAGAAAGTTACGTGTGGCATTTGGAGGGTACGCGGTTCTCTGTCGTTGTGGAAAGCAAGACAGGAACCAGTTAGATAGTCATGGTGTAAAGGGTCCAGCGGACTACAAGGAGCCGACTCATGACTTCATAGACACCAGTGCTGATGATTATGTTTATTAAATATTTATACCGCATACTTATAATGTTCATGTGAGATGTCCTGATGATTCAATTGCCGTTCATCAAGATGATGACTGTGGCGTTCATCCAGATGATCACTGTGACATTTTTTAAGATGATGACTGTGGCGTTCATTCAAAATACAGAGGCAATTCGCGAATAGCGAACATAACGAGATCCAGGACTAAACCGGAAATGACGAAAGTAAAAAACCACTGGGTTAGTGGATTCAACACCACAACAACACGTTTTGCAGTAAAATAAAAATCAAAATGTGTGTGTGGGTGTGCGTGGGTGCGTGCGCGCGTGAGTGTAGCCATTTGTTTCACCAAAATGTGTTCACTAGCTCAGTGGCTTGGTGCATGGATCAGTGGTGCTAAACAAAAGTCTTGGACAACAGCAGTTGTAAAAGATGGCATAGTTCCAGACTTCTGGTAGGCTCAGTCCATGCATGTCAATGAGGGGCGCAAAGCGTTCCAGCGTCATTCCAGTCGTAGCACCAGTTTATCATCAGGGGGAAAGAAGCCGACGTTGCCAAGATGGGCCTCATGTTTTACTGCATCTCCTGTGGGCTGTAGAGGAAAGAACACAGCATGCTTCACGTGGATTTCATCATCATCATCATCATCATCATCATCATCATCATCATCATCATCATCATTGTAATAATAATAATAATAATAATAATAATAATAATAATAATAATAATAATAATAATAATAATAATGTACGGCTTTCTGTTGCTAGTGGTTTAATATTGTAGATTTATGTCTTAGGTAGTTTAGGCATGACCATTTTTCGTGTTAAAAATTCAATGAGAAGTGCTGAACAAAACAAAAGGCGGGTCCTGGAAAACAAACCCTTTGGGAAGAACATCTTCACGCGGAGAAAATCTTCACCACAGCCGCTTGTATCTGGACAGGCGAGCGCCTAAGCCTGTGATTTACACGTGTTGACTGACTGGCAGCCCAATCCGTCAGTCCACTGAGGCCACGTGTGAGGGTTTTATTTTTAACCTTGTTGCGAACTCACGTAATCAGAAACAACTCACGAACGAAGTTCCAGGTGCAATCGTACTGCGAAGTTACAGATGCAATCGTACTGCGAAGTTACAGATGCAATCGTACTGCTAAGTTACAGATGCAATCGTACACCGAAGTTACAGATGCCATCGTACACTGAAGTTACAGATGCAAAAAGGTCGGTTTAGGAATGGACGCTTTTGTGAAGAAAGCTAAATAAAGGAGAAATGACGTCAGCGGAAATGCAATGGTGGAGCCACTCACGGTTTGATGTCGACGATGATGAGCTGGACGCTGCATCGGGACACCAGGTGGACTCGGTCCTGAGCTTCTAATTCTTCGTCAGTCAAGCTTTCGTCCTTGCCTCCCACCACCTTGCCCACCAGCCATACCACCACCCTCCGCTCCAGCCCCAGGACGCAGCCGAAATCCGCCACGGTCACCTCCTGTGTACGTGTGGCAGCACTGATTATGTTACAGTGGAGGCCCCAGCGACAATAACAGCAACAGCAAACGAAATAATGCATGCGCGCACGCACGCACGCACGCACACGCACGCCCGCATACACACACACACCCCCCCCCCCACACACACACACACTGCGCCAAACAACAATATACCAAACGATATTAACAATAGTCTCCTATCCTATCCTATCCCGTACCTCAAAGGTCTTTGGGGCATCACAGATGATCGTTTAACCAGCGTACTCCATCTTTCTCTGTTCTCAGCAACTCTCATGGTCTCGTTCAGTGCCAAAACAGCCCATTTTCGAATGTTGTACTCCCACCTCTTTTTCTGTCTCTCTCTTCTTCTGTCTCCTTGCACCGTACCTTGCAGGATGGTTTTTGCAAGGCCTGATGATCTGGTGACGGGGTATACCATCGGAGTTTTCGTTTCTTCACCACTGTGAGCATGTCATCATGTTGTCCAATGGGCTTGTGTGATGGTCTGTCGAACTTTATCGTTGGTGATGTGCTGGGTATAGGAAATGCCCAGAAGTCTTCTGTAACACTATATCTCCATGCTTTCTATTCCTCGTTGTAGATCTGCTGTGAGGGTCCATGTTTCACAAGCGTATAGGAAGATGGATATGACAGGGGTGCGCAGGAGCATTACCTTGCAATGTAGACTGATGGTCCTGTCTTTTCAAATGGGCTTCAACCTTGTCAGGGCAGCAGTTGCTTGTGCGATCCTGGAGAGGACTTCCTGTTGGGACCCATTGTCTAATACAATGGCTCCAAAAATATTTAAAGCTATGCACTGTGTTGAGGGATTGGTCTTGGACCTGATGTCCGTGTTGATTCCATTGGTGTTGTTGGTCATCATTTTGGTCTTCTCTGCACTTATTTCCATTCCATAGGCTCTGGGGGTGGTGTCAAGCCGCCTGTACAAGCTGTTCCAGCCAATCTATCAATTTCATCAGCAATACGGAGGTTGAAAATTGCTCTACCCCCCCCCCCTATGCTGACCGTGCCCTCGTGATCTGCAAGGGCATCTGACATGATGCGCTTTAGGAAGATGTTAAAGAGTGTTGGAGAGAGTGGGCATCCTTGACGCACACCGATTGTTGTTCTGAACCAGTTCCCGATGGCGCTGTTGTGGAGGATTGCACTGGTAGCCTTGTCATACAGGCTTTTGATGACTTCAATAATATTAGGGCTGATGTGGTACACTTTCATTGTCGCCCATAGAGCTGTATGCCAGACTCGGTCAAACGCTTTCTTGAAGTCTACAAACACATGATATAGATGTTGTTGGTGCTGTATGTATTTATCGCAGATTATTCTGATGTTGAAAATCTGTTCAGTGGTACTTCGCCTTCTTCTGAATCCTGCTTGTTCTTCAGCTATGATTTGTTCAGCTTGGGGTTTCAACCTGTTGAGTATTATTTTCAGGAGGATCTTGCGGGAATGGCTGATGAGGCTGATAGTGCGGTAATTTTCACACTCCTGAACGTTACTCTTTTTGGGAAGAGTGATGACAAGCGACTGGGTCCATTTTGTAGACCACTCTCTACTCTGCCAGATCTTGTTACAGATAATGGTGAGGGCGTCAATCATCGCTTCCCCTCCGGCTTGCAGCAATTCCGCGGGTATGTTGTCCACTTCTGCTGACTTCCACTTCTTTAGTGATTGCACTTCTGCCTCAAATTCTTCTCTGAGAATTGGGAGGGTTTCTTCCTCTTCTCTGTTCTGGGGACATGCTAGAACTGATGGGTCTCCGTTTGGTGTGAGGCTGTAAAGGTCAGAGCAGTACTCTGTCCATCTATCCAAGACTTCTTGTTCTTCTGTAAGGCGTATGCCAGACTTGCTTTGGATCGTGGAGACCTTGGGCTGTTTAACACTTGCCAGCCGCTTCACAGTATGGTATGCCTTCTTGCTATTGTTCTTGGTCAGACTGTTTTCCTGGCATTGCTCTTCTATCATATTCTCTTTTGCTGTGCCTTTTCGGATGTCATTGGTGACTTTTCGGCAGGCATCAGCTCCCTGTGAGGTGTTCTTTTTCTTTTTTATCTCTCTTCGTTTATCACACAGGTCTAAAAGTTCAGGTGTGATCCACGGTTTCTTCTTTGGACGAAGTTTGCCAAGGATCTCAATGGCGGCATCTGTCACAGCTGAGTTGAAGGTGGTGGTCATGGTGTTGACATCTACTTCACCAGCTCCCAAAATGAGCAGTGGTGTAAATTTCCCTCTAAGTGGAGCCGGAAGGACATCATCACGAGATCGTGGTCACTTCCGATGTCTGCTCCTGGAAAAGTGCGTGTCATACCAATGTTAATGCTTGATCTGAAGCGTTTCTTGACCATGATGTAGTCAATCTTGTTGTGGTGCTCCCCGCTGGGACTGTGCCATATCCATTGTCTGGATTTGTTGTGGAAACCAAGCGTGTTTGCCAGTATCAGTTTGTCTCAGACCCCTGTCATTTGTCTCGTTGTTGCAGTGGAGTCCAATTGTTTCTCCCCAGTTGTGGTGCGCATTTTGGCCAACCTTGGCATTCCAGTCGCCTTGCACTATGACTATGTCCTTCTTAACCACTTGGCAAGGACAGCCTGTAGATTTTCATAGAAATCCTCCACTTCGCTGTTGCCATAGTCTGATGTTGGGGCATAGACCTGATGATGGTGATGCTGAAAGGGGCTGCTCTCAGACGGATGGTAATGAGTTTACTGGAGACTGGGCGGCAACCCATGACAGTGGCTAGAATGTTCTTGTGGACCAAGAATCCAACACCGTGTGCGCGCTTGTCATCTCTCCCGCTGAAATAAAGCTTGTGGTCTTTGTCGGTCGTTGTTTCACCTAGGCCTTTCCAGCGCAGTTCGCTGATACCTAAGATGTTCCATCGATAGTGGTCCAGCTCGTGGGCCAGTTCTTCTAATTTTCTTTCCGCAGTTAGGGTCCTGACATTCCAGGTTCCTATGACGATGTTGTCTCTCGCGCGGATCCTGCTAAGTTGTCCATCAGTAGCACATTTTTCACCTCCGTCCTGGTGGCTAACGGAAGGCGTGGTTCTTGGTGACCCAGGCGACGACCGATCCGGTATGAAGTGAGTGGTTCTTTTCATCATTCAGTGTGTCTTGGGCAAGAAAGACCTGGCAGGGCCCAATCCTCTCCAGGCTGTTGGCCACAACCGAAATCCACAAGAACAGTGTGGCTCGACTTGGCCTTGAGTCGGTGACTTCTTTGTAGAAGACTTTGGCCCAGTGATGCCGTGCTGACATCACCCCTGTTAGTCGCCTCTTACGACACGCCGGGAAACGTTGGGTCTATTCTACTGCTTCTCTCCATCATCATCATCATCATCATCATCATCATCATCATCATCATCATCATCATCATCATCATCATCATCATCATCATCATCGTCGTCGTCGTCGTCATCATCATCACTCCCGCCATGCCCATCCCTACCTCAAAAAACAAAAAAGATAAAAACGCCGCTGCTACGGTGCGTGACGAACATACTCCAAGGTGTATTGTGAAATAAACACATGAGTTTTATGGCGACTGTGGTACCGTGAGCCGCTTGGTGACCGCATCAAGGGTCCTTTTGCTAGACTCCTACCGTGACATTATCACAACCTCCAAAGTCTGTTAAATACTGTTAACACGCCCACCGTGGCAATACTGTATATGATTAAACTAGCTATTGTAACAGTTTGAACTTTTAATAATAATAAATAATAATACAGGATGCTATATACGCGCCTTTCCCCAAATCAATCAGGCTCAAAGCGCGGCGATCTATACCAACATACACCTGTCTCATCCACCCTCACACACACCAAATACACATCTATCACTCAAACAGGTGGTGTAATTTTGACCTCAGACTCACTTTAATTAAAGCGACGCTGAGGCGAGAAGTAGCTTATTCCTAGTCCTGACCCTACTTGTGATGTAAAATGTCTCACATCGTTCTTAGCCGTGGCCACTTGCGTTATTTTGGTCTCCCAGCTGGCTCTGTCGCGTTTTAATTCTTTCATGCCCAGAACACACACTGGCACTCCCGCGTCACGAAGCCCCCGAACTACGCCACACGCCGGTGACTTCACTGTACCGTCCTCTATGACGTCATCCTCAAGTTCTACGCTGCGCGTGACAATGAAGAAGTCTCGCCATCGCAGACCACCTGGGAAAAAAGTAGAATTTCGTTTCCACAACAATTAACAAGATGGCAAATCGTTCAAAAGTATTTCTAGACATTCACACACATAGAGGATCGAAAAATAAGCCTTTTCAAAAGTGTTCATTTTTTTACCCGATAAAAAGAGGCAAAAAAGTGTCAAAAATTAAAAAAAATCAAATCAAATCAATATTTTTATCCAAACGAAGCTAATGGAAACTTGGAATCAGAACTATATCAAGTCAAGTCAAGTCAAGTCAACTTTATTACCCAATGAATTCAAAATACATAGGATTTCGTTTTGGTGATGCGGTAAAACATTCAGTCCCTCTGCAACAACAAACAACCTTCCACTGGACATTAAAACATTAAAATACTCTAATAGAGAAAGATATTCTAAGGAGTAAAGCACAAGCGCACGCCCACTCGCAACCTCCACACGCACACGCATACTCACGCATACCCGCATGGGTATCTAAATTAAAACGTAATGAGATAAAATACATTAAGGAAACAAAATTGCACCACTAACACATTATCGCAACTAATAAATTGGCGTTTAAGTATAACACCTCATACTATGTGGATAACAGAGGACACTGGTACCGAGAGGGCAGCCTCGGGGAAGAAGCTGCGTCTAAACCGGCTAGTTCTAACTTTTAGTGCTCTGAAGCGTTTACCTGACGGGAGGAGCTCGAACAGATGGTTGGCTGGATGGGATGGGTCGCCAGTAATGTTGCTGGCCCTTCTTGCCAAACGCGTGCTGTATGAGGACGCGAGGGATAATAAATCGCAACCTATGATTTTTGCCGCGCGTTTCACGATTCTTTCGAGTTGAAACTTCTCGCCCGAAATGGCGCCTCCAAACCAGACTGTGATACTGAAGCACAGGATACTCTCAATCACGGCGCGATAGAAAAGCGTGAGTATTGTCTGGTTAAGTCCGAGCCTCTTGAGCTGTCTCAAGAAGTGGAGG
Source organism: Oncomelania hupensis (assembly GCA_036898135.1). Taxonomy (NCBI): domain Eukaryota; kingdom Metazoa; phylum Mollusca; class Gastropoda; order Littorinimorpha; family Pomatiopsidae; genus Oncomelania; species Oncomelania hupensis. Next base: position 59,104,280 of record CM072523.1, on the reverse strand, counting down.
CGCTGCTGACACTTCTTGATAATGGACATGCTGTTATTGTCCCAAGACAGGTTGCTGGAAATGACCGTTCCAAGAAATTTAAATGAATCAAGCTGTTCTACGCATTCACTGTTAATCATAAGAGGTGAGATTGTGCTTTTATTCCTGCGAAAGTCGATGACCATTTCTTTTGTTTTAGATACATTGAGCTCAAGGTTGTTATCGGAGCACCAGCCAACCAGCCGCCCGACCTCCTCGCGATATGCACTTTCATCTTCACCCGAAATGAGACCCTCGATTGTAGTGTCATCAGAGAACTTGACCACTAGCACCGACGGATCTGACGACCCACAATCGTTTGTGAAAAGGGTAAATAAAAGCGGTGACAAAACACAACCTTGCGGAGCCCCAGTATTTAGGACTCGAGAGCATGATGTGGCTTTATTGACTCTCACGACCTGTGGTCGGTCCAACAGAAAATCAAGGACCCAATGACAAATGGAGAGATGGACGTTCAACAGCGCCAGTTTATCAAACAGTTTATGAGGGATGATTGTATTAAAAGCAGAACTAAAATCAATAAACAATACTCTAGCGTATGTACGCGAGTTCTCCAGATGCTGGAGGATGTGGTGGAGACCCAGAGCGACAGCGTCCTCAACTGACCTGTTTGCTTGATAGGCGAACTGGAGTGGGTCCCGAAGGTGAACCGTGCATGCCTTCAAGTAGGTGAGGATGAGTCGCTCAAAGACTTTCATGACCACAGAAGTGAGCGCTACAGGCCGGTAGTCATTGAGCTGGGTGACCTTTGACTTCTTGGGGACGGGGACAATGACGGATGATTTAAAGCACTGAGGGACAGCATGCTGCTGCAGAGACGTGTTAAAAATATCAGTAAACACTGGGGCCAGCTGATCAGCACATGTCCGAAGGGTAGAAGTGGACACCTTATCCGGTCCTGACGCCTTCCTCGTGTTTTGCTTCCTGAACAATCGCCTATATGTAAGAGAATGGAAACTTGGAATGAGTGGCCACCATCTGAACTCAAAAATCAAATCAACGTTTTAACCTAACGAAGCGAAGGGAAACTTGGAATGAATGGTCACACTCTGAACTCTCTGCATGCGAAGGGAAACTTGGAGTGAATGGCCACCCTCTGAACTCTCTGCATGCGAAGGGAAACTTGGAGTGAATGGCCACCCTCTAAACTCTCTGCAAGCGAAGGGAAACATGGAGTGAATGGCCACCCTCTGAACTCTCTGCAAGCGAAGGGAAACTTGAAATGAATGGCCACCCTCTGAACTCTCTGCAAGCGAAGGGAAACATGGAATGAATGGCCACCCTCTGAACTCTCTGCAAGCGAAGGGAAACTTGAAATGAATGGCCACCCTCTGAACTCTCTGCAAGCGAAGGGAAACTTGGAATGAATGGCCACCCTCTGAACTCTCTGCAAGCGAAGGGAAACTTGGAATGAATGGCCACCCTCTGAACTCTCTACAAGCGAAGGGAAACTTGGAATGAATGGCCACTATGTGAACTAACTGCAAGCGAAGGGAAAAGGTAAAGTGTCCTCGTAACCTTTCGGTCTTTGGGGAGGGAAGCCTTCGGAACCTCCCTTTTCTCTAGGCCAGCTTAATGAAGGCGGTGCCCTGTCTCCTCTCCCTCTCTGTTTTACCTTCCCTGGTTCTAAACAGATCCAGCTACCCATTGACAGCTGGGTGGGCGTGGACTGGGGTGTGTCACGGTTTGGTTTCAATCTTTTTGTGTCGTGTAGTGCTTGCCTTCCAAGCATTGTCAGCCATCCAAGAATTAACCCTTCCCGACGTTGCTTAACATGAAGCATGGCTAGCGTGGGCCCAGACCAACACACTGCAGCACCACTCTACAAGCCAAACATTGTCACAATCGGTTCAACCAATCTTAAGATACAGCGCAAAATATGTTTAGAAAATGGTGATGCACAATGACCTTGACCTTTGAGAAAGTACAAATACCAATGATCTACCAAGCTTAGCATTAGTTAAGGGATCCACAAAGTAAAAAAAAAGGATACATTTCGAGCAGAATGCGTGTGGGTGTCAACGTCCGGCAAACAAATGCCCAAACACCTGGCAAAACGCTTTTTGTCTATTCAACACAGATATGTAATTATGGTTCAGTTCTGCAGTGACGTAAATGAATTCTGACGTCAAGATATTATGACGGTGACACACGCTTTATCCCAGCGAAGTAACAGGTACACTAGGGCAAGGTTAGTAATAGCTTTTATCTGCTTAATTCAAGCCGTTTTCCAACTTTGCATCCTATTTAAGGTAAGACTTTTATTCCAGGTTAGTAAAACGATCGAGCGTCCATCATTACCTTTATCGCCGATTCTCAGCGTCTCAAATTCTTTCGCCAGAAGACGTCCGCATGTTTGACATTGAACAGGCCAGTCTCCTGTGGAGCAACAACGGGGAAAAAATGATGTTAGTGTTGATATAATCTTCGCTATAGGTCGCTATTTGGCATCTTATTTACCCGTCGTGTATAGAAAACTCCCCATATCACGCAAAAAAGAGAATATTGACATTAGTTCGTGGTCTAAATAAAACAACCCAAGGTGAAAACGTAAACGAGGAGTCCCAAAAATTTCGTCAGCAGCCCCTCTCTGTCATTTTATGTGTATGAGAGAGAGAGAGAGAGAGAGAGAGAGAGAGAGAGAGAGAGAGAGAGAGAGAGAGAGAGAGAGAGAGAGAGAGAGAGAGAGAGAGAGAGACAGAGACAGAGAGAGAGAGAGAGAGAGAGAGAGAGAGAGAGAGGGAGTGTACATGCCATCCAGGCACGTTGATTGACTATGTTTACGTAAAATGCAAAAGAGTATTTTGGAGAAACTATTCTGTCTGTTTCTGTGTATCCATGTTTTGTTTCCCCGTCCTGTGTATTCTTGTTCGTTGTGTATTTTTACGATCATCTTCTTTCATTGACCCTTGCCCTCATTTGACTTTGACTCTGACTTGACTTATACCTACTTTTTTGGATGTAGATTATTTATGTCGTTCCCCTTGTGTGTGTCTCAATGTCAGTTTGTTTGGTAGTTTTCTCCTTTTTATTCTCTGCTGATTGTTGGAAAAGGTTATATTGTGATGTATTTACTCTTTTGATTGATTTGTAGTGGTCTTAGAAGATTAATGTTATTAGGGGTAGTTTTGGGTACTACGTCATGCACGCTTCAGTTTCGGCAATTTCGTAAATAATGTTCACTGTTTTAATCCCTAAGCCTTTATAACTGGCTCACTGTTCACATTTTTGGTTAGTATTGGTCTGTAGGCTAGAGAAAGGATGATAGAGCCGTTTTGTGTCTAGGTGAACGAAAAGTAATTTTAAAAAGGAAAGTTGAACCGGTCTGGTTTAGTGTTAGTGAATCAAGTGCCTTGTCTTTGGTGGAAGAACCTCGTTTACATTCTTTTGTTATCCGCTTGGATCATGTCACAAAGAAAGGGGTTGGGGGAATGAAGGGTAAGCTCTTAATCTCTAGCGCTGTATTACCTCCTTTGTTAGGCTAATGATGCGATGACATTCAAGAGAATTAAGGCTAGGGCTACTAACTAAATGAGAGACAGTCAAAGGGTAGACGAGAAAGATGGTATACTACACCAGTGGAGAAATTCGAATACAAAGGCCAGTCTGGGTAAGTGCAATTTCTAACTGTGAAGTTTATTTAAATCGAATTGGGTCGTCTATATTAGGTAATGCTAATAGTGAGTCACGGGGGTAGCGTCTATGTCAGTAGGGAGTAGCTCGGAGATATTCTGGGTGGTTGACTTCTGGGGTACTAGTGCTACTGTGGACTGATATCGTCATAGGGCAAGAGTGTATCTGGCTGGTTTCTGGCCAGATGATCTTCGAGTGGTGATGCTCGTGGGTCAATCACTTAGCTGGTTATAGCAGGGCGGTGGGTGTTCCAAGATAGTCTGGTTGGACTGATGACCAGGTTCTAGCGTGGGTTCAGTGGCGATGCGGGTCAGTCGGTCACGCTATGACGCAATGACCGGGAGTGCCAATCTTGTGGGAGGTACAGGCGAAGATTTCAGCTTTCGTTGCTAGCTGTCTAGGAGATGATGAAATTCGGGGGAACGCTTCTCGTTGACTCCCTGGGTTGTCAGGGGCCTGCAGCGGGTCAGCGACTTAGAGTTGATACAGGGCCGGGGTATGCGCCCTGCACAGGAGCTGTCTTGACTAAGACGGGTTGAAGCACACGAGTACTGCCGTAGCTCAGAGGTCGCCCAGTGATGGAGACGTGTCTTCGGACAAGTTGTTGTGGCTTGAAGGCTTGATGGTTTTCGACTGACCCCGAGTCTAACTGTGTGCCAGGCTTTAACTTGATGCCCGAGGGGCGGGGCTTAAGCGAATGAGCCAGCGCGCGTCCAAGGGTCGACTGGAAGTGTAGAGGGGGTAACTGGATGGTTGGGAGAGATGAGTGGGTGCTCTCTGACTCGGGCTAGATTGTACGCCTTGTCACAGATCATAAGCCATGTTTTCTTACATTTGTTGTTCACGTTTTTCAGTTTTTGATGATAGTTGTTGCATTATACTTTTCGTCGTGAGCATTTTGTGGGAGGATTTGGCTGATGTAGCCTGAGCTATTATTGGGTTTTATTAATTGTTTAGCCTATGCTTTCCATGTTCGTAGTTGCAGCCAAGTTAAAATGGGCTTATACTTTCATAATTGTGTTGAAAAGGAGCACCGTTTATAAATATATCTCGCGTGTTTGTAAGACACCCAACTCCTATCCTATCCTATCCTAAAATTAATATAACGAACGCGACTTGATTTGTCTCGCTACAATGAAATTTACGAGTGAGCTTTCAGCGTGTGTTGTCTGATTATTTATAATTGTTTTGCATTAGAAGACTATGCGCCCAAGTTCGTATTTTCTACATAATGTTTCGTTGTAGCTGGTAAATATATTTGTCAGTTTCTAGTTTTCTGTGCGGTTCATGGGAGACAACCTACTGTGGGCTTTTTGGATCATTGTGTTGTACTATTGTATTATGAATTTGCATATTATTTATAATTATTCTTGTTCTCTTTCCTTTTTGTCCTAGTCTTTTACCACATACATACGGTTGCCCACCCACTTATGATGATGAAGTCCTAACCTAGTCCCTTAATATTGAGGAATTGAGGAGTTGAGTCGTCTAAATAGAATTCGTATTGCGTGACTTTCCCTGTGTTAGGCCACCGTTAATAAATATGACTTCCAATAGGCATTATCCCTAAAAAAACCACCGAAAGTAGGTCAATGAGAGTTGCTTCCCATGAAGTGCGGTACAAAATACATGTTGACAGCTATTTAGGAAGTACTCCTATTATCCATCATTTGTTATGTGCGTTATTGCTTGTAATCCTGGGCGTTTGGCGAGCGTTGAATGTTAGTTCTTTCTCCTCGGCAAGCACAGGGTGGGACAGAGAGAGAGAGAGAGAGAGAGAGAGAGAGAGAGAGAGAGAGATGTTTCCTGGTAGACTACGCACATGTAGGCTAGGATATAGTCATACAACTCAACTCGTTGTCGTCTTCATTAACTTCATAGGATTTCAAGGACATCGATTCTGTTAACAGGAATTAGGAGACCACGTCATTTTGCTGCTGTTAAATTACTGGTACACTGTCACGTGGGGTTTTAGTTGTTACTGGGCTCTGCACAATGGATGCGTAACCCTCACGCTTTATTCGATGGGAACCGCTACCCGCTGAATTACTTTAATAAATTTATTTGTTTAGCTCGGTCTGTGTTAAGACTGGGATACAGAGATAGATAGAAAATGGTAAAAGATCACTGTTACACTAGCTTTCACACGGCTATGAATCATATGTAGTCCAGCCACTTGATAACAGTTAAAATCACACATTTATTTCTTCTACTCTATACAAGATTTTCGATGTACTAATCTACCTTAAAATGTCATAAGTCAATGCAAATAATTCGATCGCTGATAGTCTATGCAGCTGTTATGTCTTCATCGGGCACTGGCTTCTAGATTTCATGAAGATTGGACTACTGTGGTCCGTTTTACTACAGTTCTGAAGAGTGGACTACTGTGGTCCTTTTTCTATCAGTTTAAGTGCACTGATTCCTGGGCACTTAGCTTGTGGTTTGAAGCCCTTTGATGAGGTAGCTTCTGGTACACGCTGTGTCGTCGTGTAGTTTGGTCCCTTGCCACGCTGTGGGGTCTTGCAGGGGTTTTTCCAGGGTTGCTCCCTCAGTCTTGTGCTGTAGGGGCTAAACAGCCAACTTGGTTTTCCTGTGGAGTTGGGCGCACGGGATAGCTCGCCTGCTCGTCTGTAATATAAGAGACGAAATTCTGCACAACCCTGAATAATCGGTTTGTGCAGAGCGTCTCACTGAAAGTCAAAGTAGCCCTCAGTGATAGCTCCACATCTATATACATAAGCGACGAACATTCTGCTACGTCCGTGGTCCACTGGAATCTCAACTCTAATTTCCTATACATACATAAATATAAATCGTTGCTAACTACACACATACCGAATTAATAATAATATAAACATTCACTGGTACAGCCACTGGTCTGCAAACATACATAAAGGTTCAACAACAGTGGTTCCGTCAGATATACAACATGGCGGCGCAACCGGTCGTGTTTCGCCACGTGGTCACGCAAATTCGGAGTAACAATTCAAATCTATGCATGGCAAATTCTACAAACATAATTTCAACAATAATATAAATATATCACGATGAAACAGAAGTATGTTCATTTACCTGTTTGACAAAGTCAGGCCTCGTGGCTACTTGAGTGAATTCTAAAATTCACAAGTCCTGTTTCCTGGTCTATGAGTGAAGATAGTTCTCTGACCGGTCTAGCTGTGTAGACTTCGGTGTCTTTCGTAGCACTGACTTAAGCTATGCTAGGTTTTGACCCAGTCAGAACCGGCTCTAACCGCTCTGCCTGCGTCCCATTGGTTACTTTCAGATTCAAGGCACACAGTGCTGACGTCACTAACTGCCTGCGTCAAGCTCGCAGTGTGTGTACCTCCAATACTGTAATCAGCTGCTGTGTAATACTCTAACTTTCTAAAGTTACAATGACTAAACAAGGCTAAATAGGTAAAACTAGTAATCTTGTCACATACACTAACACTGAAAAAGATAAATGAGACACAATTGTAATGAACCTCACATGATGAGATGAAATGATGAAAATGGCGTTATACACGTTGTAGTAAATAGGCTACAACTGCACAATCAGGCCATTAGCCTAAACACACGTTTTACGCTACAGACAGTCGTGTTGGGCAATAGGGCAGTTTCCACTTAACAATTCGTGACGCCGAGTGTCAGAGATCTATCATGCATAGGTATATTTCTCGACAGTCTCCGACTCTCGGATTAAGATCAGCGGCGTTTTGGGGCCAGTTGTGCTTATTGCTTCTATATATGCTAGCAGCATTCTAACGCAGCCCGATAGCAGCAAACGATCTATTGCATTTTCCAGTCGGGAAATAACACTTAACATCACGACCACATACTAAAATGAAGAAACAATGCATTGTCGGCTTCAGTTCCTAGACATATAATCACCCCACCATTTTGATTGGATACTTATTAGACCATACATGTACAGTTCAGCAAAAAGACATAACATATACAGGCCTACGTGTCCAACCTCTCGGTTGTCGTACAACGTAATACCACTAGGGTGGTTCTCCTGGACAGCAATTCCGAGGAGAATGGGGAAAGATCTGTAGAGGTTTCATCTTTTTGATGAACTACAGCCAAAGAAAAAAGTTCACTTCATATTATGACAACTGCTGTGTGCACAATGTGACGTTGGGTCTATTGTTACTGGGCTCTGCACAATGGAATGCTATTACCCACTCGTCTTTGTCTGCGGGGATCGGCTAGTGTAATCACCGTGTGACTAATCTTAATACATTTATAAGTTTAGCTCGGTCTGTGTGCAGATAGGGTTATAGAGATAGGGAGAAAAGTTAATAGCTTCACTGACATATTAGCTCTCACTCGGCTATGAAACATAGGTAGTCCAGCCACTTGTTAACAGTAAATATCACACATGTATTTCCTCTACTCTATACATACTTCTATAAACACTCTACACTAACTTAAATGTCCAAATTCACTTCGAATAGTTCGTTCCGTTATGGGTCTATGCTGCTACTGTTCTTGATATTTGCAACAGTCTCATCATTGGGCTATTTGTTCTGGTTGGCCTAGTGTTGGTTTCAGGAGAGTGGACTACCGCACAGTCCTTCTATGTCTGAGAGTCAGTGTAGGTGCACGCTTTCGGTGTCCCTTAACTGCAGTTTGAGGTATGGTGATGGTGTATCCTCCTTGGTTGTAGACTATAGGGCTATCGTAGCTCAGTGCTAGATGCTCCACTGCAGGCCGAATGTCAGGGTTGATGCTTAGTGGTCTTCCTCCTGCCTCGGGCCAACGATGCCTGCTCGTCTGCAAAATATGAGACGAATTTCTGCAACACTGTGTTTACTAAGGGTGTGCAGAGTGTCTCACTGATGGCAGAAACAGCCCTCAGTGATAGCTCCACTTATATCTATAAATAAGCGACGAACAATCTTCTATGTCCGTGATCCACTGGAATCTCCTCTCTAATTCCTATACATATACACATCATGGCTAAACTAAACACATGGCGAAGTAATTAACAATATACACATTCTCCAGTACAGCCACTGGTCTGTAATCATACACTTAGGAGAAACAACAGTTGGACAGTAGAGGCTACCTCATGGTGCCGAAGACGGTCGCGTGTCCGCCGTGTGGTCAAGCAAAGTTTGACTAACATTCACAATTCTAAACATGACAAAACTTCGCAAACATAATACAGCAATAATATCAATAAATCGCGATGAAACAAAAGATAGATCATTTACCTTTTTGACAATGTCAGGCTGTGGCTATACGTTGAATTGAATTTCACCTGTCCCTGCTTTAGTCTTCTGCTAGCGATATCTTTCAGAGCGTTGCTCCTTCTCGTGTGAGAGTTAGGCACAGAATGACTGCCTAGCCTTGCGGTCAGCAAAATGCCCGCGAAAACTAGTACAAGTGGCGCCTCTACCGTGTGTCTCTGGCCATACGTCAGCTGAATGAGGTCACTACCTAACTGAGCCAGCGTTAGCGTACACATGCTTAGCACAAAACTTACTTGCATCGTCTGCTTGGCATCGACTTTAATTTACAAAGGCTACAGCAGGCTGAACTATTTAAGGCAAAAAGTCTTAGTGCAGGGTCTAAATCTAGCCTTCTGTAACACACGGGATCTACCTTCTGGCATCATCATGAAGACATCATAAACACAGGCTTACATAAACTAACGTAAGGCACGTACACAAACTATCAGGCAGACGCACACCTCAGCGGAATAGATGCACGTAATATTTATGAAAATTTGTTCAGACTTTGCAAAATTGGAGGGGAGGGCGGTGTGGGGGGGGGGGGGGGTAAGTGAGAGAACCTTTACTCACAACCAAACTACTCTAAAACGCAGATTCCGACCCGCTTTTCTTTAATATAGAGATTGAATTATTGGTAAGGGATCTCTGTAATAAAGCAATTCCCTCATCCCCATCTCCTTTAACACAGTCACTCAAAACACAAGTAATTGTGCACGCTGTCTGTCACATGCGAATAATACGCACAACAATCGGATCAACATGTAAACTGATGTTTCTCGTAGATCTCTTTCAATACAGGCCTATTTCGTACATACATGTGACTACTTTGAAAACAAACATATTGTGTCACTGGAGTCTTTCTGACACGTTCTACTACTACTATTACTACTACTACGACTACTACGACCTCTTCTACTACTACTACGACTACTACTATTACTACTACTACTACTACTACTACTACTACTACTACTACTACTACTACTATTACTACTCTGAAGTGTAAATCGTTGTTGGAGATACAGAGTCCTCAATTCCCTTTCTAAACATTCGTGCTATTCTTCGCTCTTCGTTTCGTATTGTCCCGATACCCGTCTGGTAGAAAACGAAACATCTTGAAGTATCCTAATATCGTTACCCGTGTGGCCTTTGCCGAAGTGATGGAGGGGAATAATAATTGGTCCGTCCCCTGGTGCCGGCACGTCGCAATGGGTGTAGTCGCGGATGTTGCGGAACATGTAGAACCCAGCTTTTACCTGAGTCAGTCAAACAATTAACCAATCAATCAATCGATTTGGGGACGTTAGGGGGACATCTCAAAGACTTACTTCTTTCAAGACGTTAGGGGCATATCTCAAAAACTTACTTCTTCCAGGAAGTTAAGGGCACGTCTCTTTGGTTTACTACTTGCATGAGGTTAGGGGCAAATCTCAAAGACTTACTTCTTTCCAGACGTTAGGGGCACATCTCAAAGGTATGGTCAGTTCCTCCTCCTTCTCTTTCAGTTCTTGGGGGATATTGTCCTGGTCGTGGTAGACACAGGCGCACCACAAACGAAGTTCAGGGACTTTGTCTATCAAAACCTTCAACAGTTTGTGAGTTGGGTGGTCTGACTCACGCCTGAAATATAAATCATCGACATAGTCATAATCATCTGGCCATCCATCCATATCTATCCAGCCACTTAACGGTCCATCTTAATTATTTAATTAATTTAATTAATAGACAAGACAAGCGAAAGCAGATGGCAAAGGTCAAGAGGCTGCTCTTTAAAACTGGTATGTGATGATGATGATGATGATGATGATGATGATGATGATGGTGACGACGATGATGATGATGATATTTGGAGGAGGATGGGGGAGTATGAGAAGGAGGATAATGATGATAAGGAGGAGGAGGAAGGCGATAACACATCATTCAATGTTCCCTAATATTACAAAACGTTCAGTTAACGACAGATTTTTTTTGTTTTTTTTTTGTTTTGTTTTGTTTTTTGGTTTGGTTTTTTTGTTACACCAATTCCGCCATGGAAAATGAACATTGATACAGTAACGCTGGCAGATAAAATGAATAACCTACAGTATGCTGGGGTAGGCCCTAGTGCTGTCTCTCCATTCTTCCCAAACATCTGCTGCCTTTCGTTCTGGCCTCAGAATGGGTCTATCTGTTCAAACGTTCCTTTGATGACACCACAATGTAAATTTGTGTTGAACTCTGTATGTGTGTGTGTGTGTGTGTGGGTGTGTGTGTGTGTATGAGCGTGTGTGTGTTCATATTATCTAATGAAATTTTGTATGTTTTGTTTACCATGTTTTATATTTTTAGTTCTTAGAAGTGTCTTATGTGAATGTAAAGCGCTCTGAGCTTTCATTAGAAAGGGCGCTATATAATTGTTTATTATTATTATTATTATTATTATTATTATTATTATTATTATTATTATTATTATTATTATTATCAACAATTGAGTGGGGGCTAGTGGGAGGGGGTAGGGTAACCGGACTCAAATTTGAAATAGAAATCACCGTCCTCGTTGTGGTCAACAACATCCTCCATCTAATTATCCCCCCACCTCCCTCCCACTTACTACTCCCCCAAGGTAAGATGTAGGCTGTAATGTCATTTCATCAGGTACATCTACTCCCCCAAAGTAAGATGTAGGCTGTACTGAGTCATTTCATCAGGTACATCTACTCCCCCAAGGTAAGATGTAGGCTGTACTGAGTCATTTCATCAGGTACATCTACTCCCCCAAGGTAAGATGTAGGCTGTACTGATTCATTTCATCAGGTACATCTACTCCCCCAAGGTAAGATGTAGGCTATACTGAGTCATTTCATCAGGTACATCTACTCCCCCAAGGTAAGATGTAGGCTGTACTGAGTCATTTCATCAGGTACATCTACTCCCCCAAGATAAGATGTAGGCTGTACTGAGTCATTTCATCAGGTACATCTACTCCCCCAAGGGTAAGATGTAGGCTGTAATGAGTCATTTCATCAGGTACATCTACTCCCCCAAGGGTAAGATGTAGGCTGTACACAGTCATTTCATCAGGTACATCTACTCCCACAAAGGTAAGATGTAGGCTGTACTGAGTCATTTCATCAGGTACATCTACTCCCCCAAGGGTAAGATGTAGGCTGTACTGAGTCATTTCATCAGGTACATCTACTCCCCCAAAGTAAGATGTAGGCTGTACTGAGTCATTTCATCAGGTACATCTACTCCCCCAAGGGTAAGATGTAGGCTGTACACAAAGGTAAGTTGTAGGCTGTACACAAAGGTAAGATGTAGGCTGTACACAAAGGTAAGATGTAGGCTGTACACAGTCATTTCATCAGGTACATCTACTCCCCCAAAGGTAAGATGTAGGCTGTACTGAGTCATTTCATCAGGTACATCTACTCCCCCAAAGGTAAGATGTAGGCTGTACTGAGTCATTTCATCAGGTACATCTACTCCCCCAAAGGTAAGATGTAGGCTGTACTGAGTCATTTCATCAGGTACATCTACTCCCCCAAGGTAAGATATAGGCTGTACTGAGTCATTTCATCAGGTACATCTACTCCCCCAAAGTAAGATGTAGGCTGTACTGAGTCATTTCATCAGGTACATCTACTCCCCCAAGGAAAGATGTAGGCTGTACTGAGTCATTTAATCAGTTACATCTACTCCCCCAAAGGTAAGATGTAGGCTGTAATGAATCATTTCATCAGGTACATCTACTCCCCCAAAGGTAAGATGTAGGCTGTAATGAGTCATTTCATCAGGTACATCTACTCCCCCAAAGGTAAGATGTAGGCTGTACTGAGTCATTTCATCAGGTACATCTACTCCCCCAAAAGTAAGATGTAGGCTGTAATGAGTCATTTCATCAGGTACATCTACTCCCCCAAAAGTAAGATGTAGGCTGTACTGAGTCATTTCATCAGGTACATCTACTCCCCCAAAAGTAAGATGTAGGCTGTAATGAGTCATTTAACAGATAACACAGATAACAGATAACAGAACTTTATTTCGCCAGGTGACAAGCACGAGGAATACACTTTGATGTTGGCACACATATTTATACAAAACACAATAACAAAGCCAACCACACCTACGCGCAACCATTTACTTGTTGACACACTCATACAAGACTAGGAATAATACTGACTGGAATATAGTAGTAACAAAATGATCAAATCAAATATAGAATAATACACACACATCCACACACACGGGCGCGCTTTTCTCCGTTATCTCTCGCTCTCTCAATTCTCTTCTCTTATCTTACACACTCTACATACATCTATAAGTTCTTTCTCTATCACTTCCTCTACTCACTCTCTCTCTCTGTCTCTCTCTTCCTCTCTTTCTTTCTGTCTTTCTTTCACACACTTCTCCCCTCCCTCCCTCCCTCCCTCTCTCTCTCTCTCTCTCTCTCTCTCTCTCTCTCTCTCTCTCTCTCTTATGCATAAGTCACTGAGATAGTCCGGGATCATCGGGTGCCAGACAAGGAGTTGAGGTTTGTCACTGCTTGTGGAAAAAAACTGTTCTTGAAGCGGCAGGTACGGGTCTTCATAGTTCTGAGCCTTTTGCCAGAGGGAAGCAGCTCGAAGAGGTGGTATCCGGGGTGGGAGGCATCATCCACTATCTTTCTGGCTCTGCTCATCAGGCGTTTGGTATAGATGGAGGCCAGAGAGGGGAGATCGGTGTCAATGATCTTGCTGGCAGTGGAGACAATATGGTCTAGTTTTTCTTTCTGTTGTTGGGATGCACCCCCATACCACACACAGATGGAAAATGTTAGAACACTTTCTACCACAGAGCGGTAGAACTGGGTGAGGATTTCCTTCCTCAGGCCAAATTTTTTCAGCTGCCTGAGAAAGTACATCCTCTGCTGTGCTCGCTTGATGATGGAGTCGGTATTGAGATCCCAGGTGAGGTCGCAGGAAATGAGTGAGCCCAGAAACTTGAATGACTCAACTGTCTCGATGGGCTGGCCGTTGATGAAGAGGGGGGGTCAATGGGAGTGGCGTTCCGACGAAAGTCGATCACCATCTCTTTGGTCTTGGAGGCGTTCAACTCGAGACTGTTGTAATTGCACCATGACACCAGCAGGTCGACTTCCTGCCTGTAGGCTGACTCATCTCCATTGGATATGATGCCCTCAACGGTGGTGTCATCGGCAAACTTAACGAGTTGAACTGACTCGTGATGGGAGGTGCAGTCGTTGGTGTACAGGCAGTATAGAAAAGGAGACAGGACACACCCCTGGGGTGCGCCTGTGCTCAGGGTCAGGAACTGCGAGATGTTGCTGCCTATTTTCACTGACTGGGGGCGGTTGAGGAGGAAGCTCAGAATCCAGAAAGAGATGGAGGGGGAGAGGTTGAAGAGCTGAAGCTTGTCGAACAGGGTCTGGGGGACGATGGTGTTGAAAGTAGACGAGTAGTCTACGAAGAGGAGGCGGGCGTAGCGATTAGGGGTTTCTAGCTGCTGGAGGATGAAGTGAAGGGCCAGGGCGACGGCATCGTCGACAGACCGGTTAGCTTGGTAAGCAAAATGGCACCGGTCCAGTTTGCCCTTGGTAGCGGACTGGAGGTGCTTGAGTACCAGGCGCTCCAGCACTTTCATCACCAACGAGGTCAGGGCCACAGGGCGGTAGTCATTGAGGGAGCTAATTTGGGGTTTCTTGGGAACAGGTACGATGGTGGAGGTCTTGAAACAGCGGGGGACAGTGGACAAGAGAAGGGAGGAGTTGAAAATCTGGGTAAAAACTGGAGCCAGTTGGGAGGAGCAGTATTTGAGAGTGGGGGCTGATACTCCGTCAGGACCACCTGCCTTTCTGCTGTTCTGCCTCTTGAAGAGAGACTCCACCTCCGACTCTGTGATGGTGACAGGTGGAGGTTGGTGGGAAGCAGAATCAGGAGGGGAGACTGTGACAGGGATGGTGTTCTGTCTGTCGAATCTGGCATAGAACTCGTTCAGCTTATCTGGGAGCTGCTTGTCATCAGGTACATCTACTCCCCCAAAGTAAGATGTAGGCTGTACACAGTCATTTCATCAGGTACATCTACTCCCCCAAAAGTAAGATGTAGGCTGTACTGAGTCATTTCATCAGGTACATCTACTCCCCCAAAGTAAGATGTAGGCTGTACTGAGTCATTTCATCAGGTACATCTACTCCCCCAAAGGAAAGATGTAGGCTGTACTGAGTCATTTCATCAGGTACATCTACTCCCCCAAGGTAAGATGTAGGCTGTACTGAGTCATTTCATCAGGTACATCTACTCCCCCAAGGTAAGATGTAGGCTGTACTGAGTCATTTCATCAGGTACATCTACTCCCCCAAAGGTAAGATGTAGGCTGTACTGAGTCATTTCATCAGGTACATCTACTCCCCCAAAGTAAGATGTAGGCTGCAATGAGTCATTTCATCAGGTACATCTACTCCCCCAAAGGTAAGATGTAGGCTGTAATGAGTCATTTCATCAGGTACATCTACTCCCCCAAGGTAAGATGTAGGCTGTACTGAGTCATTTCATCAGGTACATCTACTCCCCCAAAGTAAGATGTAGGCTGTACTGAGTCATTTCATCAGGTACATCTACTCCCCCAAAGGTTAGGTGTAGGCTGTACTGAGTCATTTCATCAGGTACATCTACTCCCCCAAGGTAAGATGTAGGATGTACTGAGTCATTTCATCAGTTACATCTACTCCCCCAAAGGTAAGATGTAGGCTGTAATGAGTCATTTCATCAGGTACATCTACTCCCCCAAAGGTAAGATGTAGGCTGTAATGAGTCATTTCATCAGGTACATCTACTCTGTCACGTCCCCCGAGCGGGTTCAGTGACGTCAGCTCATAAAGCGAGTGAAAAGAATAAACTCAAACAAAATAAACTAACACAAAATGCCAGAGTACAGACACACACTCTTTTATTCAACAATCAACAAGCAAACACAGGACAAATGGGAACTAACCTTCCCTCAACCCCTAAACAGACCCCCGTCCCAATACTAACTAACAATTACCTCCCCTTGCAACAAACCCCAAATAGAACTAAACAACAACAGTTTCTTTACAAAGTGTATACAGAAAATCAAAATCAACAAATCAATTCAAAATGCAAGTCTTCAAATAATAAGCGATGGCGTTGAAACATAAACTATTAGCTAGACAAAGCTGTGGCACAGAAGTAATGTCTCAATGTTCTTGTCAAGTAGCTCAGAGAGCTAACAGTCTCTTTCACAAAGTGGATGATTCTTCTAACTAAATGGATATGTTTTTAGGTGCGTGTAATGTGAGTCTGTGTGTGCATGAATTAGGTATGAAAACCTCCTGGAAACGTGTTGCCTCGATACATAGGCAAAACCTGCAGCAGTGTAAGAAATCACCACAACACTACTCTGTTGTAGAGGCAAAGGTACATCCCAGGCTGGTTAGGACCCAGTCAGCGGCAACAACATCAACATCAGTACAGCACGACAGGCAACATCAAAGGCAACAACGTGGAAATAATGCGTAGAAATAAACACGTAGATGTAATAATCATCATCAGCCCACACCTGTTGACATATACATAGTCTTAACAATATGCCCACCAAATAATAAACACTAAATAATATAACATAACACGCCGTCCTCCGTCCGCCATCTTGACCTGTATAGTTATGAATATCATAATAATAATATAAGATACTATACACAGATTTCAATAATATAAATCACCCTTTGATGCTAAATAATTCGCATCTTCTTTACACACCAATGTTTATATAAATATACATAATTATCGCAACCACACTACCATCTCACAGTCCTGATTCATTCCGCCCTCCTTCATCACCACCGTCACCCCCAACAATTATAGCACATCACGATTACCTCCCTTCATCCACACTGTAAACATGCTTCCTTCATAATCATCACTTCATCCTTCTTCAGCATACTACATTCTATCGCTCTCTCCATACATACACCCTCACTCTCTCTCTCTCCCTCTCTATATTCCCCATCGTCGCCTTTGACCCACTTCCATAACAACAACAGCAACGACATTTTCCCCATCACATATACAATAAGAAAATCATAAGAAAATCATATAAAATCAACAAAATTCATTACACATCCTAAAATACATCCCCTTCCCCACACTCATTACCACTCATACACGTACGCAGTTCTCGGAGCGCGCCACTAGAGAATTGAACGACAGGGTTTGCTTACCTTACAGGTCTCGGCTCGTGACGCCCTTTACCCCAACACCACAACACGACACAACACTGTCACAACATTGGCACAACACAATGGATTAGTCTTTTGAGAGTCTCTTTCTCTTGCTCTTGCACGTTATTTCACTGTCCAAATAACATTTATTCTGAGGATGAGGACACCTTAGCTCTGCTACAGACACTAAGTCTTGGTGGGTGTTCAATCGAGAACCACACGCACCTTAAGTATGGAACTCTACACTCACTGGCGAATGGCAGTTACCATCTTCCTACGAATTCTAAGCATCCTTATCCCGACGAGGGCATAAGACCTTGGGTGGCTATAAAACAATACACACACCCTTCCAACAGTACCCTACACTATGATGACCTCCGTCACAGGGTTGCTGCTTCGTTAGAATTCCTTCCTCACGCAATAGCATCTCAAACCACTCTGCCCTTCAAAATCTGCGCCGGCCACAAGCAAAACAGTCGAGCTCTCGTCAGTATGCACGTTCTTTATTACGCGTACCCCTATTCGAAATTGGCCGACTCCCTGTCTTCTACGAATCGCACGGACTCTACGAAACTGCACTTTCATACGCAAAAGTAAATCGGTCACGCTATTCTATGTACAGCAGATATACAGAGAAGTGTAACTTCGTAAAAAGTGTATCTCTCCCTACCATCTGAAAACTCGTGTCGTCACACAACCCCCCCCCCCAGTTCTTAACACCTTGAAGAACCTTAACTACGACGCGAATTTCTCACTACCCCCTATGCTACCTACTGAGCGTTTCTGCTGAGGAAATCTGCTGGAACGTTGTCCTTCCCAGAAATGTGCTCCACAGACATTGAGAAAGGTTGCAGCTGAAGTGCCCATCTCATCAGTCGGCTGTTGGTGTTCTTCACTTGCTGTAGGTACTGCAGTGGCATATGGTCAGTCTGCACTATGAAAGTACGTCCGTACAGATATTGACTGAATTTCTGCACACCCCACACCAACGCTAGACACTCCCTCTCAATGGTCGAATAGTTCCTCTCGGATTTCGACAGTTTCTTGCTTGCACACGCAATAGGCTGTAATCCCTGTCCCCTGTCCTGGCTCAAAATGGCCCCTACTCCATCCTCCGACGCATCTGTCTGTAGCACAAACGGTAGGGTGAAGTCCGGCAGACAGCACACAGGGTCAGAGCACAGCTTCTCCTTCAGTGTGCAAAATGCAGCTTCGCATGCTTCGGTCCATTGTACCGCCCCCGGCTTGCCTCCCTTGGTCAGATCGTGTAGTGGTGAAGCAATCGCTGAAAAGTTGGGTACGAACCGCCTGTA
The DNA here is from genome assembly GCA_036898135.1 of Oncomelania hupensis. Taxonomy (NCBI): domain Eukaryota; kingdom Metazoa; phylum Mollusca; class Gastropoda; order Littorinimorpha; family Pomatiopsidae; genus Oncomelania; species Oncomelania hupensis. The sequence continues at coordinate 59,085,831 of CM072523.1, read as the reverse complement.
GTATCCGGCTAAACCCAAAAATGAGCGCACTTGCCGCTTGGTCGTTGGTCGTGGTGCATCTCGGATTCTCTCCATCTTTGACACCTCAGGACGAATTTCTCCCTGTCCAACCACGTGCCCAAGATACTCTACTCTTCGGAAACCCAGGTAACACTTCGATGGTTTGGCGGATAGCTGCACCTCACGCAACCTAAGGAAAAGACGTGCCAAGCATTCCAGGTGTCTCTGCTTGGTAATGGTGGCTACCAACAAGTCGTCGACGAAATTGTCGATCTCCGACATTCCCAGGGGTGCTAATAACTTCCGCATCATGCGAGAAAAGACTGCTCCCGCCGTCTTCAGCCCAAATGGCATTACGGTCCACTGAAATTGTCCCTCTGGCGTTGTAAATGCCGTCTTCGCTTTATCTCCCTTGTTCATAGGCACTTGCCAGTAACCTTTGGTCAAGTCGATCTTGGTGAGATACTTGGCCCCTGACAGTTTGGAAAACAAGTAGTCGATGTTCGGCAATGGTTCCGCGTCGAATACGACGTGCTTGTTTAACTTCCGGAAATCAACGCAGAAACGCATCGTGCCCTCCTTCTTCTTTACTAATACGATGGGCGAGCTGTATGGCGAACTGGCCCTCTCAATGACGCCCATCGCTAGCATCGCTTCCACTTCCTTCTTGATGGTCTCGTGATGCGAATGGGGAAGTGGGTACTGCCGCGTCCTCACTGGAATGTCGCTGTCCACACGTATTTCGCACACGTCCAGTGTAGTGCGTAGCGGCAAGTCGGTTAGGACATCCTCAAACTGCCACACCAGCTCCTGCAATTCTTCCCGTATTTCTGGGCAGTTGTCGTCCATCTTCACGTCGCGGGGTGTCTCTGATGCTGTCAAGGTGATTACGGGAATATCCCCAAACACCGGCATAGTTTCCTCCTCCTCTACTCCCTCGTCGTCTACGACGATCGTGGCCACCGTCGCTCTGGTATGGAATTTCTTCAGGAGATTGGCGTGGTATAGTTTACTTTTCCCACGCATCCTGACCCGGTAGTCGCACTCTCCCACACGTTCGATCACCTCGTACGGTCCTCGCCATGCTAGCTGCAGCTTGTTGTGTTTTTCAGGTAACAGCAGCAACACTTGATCCCCCGCGTTGAACAAACGCCGTTTCGCCTTCTTATCGAAGTGCCGCTTCTGCTTGGCTGACGCGGTTCTGAGGTTTCCTTGTGCCAACTTACATGTTTCCTCGATGCGATTACGCAAATCCACCACGTACTGGCTACTCAGTTTCACCTCCTCCTCTTGTATTTCCTTGGTCCAGAGGTCTCGCAATACAGCCATCGGTCCCCGCACGGTCTTTCCATATAGGAGCTCGAAGGGAGAGAACCCTGTAGACTCCTGTGCTACTTCTCGGTATGCAAATAGTAGCGCTGGAATGTAGCGGTCCCACGCTGTAGGTTGCTCTGTGGCTAACTTCTTGAGCATGGACACTAGCGTCCCGTTGAATCGCTCAACCAGTCCGTTGCACTGTGGATGATACGGCGTGGTGGCTTTCCCATGGATCGACAGTAGTCTGTTCATCTCCCGCATGACTTCAGACATGAATTGCGTCCCTTGATCTGTCAAAATTTCCCTAGGAACGCCCACCCTCGACCAAATCTCCCACAGCGCTTCTGCCACCCTCTCTGCCTCTATGCCCTTGAGCGGTACAGCCTCGGGATAGCGTGTGGCATAGTCTACTACCACTAGGATGTACATGTTACCCCGATCTGACTTGGGTTTGATGGGTCCCACAATGTCTACCGCCACCCTCTGAAATGGCTCGTCCACCAGCGGAAGTTGCTGTAGTGGTACCTTCCTCACCCGTCCCCTCGGTACTACCTTCTGACATTCTGGACAACTGGCGCAATACCTCCGTACTTCGGCACACATTCCCGGCCAATAGAATGTTCCCCAGATCCGCTCCCTGGTACGTTTCCCTCCCAAATGCCCAGCCATGGGTGGATCGTGAGCCAACTGAAGGATCCCCCCCTCAACTGTTTCGGGACTACCAGTTGCGTGACCTGGCTACCTCTCTTCGTGTGTACCCGGTACAACACCCCCTTCTTCTTGCGAAACTCAGCTGACGCCCTACCTGACGCTATCGCCCCACCACTCTGTGCCAACGTTCTCGCCTTCGCGAGCGTCTCGTCGGTCTCTTGCATCCTGATTAACTCTGGGGTGCTAACAGAGATCTGGGATGGTTCGACCACTGCTAAGGGTACCTCCCTCTCTTCTCGGCCTTCACCTGCGCCCGAGTCTGCACTGCTGCAGCCATCGCGCATTCACCCCCGAACAAGGAAACAGGACTCTTTTCCCCGCTATCAAACGTTACCCAGTTACCCAGGATGATATCGGGCCCGTCCTCGAAAACCACCAGCTCTACTTTCCCCCTGACCAGCGCACAATCCAACTCCACCCAAGCTGTAGGTAGCAGACCCACGTTCGATCGATTCGCCAAGCAAATCTCGACAGTCCGACCCGTCAAATCAGCTGGTTTGACTAACCTGCTCGCGACTGCCCCTATCTCCGCCCCCGTATCTCTCAATACCCGAACGTCCTGCCCGTTCGCCCTACCTTGGCCCCATGGATCATAAGGTTTGATTGCACACACGCTAGCCCGAGGTGCGGTCTCCGTGGAAATAGTCCGTCCCACTGTAACCTGGCCTACTGTCTGAGGTTTGACCTTGCAGTCCCTGACCACATGCTTCTCCGACCCACATCGGTAGCAACGACGTACCCCACTACCCCCTTCTGTCCTCCCTACCTTCTGACCCTGACTTCCCCTGTTGCTAGGTTGCTGAGGAGTCTCCGGTCGTCTGGGAAAACTGCGTCTCTGACTGGGTAGTACGGGTGCCGGTGCTGATGCTGCCCGCTTAGCATCTACCACACGCTGCGCCAACTCTGCTGCGGCATGGCTAGTCGTCGGTAAATTCTCCCTCACGTAAATCTCTAGCTCGGTAGTCATGATGGAGAAAAGCTGCTCTCCAATGAAGGTGTCTAGTACCTGCCCTACGTCGGTGATGTCTTTGCCGGCGAGCGAAAACCACTTCTTCACTAACGACCCTAGCCTTACTACTAGCTGAGGAAACGTCTCTGCAGCTTCCTTCTTGGCCTCTCGAAACTGCCTACGATAGTAGTCGGCGTCCTTCCTGAAGCGTTTCAACAGCGCGTTCCTCACAATGTCGAAATCCTGGGCTTGCTCAGGCGTCAGACGAAGGTACGTATCTCGGGCTTCCCCTTGTAACAAAGGCGCTAGCCTAACCGCCCATACCTCCCTCCTCCAACCCTGAATCTCTGCCACCCGTTCGAACATCTGGAGGTAGGCCTCCACATCCTCCCTCTCCTCCAAGGGTTTCAGCTTGACCGAGTATGCTGCCCCTCTATCTCTAGCCCTATTCTCCCTCTGATCAGCTCGGTCTTCATCTCTGGCTCTACGTTCCTCCTCTAGCCTCATCTCAAACATCCTCCTTTCCTCTTCCTTAGCCTCTCTCTCTTCTCGCTTCTCATCTTCCACCCTCTGCTCCAACCGACGTCGGTCTTCCCTCTCGGTTTCTAATCTAAGCTCTAAAAGCCTCCTCTCATCTGCCCTCGCTGCTCTTTCTGCCTCCAGCCTAGCCTCTATCCGACGACGGTCTTCCTCCCTGGCCTCCCTTTCTTCCCTCTTCGCCTCTTCTCTTTCTTTCCTTTCTTCCTCCCTAACTAACCTCTCTGCTGCCTCCTTCCTCATTCTCTCCCTCTTCTCTTCCTCCTTCTCCCTCCGCTCTTCCTCCCTTCTCATCTCACTGACCACATAGTGCGCTAGCGCTCCGTCTCGGAAACCCAGACTTTCCCCAATCTGTCTAAATCTCTCACTATCACTGAGCGCGACCTCGACTTTGCTCTGTGCACCGGGCGATTTGGCATACATCTTAGGCACAGTGGTCTGAGTACTCACTGCGTAAGGTTCCTCCAACAACCCTGTCACAGAGCCGTCATCACGGAAGTCCTGCTCCTCCTGCTCGGCCTCCTCCTTACGAGTCCTAGCGTCGCGGCGCATCGCGGCTCGAGCATCCCGCGTAGCCATGTCAGAAAAGAATTGATTTATTGATTTATTGTTGCTTTAGGTCCAGCGGACTCTTCCGAGCCAAATCAGGACCGGACAACCCCCGATCCGCATAAAAGATCTGCCGAAACAACCCTAGTGGGAAAATTGAATGCCCTCCACCGGCCAGTCACTTTACAATAAAGACATCCCACGCGGGGGACGGCTGAGGGTTGACCTCAACTACGCGAACACCCCGGTTACAAAAACAAAATAGAATACAACCATCATTATAAATCATCAACAAAACACATACATATAAAAATGCCTATAGTGCGAAATAATACAATCATAGGAAGCCCTAGTGACCACCGGCAGAAAGCGTCCAACAACACTCCCAAGCTGATCCAACAGACCTCATACACAAACAAGGAGTCTTGTCCAGGAAGAGTTTTCAAGAAAAAAGGTAGGTCATTGATCTAGCGAAGAAGAAGAAAGTATAGCAGAGTGATAGGACAGATCAGGAATGGGAAAGAGCAAATGATGAAGACAGCGACAGTGGGAATTTGCACTAAATTTCCAGAAAGTGGCTATTTATACTGAAACCCACTCCAACGGGGGGAACTGTTGCCGCAGTGAATTAGTCATTGCCTACACAGTTTTCAATTGGGGCTTTCACTGTTCCCTTTATAGGTTAGAACAATCTACAGTGACAAGATTGCTCATGACCCCAAGGGGAAGTCAGAAAAGAAGGGAAGAACAGATGTTAGTATACACAAAACAAATGACACTTAACTGATACAAACACCTAACAGAATGAATACGCAACACAACAGTCACAGGAGCCGAGGAATCGTTCACCGTCGTACCCCTGAAGGCGAGCAAGTGAACCCTGCAACCCAATTCCCCGTTAATGCTGCACTCCGAGTGTGTTCCCTAGTGCAATACACCCACACTCCCGCCAACCGCCCGCTGCGTACCCTTTCACACAACAACTCAAACACACAACATACACCTCTGGCAATACCCTAACAAAATAAATGAGTTTATCCCACTTCTGACACCAAAATGTCACGTCCCCCGAGCGGGTTCAGTGACGTCAGCTCATAAAGCGAGTGAAAAGAATAAACTCAAACAAAATAAACTAACACAAAATGCCAGAGTACAAACACACACTCTTTTATTCAACAATCAACAAGCAAACACGGGACAAATGGGAACTAACCTCCCCTCAACCCCTAAACAGACCCCCGTCCCAATACTAACTAACAATTACCTCCCCTTGCAACAAACCCCAAATAGAACTAAACAACAACAGTTTCTTTACAAAGTGTATACAGCAAAATCAAAATCAACAAATCAATTCAAAATGCAAGTCTTCAAATAATAAGCAATGGCGTTGAATCATAACTATTAGCTAGGCAAAGCTGTGGCACAGAAGTAATGTCTCAATGTTCTTGTCAAGTAGCTCAGAGAGCTAACAGTCTCTTTCGCAATAAGTGGATGATTCTTCTAACTAAATGGATATGTTTTTAGGTGCGTGTAATGTGAGTCTGTGTGTGCATGAATTAGGTATGAAAACCTCCTGGAAATGTGTTGCCTCGATACATAGGCAAAACCTGCAGCAGTGTAAGAATCACCACAACACACTCTGTTGTAGAGGCAAAGGTACATCCCAGGCTGGTTAGGACCCAGTCAGCGGCAACAACATCAACATCAGTACAGCACAACAGGTAACATCAAAGGCAACAGCGTGGAAATAATGCGCAGAAATAAACACGTAGAAGAATAATCATCATCATCATCAGCCCACACCTGTTGACATATACATAGTCTTAACAATATGCCCACCGAACAATAAACACTATATAATATAACATAACACGCCGTCCTCCGTCCGCCATCTTGACCTGTATAGTTATGAATATCATAATAATAATACAAGATACTATACACATTTCAATAATATAAATCACCCTTTGATGCTAAATAATTCGCATCTTCTTTACACACCAATGTTTATATAAATATACATAATTATCGCAACCACACTACCATCTTACAGTCCTGATTCATTCCGCCCCCCCTTCATCACCGCCGTCACCCCCAACAATTATAGCACATCACGATTACCTCCCTTCATCCATACTGTAAACATGCTTCCTTCATAATCATCACTTCATCCTTCTTCAGCATACTACATTTCATCGCTCTCTCCATACATACACCCTCACTCTCTCTCTCTCCCTCTCTATATTCCCCATCGTCGCCTTTGACCCACTTCCATAACAACAACAGCAACGACATTTCCCCCATCACATATACAATAAGAAAATCATAGGAAAATCATATAAAATCAACAAAATTCATTACACATCCTAAAATACATCCCCTTCCCCACACTCATTACCACTCATACACGTACGCAGTTCTCGGAGCGCGCCACTAGAGAATTGAACGACAGGGTTTGCTTACCTTACAGGCCTCGGCTTGTGACGCCCTTTACCCCAACACCACAACACGACAACACTGTCACAACACTGTCACAACACTTGGCACAACACAATGGATTAGTCTTTTGAGAGTCTCTTTCTCTTGCTCTTGCACGTTATTTCACTGTCCAAATAACATTTATTCTGAGGATGAGGACACCTTAGCTCTGCTACAGACACTAAGTCTTGGTGGGTGTTCAATCGAGAACCACACGCACCTTAAGTATGGAACTCTACACTCACTGGCGAATGGCAGTTACCATCTTCCTTCGAATTCTAAACATCCTTATCCCGACGAGGGCATAAGACCTTGGGTGGCTATAAAACAATACACACACCCTTCCAACAGTACCCTACACTACGATGACCTCTGTCACAGGGTTGCTGCCTCGTTAGAATTCCTTCCTCACGCAATAGCATCTCAAACCACTCTGCCCTTCAAAATCTGCGCCGGCCACAAGCAAAACAGTCGAGCTCTCGTCAGTATGCACGTTCTTTATTACGCGTACCCCTATTCGAAATTGGCCGACTCCCTGTCTTCTACGAATCGCACGGACTCTACGAAACTGCACTTTCATACGCAAAAGTAAATCGGTCACGCTATTCTATGTACAGCAGATATACGGAGAAGTGTAACTTCGTAAAAAGTGTATCTCTCCCTACCGTCTGAAAACTCGTGTCGTCACACCTTTCTTGCACAGCCTCACATGCATTCATCGTGCCATACACTTCATTGGCATTCAACATGTTTACAGCATTCAACATGTATACAATAATATGTATATAAAAAAATAGTCCTATTATTGGGAAGACCTTGATATAGGCCTAATTTATTATATGCGCAACTTTCACTCATCATAGACCTAAATCATTTCGATATATAAGAGAAGATAATTATTTGTGCGTTCCTGCTTGTTTGAGAATAAATCTTGTGAGTGGCCGATTTCTTTGGCCAAAGAAGCAATCTGATTCCACACTTCCTATTATTAACACAAATACCTTTGTGTTATCCACCTCTTTGCTGTCAAGGATCCACTTTTTCTTTGCTATCGCGGATCCATTCAACTTGGTTAATGCCCATGTGCCTAAACATACCCAGGCTACACATGTCTATACACACCAGCTTTAGCTCCTTCTTTGCAGTGCTGTGCTGAATAGGTAGCTTTATGAGGTATTGGTACTCATATGTTTGTGTGTGTGTATGTGTGTTTGTTTATTTGTCTTTCTGCTGCTAGCACATCCCTATCATCCATTTCAAAGAGATGTACCTGCCCAGTCGCTTCACTCTTCTGCCGGAACTGCTCAAGCAGAGAGGTTACACTACCCACCTGGTTGGCAAGTGAGTGGTTTTGTTGGTATCATCATCATCATCATCATCATCATCATCATCATCATCATCATCATCATCATCATCATCATCATCATCTACAGTAGCAACATTAACATCATCAGTAGCAGAACATACCATCGTTATCATTGGGGTGTATATTTTGTCCCTTGTGGGTGTGCGTGCGTTGAAATTCCGATGGTATAGCCATGTCACCAGAACATCAGGCCTTGCAAAAACCATCCTGCAAGGCACAGTGCATGGATGCAGAAGAAGAGGGAGACAGAAAAAGAGGTGGGAGGACAACATTCAAGAATGGACTGGTTTGACACTGAACGAAGCCATTTTGCTGAGAACAGAGAAAGATGGAGTACGCTGGTTAAACGATCATCTGTTGTGCCCCAACGACCTTTGAGTTACGGGATAGGATAGAGTGAGTGTGTGTGTGTGATGGTAAAGGTGAGAGAGAGAGAGAGAGAGAGAAAGAAAGAAAGAAAGAGAAAGAAAGAGAGGGAGAGAGATTTTTATTAAAATTAAAGCAATTGAATTTTGAATCAATGTGTCCATGTTTCATGTCCAAGAAAACGTGTTTACTGTGTGTGTCCATTGTAGGTCTACCAGTGTGAATGCAGTGTACGTTTTGAATTTGTGGTTCAAGTTCATTAGAGTAGGCCTGGTCAAAAGACCAGTTTTATCACTTCAATTTAGAGAGAAGTGTGTGAAAAAGCTTTAATATACTGTCGCAAATATGTTGGAATCTTCTGTAGGAAGGGAGTGAAAAAGTGCGAAGATGGCGCCCAACGTGGGCGACTGTGTGCTCGTGAAGCAACACCGAAAGGGGAAGTCGCGCCTGATTTAGCATACAATACAATTATTGTATTGTATTGTATTGTATGGTATTACATTGTATTGTTTTGTTTTGTAATATTATGAATTTCTTATTAATTGTTATTTTTTTTTAAAATAATGAGGTGCAGTCTATAAGCAGCAGGCGGTCATAGTTAGATGCAAGAGATAGTTATCCGTCGTGCATGACTATATATCCTCTCTTGCATCCAGCTACGAACCAGCGATACAAGTTGGAGTAAAGCATAATTATAGGTCTGTGTTCAGATGGCACCTGGGATTTTGCAACTGGCGCTACACACCGCGGAATCGAGGGTTCGATACCTTCCTGGGTTACTACGGAGGGCAGGAAGGCTACTACAACCACAGCAACGGGAAAGGTAAATATAACGTCCTGCTCCAGCGATCTCGTTGCTATCTATAGACCACCACAGCAACGGGAAAGGTAAACTATAACGTCCTGCTCCAGCGATCTCGTTGCTATCTATAGACCACCACAGCAACGGGAAAGGTAAATATAACGTCCTCTTCAGCGATCTCGTTGCTATCTATAGACCACCACAGCAACGGGAAAGGTAAATATAACGTCCTGCTCCAGCGATCTCGTTGCTATCTATAGACCGGTTGTGTTTTGGTCGTTGCCAGTGCGTGCGACCCCGTCTTGAGCTTGATCTTCCGATGTTTTGCTGAACGAATTTCCACGAAATGGGGTAAACTATGTGTGTACATATAAATCATGTGGAACATCCGGCAAATAAAATTTAATTAATGTTGGAACTATCAAGATTTTTTTTTCTTTTTTTGGGGTCTTTATTTTATTGTATTTACTTTTTCTTCTTTTAAAAGGTCCATTTCGAAGGCTTTGTTGTTGTCCAAAAACGGGGTTACCCTAAAATTGACCTTGTTATTACATTAAACGATAAAGAGGTTCTTTTTTGTCAAACCAACCGATAAAGTTTGAATTGTCCATTTCGGTTCTGAAAGAGTTATTTCCCCTGTGTTAACGGTACAGCCGGGTGTCCTTAGACCCTATTTCTGAGTGAAGCACGCGGCTTGACGTGTAGGCCTACGTGTGCGTCTTTGGTTTCTGGTGTAGAGTAGGGTAGGATCTATGTTTATATCAATCTAAACCGGAAAAAAAACTTACATTGGTTTTACGGATTCTGTCTCTTATCGGCTTTGGGAGACGCTATTTTTAGCTCGGGAATGTTGGCGAACCCTTGCTATATTAATAGGCACAAAAACTAGGGAATGGTAGGAAACTCGTCAAGTGAGGTCATAAAGGGACGTAATGTCTTTTTAAGCTGCGTGCAAGCTGAATTGTCCGCAGCGTCATCGCATCGTCATATCACCTTTGTGGTCATTGTTTTTTTGCTTTGTTTTTTTAACCGTAATTTGTTATTATTGTCGATAGTTATTCTTTGTATCTGTTATTCTTTCCGTTTTGCAATGCCGGAAATATTTTTGTCCCTTGTAATCCTTCGGACGAATACAATTTCTTATGTCTTAGTTGACAACTTCACCTCAACAATATGGCTTTCAATACATTCTTCTATGATCATGCTATCTAGTGAAAAAGTGTTTGGAAAAATATGAACACATTCACTTTAAATGGATCTTTCGCTGCTTCCACTTAAAGGTTTTCTTGTCCTTTGTTCTGTTTATCAATCTCCTCTGGTGATTTCCCTCGCGCGGATACACTTTCAAAAGGGAGACAAACAGGTTGGCCGTAGCAAACGAAAGATGGCTGCTTACCACCGTTGCTGCTTCAGTTCGACTCAGAAAGAGCAGGCAGCCACAGTAATTATATTGGATTCCGACTTTCACTGCATTGAAAATGTCATTCACAAATGTACATTGCATTTCAACCCATCTTCAAGGTGAATATTGATATGTGTGCGGACAGTACTATAGGTAAAGCCAGTTAATGACAAAAGGGAGACAAACAGGTTGTATAAAGCACAAGTGAGCACAAGTGATAAAGGTGTCTCTCCTACAGAGTTGGGACTGGAGTTTACTGAAAAGCGCTATATAATAATAATAATAATAATAATAATAATAATAATAATAATAATAATTATTATTATTATTATTATTATTATTATTATTATGCTGTCCTCTGGGGAGTGAAAGGAAAGACCTATCTTCCATCCTCTGCTGCCAATGGTTTGCATTTGTGGATTTGCGCCACAGATACAAACGGCCATTTGGCTGGGTACTCAGCTGGACAGTGTATCAGCTGGGCTTGCTGGAAATCCAAGAACTTTCCAAAGCTTGAGAAGACGCCTGAATGAAGTCCTCAGGAAAAAACATCTTCGTGTGATGAAAAGTATCCACAGTTTGGCAACCGAGATGGGAAGGTACCTACCGTTTTGAAAGAGAATTACTTTCCTATATCCTCTCCTATCCTATTCTATCCTATCCTATTCTATCCCGTAAGTTGGAGGTCGTAGGGGCACCACAGATGATCGTTTAACCAGCGTACTGCATCTTTCCCTGTCCCTCAGCTCAACCCTGATTGTTTCGCTCAGTGTCAAACCAGTCCATTCTCGAATGTTGTCCTTCCACCTCTTTTTCGGTCTCCCTCTTCTTCTACCTCCTTGCACTGTGCCTTGCAGGATGGTCTTTGCAAGGCCTGATGATCTGGTGACGTGGCCATACCATCGGAGTTTCGTTTTTTCACCACTGCGAGAAGGTTATCGTGTTGACCAATGGCTTGTGTGATGGTCTTTCGGACTTCGTCGTTGGTGATGTGTTTAGTATAGAAAATGCCCAGAAGTCTTCTGTAGCACCTCATCTCCATGCTTTGTATTCTTCGTTGTAGATCTGCTGTGAGGGTCCATGCTTCGCAAGCATATAGGAAGATGGAGATGACAAGGGAGCGCAGCAGTCTTACCTTGGAATGTAGACTGATGGTCCTGTCTTTCCAAAGTGCCTTCAACCTCGCCAGGGCAGCAGTCACTTTCCTATAATGGTTTTTAAATCTAGGGTTGCAGTGTGGGTAATTTTGAACAAGGTTTTGTTTAGAAAGTGACTGCTAGAGAGAGACCTATATCGTTAGTGTTCTACGCTAACCTTTTTGTCTCCCTTGTTCACAGTCGCTTTCTAAAACAAAATTAAGAACACAAAACTTTCAACAAATTGCTCTGCTCTCATTGCTCCCTTTGGGGACCGTGGTGCCATGCATTGACCTCGATCCTGTTTGAGAGTTTCAACCCGCGAGGGACAGTGTGACAGCAACAAAGCTAAGAGAGTAACATCTGTTAATCACCACATCTCAGCCTGTGGCGTCGTTTGTAATGTTAAGCACATTTTTTAAAGGCTCGCACAATCGTTCACCTTTCTTGAAATTGTCAAATGAATTGCTAATCATACTTATAAAAATTGAATGTACGCCGGAAGCAACAATTGTTACTCTTTCGGTTTGAGATTTGTGTACCTAAATTAAAACAAACCTTGCCTAAATCAGAATATTGCCAAGCAGTGCAAGGTCAAGGTTACGTGTGTTGTGGAATTAATGACGCTTTAGTACTATCGTAGCGGAGCGGAAGTGTTCAGAAATGCAATTGACAGACGCCAAATCGCAATCGGTGCATTTTTGATTTTGTGAGAGATCGATCCGTTTTGTGTGAGGTCCTGATTCGGCTTATCATAGTCCTCTAGACCCTTTTAAGCAAAGAGTAACTACACTAAACTCGTAACTTCGGTGCCCGCTCATACTATGCACACGTGACTAAAACAATTCGCTCTTCCTTTTTCCATCACTTTCTTAAAATTCTTTACCTCTCTTTTATTTCACACTTTACATCTCTTGTCTAAATAAAACCGTCGAGACGTTCACAACACATCAATAAATAAGAGTAAATTCATTTCCATAACATGGCATATGAAATCAACCAAAAATGCAATACCATTTCTGGACAGGAATTAGGGAGTAACTATTAATTTGATTACTAACACACGATAGTACCAAAGCGTCACCCTCTTCTCTAGCCCCTTCCCACGTGGGGATACCGGTTTATTTTTGGTATAAATTGTATCCCCACTTTCTGGAAATTTAGTGCTTTAAATTCCCCTGTTGCTGTCTTTCTCCTTTATTCTTTCTCATCCTGTTCTATCAATCTACTATGCTTTCTTCTTCTTCGCTAGACCAGTAACCTACTTGTTTTCTTGAAAACTCTTCCAAAACTCCTAATTTGTGGTCCTGATTAGGTTCTTTGCAGTCCGCTGGACCCTGTAAGCAATGAATAACTAACTAATCGGTACTACCACACGTCTTTCTTTTCTTGACTTTGTTACAGAGGAAGAAGGCTATGATCTACGCTACAACGAAGACGTGTTGCCCGATCCCAAAATGGAATATGGAATGGTGAGCCATTGCTAGCGCACTTTTAAGTTACAGATCTATGAAGTCAATGGTTCTGATGCAGCGCGAGTACAAACCCAAGGACTGCTTAAGCCTTTAGGTACTGTCCGAAAGCTGGATCTAACGCAAAGCGCCCGAGACCCAACTCACTGTAATGTAATTCACGCCCTATAATCATACTCAATGCTATATACGCGCCTTTGCTCAAAGCAACATTGGAGATACTAACCATGCCCAGATTTTTTTAATGATCCGAAATCGGCGTACCCGCGGTTCGTGACCCAATGTATACGGTGTAATTACTGGCAAGTGTGTTTATTTTAGCCTGTATGTTTCACGGAATGACTTCTCTCTGTAAGCGTGGGAACGAGGCGACATAATTGAAAGTAAAACGCCGTCATGACAGAAATGCGATTCCGTATAAGAAATATGTCATCCATCGAGAATCGACCCCTGTTCTTCTGCAGGCCAGGCGGGCGTTCTACCACCTGTGTTGTATCAACATTATTTCATAATTAGTTCCCGAGTTATTAGTAGCTGGGAACCATTTTTTCCTTGACTATTTTTATATTTCCGGACTGATCTGTTTTATTTTAGCTTGAATGTTTCACGGAATGACTTCTCAGATGATCAGATCGTGCCAAATATCTATCTGTCTGTCGGTCCGTTCGTCTGTAAGTCCGTCTGTCTGTCGGTCTGTTAAACGTCATATTTCAAGAACCACTGAACTGACCTGACCAAGCTTCATAGGAACATTGCCTGCCTCCAGTACCTTCATAGTTGCTTTATCGCAAAGGTCGGGGTCACTATTAGTATTTTAACACCGGCTTCAGCGAATTTGTGGATTTTTATTTTTTTGTATACAGGTACATAGAAATCATGGGCTATCCTTCAGAAACAATCCGGTTGTCATTGTCTCTAAATGCCACGTACCTTTTGTTCAAAATTTCTTATCTTAGGAATAACTGAACCGACATTCGTCACTTTCAGTATGCGGATACTTTAACCACTAAGCAGGTTAGATTATTCGTAGATGTACTTTCTCAAAGGTCAAGGTCATTGCGCTTCGCCGTTTTCTAAACACGTTTTGCTCTGTACCTAAAAAATTGTCTGATGGGATTTTGATTATTTTTGGCTTGCGGATTGTTCGTATCGTGGCCTGTCATTCCATGTTTTCGTTTTGCTTCGTTAGGTTCAACACCATCAGTCTCAACACCGCCAACAACAGTCCCACTTTTGAAAATGCTGATTTTTATTTTCCACGTCTATGTGTATGTCTCTGGAAACGCCTATGAATGGCTTGCCATATTGGTTTTCCTTCTTCGTATTATTTAGCTCTTTCAGACAAAACTAACTATGTATTTATTTATTTATGTATTCATCGTTTCCATTGATGTGTTTATTGTGGTCAGTACATCTTCACCAGGAGAGCAGTGGAGCTGATTGACTATCATGACACATCTCAACCCATGTTCATGTTCCTGTCTTTCCAGTCAGTGCACAGTCCGCTAGAGGTAAGGGATTTTTTTTCTTTATTTATTTCCTTATTTATTTGTTTGTTTGTTTTTGTTCTTATAGTGCTATGTGCTATGCACAACAGCGCCATCGGGGACTGGTTCAGAACAACAATCGGTGTGCGTCAAGGATGCCTACTCTCTCCAACACTCTTCAACATCTTCCTAGAGCGCATCATGTCAGTTGCTCTTGCAGATCATGAAGGCACAGTCAGCATAGGGGGTAGAGCAATCTCCAATCTTCGTTTTGCATTGATGGATTGGCTGGAGAGGAACAAGAACTTGAACAGCTGGTACAGAGGCTTGACACCACCTCCAGAGCTTATGGAATGGAAATAAGTGCAGAGAAGACCAAAATGATGACCAACAACACCAATGGCATTAACTCGGACATCAAAGTCCAAGGCCAATCCCTCAACACAGTGCATAGCTTCAAATATTTAGGAGCCATTATATCAGACAATGGGTCCCGATAGGAAGTCCTCTCCAGGATCGCACAAACAACTGCTGCCCTGACTAAGTTGAAGCCCATTTGGATAGACAGGACCATCAGTCTACATTCCAAAGTAAGACTGCTGCGCTCCCTTGTCATCTCCATCTTCCTTTATGCTTGCGAAGCGTGGACCCTCACAGCAGATCTTCAACGAAGAATACAAAGCATGGAGATGAGGTGCTACAGAAGACTTCTGGGCATTTCCTATACATAACACATCACCAACGACGAAGTCCGGCAGACCATCACACAAGCCATTGGACAACACGATGACCTGCTTACAGTGGTGAAGAAACGGAAACTCCGATGGTATGGCCATGTCACCAGATCATCAGGCCTTGCAAAGACTATTCTGCAAGGCACAGTGCAAGGAGGTAGAAGAAGAGGGAGACCGAAAAAGAGGTGGAAGGACAACATTCGAGGATGGACTGGTTTGACACTGAGCGAAGCCATCAGGGCTGCTGAGGACAGAGAAAGATGGAGTATGCTGGTTAAACGATTATCTGTGGTGCCCCTACGACCTCCGGGTTACGGGACAGGACAGGGATAGGATAGTGCTATGTTGACTACAATCTGAAGACCTTCTGACCATACCTGATATGCTTTTAGCTCCGTTAGTTTTGAATAGCGTGCTGTTATTGGAGACATACTTTCCAAATCCCTTAAGGAACACCACCGATAGTCGTAGCATTCAATTCTCTATCGAAAGATATAAACTTTGTTCTTGGATTAGGTAGACATTTGAAATTGGACCGCGATATTTAGAATAACGCTGTGTATGTCACTTCTCTGAAGACGCTATTATAGAATCAGCGGTAGTGTACATCGGTTTAAAACAGCGCGATCCATATGACTTCATTGGCTAAGCGTCGGCAATAGCGTACCTTAGTCAAATGTCAAGGGAAACATAAGGAGGGATTGTGAATGAAAGCTCGGTCCTAGACTTGTTGCTGACATTTTTTTAAATTTCATTTTAAAAATATATATTTTGGTAAAGGTGTTTTTTATTCTTGTAGCTTACGTTTTATTTTAGACCCATAATAGTAAACATCCTTACTATATATCGTTGGAAAGAGAAGACGTTTTTTTTCCCTTTTCCATAATAATTATTGTTTAGAATTTTATAAATGTTAAGATATCAGAGTCCTAACACGCTTTAGAGTATAGCGCCACCCACCCCTTAAACCACTTTTTACGTTTATTCAGTAACCAATAGGTCCGAGATTTTTATATCATTAGAAAGTTCGTATTTCTGCGTTTACACGATGCAGAAACAAGCCCCTTCCCATCTACCCCTCTCCCCACACACATGATCAAACAACAGCAGACACACAGTCCGGAGACGTTAATCTACCTCAACAACAACAACAGACACACAGACATCAGCATAACATTGGCAGGATTAATCAAACAAATTCTTTAAAGACTTTGTTTGAGTTGTGATGGGAGAGGGTTCCAGCGGTTGGCAGCACTGTGTGAGAATGATCTTTTACCATATATCTTGGTGCGCCGACGCCGACGTGGAATTATGAGGAGACTGTTGTGGGAAAAAAGACCGGAGTTGTCTGGTTGGGGTGCCAACAGAGAGGAGATCAACTATATAAGGTGAAGTTGACCAAGATGAAAAAGTTATAAACTGGTGTTGAAAGCTTGTAATCAATACGAGCTTGTATGGGCAGTCAGTGTAGAGGTTTGTGTAGTGGAGTTGACCAAGATGAACAAGTTATAAACTGGTGTTGAGAGCTTGTAACCAATACGAGCTTGTATGGGCAGTCAGTGTAGAGGTTTGTGTAGACAGTAGTGGAGTTGACCAAGATGAACAAGTTATAAACTGGTGTTGAGAGCTTGTAATCAATACGAGCTTGTATGGGCAATCAGTGTAGAGGTTTGTGTAGACAGTAGAGGAGTTGCCTGATCGCGTTTTCGCGCTCTAAGAACAAGACGGCAGCAGAGTTCTGGACCTTGAGCAATTTTCCAACGAGACAGAAAGGTGGTCGAGCCAGCAAGTGACACAGAGTTACAGTAATCAAGTTTAGAGTAAAAGTTAAATGCGGGATCTTAAAGCCTTCAGAGATCTTCAAAGACCCTTTCAGCATCTGATCAGCGTTCACTTGCCAATCCTCCATCATTGTTTACCTTGTGGTCTGCACCATATGTGTTGTGTTGGAGAGACGTTGAGATCACTGGACGAACGCTTTACCAAGCACCTCAGATCCACGAGACTGGCGTGCCAATCTACCTACATTATTGAGATAACATCTGTTCAAAAAGTGTGCAAAGAACTTATACATGCCTCGGTGCCATTGGAGAGCGTAGCTATGCATCACTTTATACTACAGACACATAATTATCTTCTCTGGCTAATCCACAGCGACACCTTAAAGTTTATGCCGTGAGTGTGTATTTGTGTGCGCCTGCAAGGGCATTGTAAGGGAGGTAACTCACTCCCTGCTTATAGCGGATGCTCCTTAGAGCGCTCGGACACGTTTAAATTCAAATTTCGCCAATATCAGACACACCAAGATGGCAAGCTATTCAAATGCATTTCCAGACACACACATAGAGCCGAGGAAAACAAATATGTGCATTCTCAAAAGAGTTCATTTTGTTGGAGGTGTTGAGACTTAGCTATATTTATCCCCAAGAAGCACAATTAAAATATTAAATGATGGCCCAGTTTCTGAAGCCTTTGCAAGGATAAGAAAGTTTTCCTGAAACTGTCTTTTTCTGTTTCAGGCGCCCAAGCGATTCGTTGACATCCACAGTAACATCAGACAACCTAACCGTCGTATATTTAGTGGTATGGTCATGTTCTTGCACCCTTGTCAGTCTGTCTGTCAGTCTGTCTGTCAGTCAGTCTGTCTGTCAGTCTGTCTGTCAGTCAGTATTTATAACTCCGAGTGCATAAGCTACACCCTGAGCCGTTGGCTAAATAAGACAGCGCCTATTAAAAATAAGTCATTACTATTGTCACAATCTTCGGTGGTGCTTTGCATATGATAAGTCCTTTTCTGTCCGCCATTTTATGTCTGAAGGTACTGATTTGGTTGGTGACAGAGAAAGATATTTTGGTTCGATACCTCTTTATGATATTGAAAACATTTGCAATGG